>QEPC01013489.1:343687-380939 GCA_003113815.1 Sphenodon punctatus | reverse complement strand
GGGGAAAACAGTCTTCTTTAGAGAAACCTTTAAGAGAATAGCAGAAGTAGCTAAGGGTTGGATTACAATTCAGGGGGACTTTAATGCTACCATAACTGATCTGGATCACTCCCGAAGGGGGAATAAAAGGAGAGAGACCAAGGAAATTCCCAGGTTGATGGAAAAATATGGCGGGTAGATTTGTGGAGACTTTTAAATGGGACACAGAGGGATTATACATATTTCTCAATGATACATAATAGTTACACGTGGATTGACCATATGCTGACCAGAAAAACAGAAGTGCATAGGGGGAAAAAAAAAATTATAACTCCAGTTGTATTAGCAGACCACAATGCAGTGGTGACAATATTTAAGGACCCAGCGAATCAAGGCCCTAAGTCATTTAACTGGAGTTTAAATAGGAGTCTGTTGAAAGGAGAGGGAAACATAACCCAGATACAGGAAGCTATTGCAGAATTTTTTACAATAAACACCAACTCCGTTCAGTCCCAAGCAATACTTTGGGAGGCAGCAAAGGCGGTGACCAGGGGCAATCTGATAGCCTTGCAAGCAAAAAATGTTAAGGAAAAAAGACAGAAAAAGAAGGAATTATACGCTAATCTTCAAAGGTTGGAGGCGCAAAATAAAATCTCTCCCTCACAAACTTTGAAATTAGAAATAATGAAAAATAGGGAAATAATAAATGCTATGAAATTAGAGTGGACAAAAGCACAACTCAAAAGAATAAAATTCTATTTTTATGAAAATAGTAACAGGGCGGGCAAGGCCTTGGCTAGACTTGTGAAAGGAAAACAAAGGAAAGCACACATAGCTAGGGTGGTTGATAAAAATAACAAATGCTGCACTGAGCTCCCCCAGATAATGCAGACCTTTTTAGATTACTACAAAGGAATCTATTCTACGCAAAACCACAATGAGACAGAAATGAGGGAATTTCTTGAGGTAGTAGAGCTACCAAAACTAAATACAGATCAAGCAGCTTTCCTAAATGCGCCCATCACAGAAAAAGAAGTTCAGGAGGCAATAATAGCTTCAAAGAACAACAAGGCAGCGGGACCAGATGGATTCCCGAACGAGTTTTACAAAATTTTCTTATGGCGCATGCCAATGCTTCCAGTACCAGGTTAAATAATAGGGGTGACAGCGGGCATCCCTGTCTGATACCCTGCTTCAGAGAAAAGGACTCTGTTAGGCTACCATTTATTCATAACCTGGATTGGGGCTTTTTATAAATAGCTCTTAGCCAGCTCACAAAGTTGCCATCAAACCCCATCTTTTCCATAACCAAATGTAGACATTCTGGTTCTACAAAATCAAAGACCTTCTCAGCATCCGCTGAGATAATCATAGCTGGTATTTTCTCTTTGTGAAGGGCATATATTACATTCATAGTCTTTCTGATGTTATCTTTCCCTTGCCCCCCAGGGATAAACCCCGACTGATTTCTGTGAATGATCTCCCCATCTATTGCTCTCAACCTTGTGGCCAGTATTTTTTAGAAGAGTTTGAAATCTGCATTTAGCAGTGAGATGGGGTGGTAGCTACCACATTGTTCTAGAGGTCTCCCTGGCTTGGGAATTAGTGTGATTGATGCTTCATAAGTTCTCAGGCATCTCCCCTTCCTCTAATATATTATTAAATACCTCAGTGAGGTGTGGTACTAGAATACTTGAATATACTTTATAGAATTCATTGGGGAATCCGTCAGGCCCACCCGCCTTATTGTTTTGGGATGCCTCTATAGCTTCTTGTACTTCCTGTTCTGTAATTGGGGCATTTAGGAACTTTCTCTGGGCTTCATTTACTTTAGGCATTTTTAATTTCATTTAGGAAGGCTGAGATCCCTGCCTTCTCTGGTTCCTTTGACCTATAAATTTCTTTGTGAAAATTAAGGAAGGCCTCCTGAATATGAGTTAATTCAGTGCATCTTTTCCCCTCTTTATCAAGAATCAATGAGATATGTGCCTTCCTTTGTTTTAATTTTAACGAGCCTTGCCAGTGTTCTTCCTGCCCTATTCCTGTTCTCATAGAAGTGAAATTTAATTTTCTGAAGTTGACTTTTAGTTTTCTCTAATTCTAAGATATTTATAATTTCCTTGTTTTTTATTATCTCTTGTTTTAAAAAAGCTGAAGGTGCTTTTTTGTTCATTGCCTCTAGTCTTTGTAGGGTAGCATACATATCTTTTGCTTGCTTCCTTCTCTGTTTTACTATAATGGCCTGAAGTGCAATGATTTTGCCCCTGGTTACTGCCTTTGCTGCTGCCCATAGAATCGCTGGGGATTTAACTGAATTTGTATTTAATTCAAAATATTCCAATAAGTCTTCTTGGATCATATTCTTACTGACATTATTATTTAAGATGCTTTTATTCAGCTGACAGCTAGTGTGGGTGCCCTTTCCTAAGCTATTATCTCTGAATGCAGTAATGACTGCATTATGGTCTGAAAGGACCACCGGAAGGATAAAGCATTTTTGGCATCTGGGCTTCAGATCTAGCTGTTAATACATAATCTATCCGTGTGTAGCTATTGTGTTTGGTGGAGTAGAATGTATAATCTCTCTTCACTCCATTTATGTGCCTCCACAGATCTGTCCATCCGTATGAATCCAGAAGCTTGGCAATTTTCTTTTGTTCACTTCTAGGTTCCCCTTGTCTTGAGTAATCTAGTTTTGTTAAGGTGGTGTTAAAGTCTCCTTGAATAATTATCCACCCTTTTGCATTTTCTGCCACTTTCTTTAAATAGGTTTCAAAATAACTTAATTTCCCTTCATTAGTGGCATACATATTTACTAGTGTCACCTGTTTATCCTCCAGTTTCCCAACAATACATAAAAACCTGCCTTCTCTGTCCTTTATAATTTTTTCTAATATAAAGGACCTATTTTTATTAAATCCTATCAGGACCCGTTTTGGTTTTTTTTGCACAGGAGGAGAACAATTCTCCCATTTTTGCATTTGCAAATCTGGCCACATCCTTGTCTAGCAGATGTGTTTCTTGTAAACAGAATATCCCTGCTCCTTGTTCCTCTAATATAATTCTCACTCTCCTTTTTTTGTGGGGAATTTAACCCTCTGACATTGAGTGTAATAGTTTTATTCCCTCCATCTTCATTTTTTCATTGTAATATTTCATTGTTACCATAAGCCCCTCTACTGGGCAGCTGTTCTTTCCCACCAATCCTCTCTCCATTTTTTGTAATGTTCTGCATTCTCCATCTGTGAGCCTTGCTTTGACTCTCCCTTATCGCAGTCCCTTTCCCTCTTCGCTTTTATGAACCATAGCTTTATGCGAGAACATTTATCATCCCCTTGGTTTTAGATTTTTTCAATAAGTGTCCCAAAATATTTGTTCCATTTCATGCCTTTTTAAAATTGTTTCTGCTGCGTAGTCAGGGTAAATCCTCACTGACTGCTGCTGAAATGACAGTTTCCTCTTAATTCTGGATTTCTTTAGTATCTCTTCTTTTATGTAATAGCTTGCAAATTTTACTAAAATGGGGCAAGGGGGGTTAGATCCCTTCAGCCTTGGGCGCCCAGTTCNCTGCAACTTCCAATTTTCTTACTACACTCTCAATCTTTTTATTCCCTTCCTCTATTGAGCTCTGAATCTTTTTCATTTCTGCTTTCAGCTCCTATTTCATTTGTAAGAGCAGTCTGTGCAGGGAACTCTGCATCCCTTCATCCCGGTCAGTTTCACGGTCAATTTCAGAGGAGGCCCGTTCCTCCTCTGTTTCGAGCCCTTCTGGAGACATTTTTGAGCCACTTCCCTTGCAGTCTGCATCCCTGGGCCCTGTGGTGCTTTTTCTCTGACAGAAGCGCTCCAGCGCATTGCTCTGTGAAATATTCTGCCTACTTTTACTTTTCCCTGCCATCTCTACCTCACGCTGACTGTTTCCTTCTATTTTTCACTGATTTCCAGTCTGTTTAAGGAATCGGGGGACCGGAGCTGAGACGAGACTCAGCTACTCACGCTGATGCATGTGCAGATCCCCCCATATAAGATTGGGTTGTGATGCCAATTGGTCAGCAGAATTGTCAACCAAATATCCTAATTCTGTTCTGTGACCATCCCAACATCTCTCCCCCACTTGTGCCTGGGAAGTCAGAAGCATCTGTTTAGGAAAGTGTAAATAGAGATTCTCTTATGTCCTCTGTCACAGTGCTGCCAGGATGTGATTGTGATGATAATTGGCCAGCCTGGATGTGTAAAATATGTCTCCTGATTTCTGGGATGCTTTCCCCAAAGTTCCAGTTATGTCCCTTCTATACCCGCCTGAGGGCTGCCCCCTATGCCCACCTTGAAGCCAATACCGATTGGTCCTGTAAAGTTAGAAGTATGCAGTAATTGACAAGTGAATGTGTCTGTAATACTTTTGGGTTGCTCCACATTCTCCCTCCTACAGTCTATCTCCCCCTGTCATGCCAAGTGCCTGCCTCTGACTGGCACTGCATGTGCCATTATCTGAATAATGGTCTTCAAGGGGGACAACTTAAATTGCTTATAAAATTAGGTCCCTTCATCAAATTATCCTTTACCTTGACAGAGATGACAGGAAAGGTGTGTTATACATTTCTGTCAAATATCTTGTAAACAGAATGGAATATACAAATGTTACAGCTGGAAATGTATTTTTAAGTTAATGTCTTATATCATCAGAACCCTTCATCCAATATTTCTAACAAATGGCAGGAGTGTTAAGCTTGTGGAGGGACATGATATTCACAGGTGTCTTGCAAATTGGATGGAAGATAAAGAAGGTGTATCCATGAATGCATATGGAGCTTTTCTTAAAATCATAACATTCAATTGCTTCTAAAATCTGTTCCCTTTATTGAATAGTTTCAAAACTTGGTACATATAATGTCCTCTATTTGGGGTACAAGCATCCTAAATATCATCACAATTGAATAAGAAACAAAAGAGTTATAGCCAGAAATACAATTTTCAGTGTTTTCCTATATTTCAAAAACAAAATGTCATTTTTGTTTCTATTTCCTTTTTTTTGGTCATTTTCGTTATTGCAACAACAATAACAAAAATGACAATTTTCATTATCATTATTGTAATAATGAAAACAACATGCACACTTGTAGTACAGTGAGTCAGGAAGTAGAGGAAGTCGGGAGCATTTTGAGATTGTGTCAGGGGAAAGAGGAAAGTCATCTAAACTTTGTACCTCTCTTTAGCATAGCTGAAAGCCACAAATATTCAAAGAGATGAAATGTAAATTAACTAAATAGGGGTTTATGAAGAAAGGCTGTCAGCAACTCAAATCATTTTAAAACAATGAAAAGAAAATATCAGACAATGTTTTCTCACTTTTTCCCCTTCACTGTATTTAAATGTTTTAAATTGCTAACGCCCTTTCTTCCTAATAACCTTTACTCATAATAGCACACTCCTGAGTGATGATTTTATATATTACAATCACTTATATACACACATCTCAAATTATATATTTGCTCACTCTGTAGTTCTGATATTTTACATGTCTGATGAAGAACCCTTTGTGGCTGGGAAGCTTCCATACTGTCACCAGCAGTAGAGCCAATAAAAGATATCTGGACTACTTTGTCTCTGTCTCTAATGTTAAGGAGCAACACAGCAACTACACTCTCTCTAGATTACATTGATGCAGCAGAGATAGATGTTTACAGGTTATTTTATTGATATTTTCTTCTCAATGAAGGAACACATCAGCCTCAGCCCCTTACTGATCTGTCATGCAGTTATTGCACATGTGGCTCTCATTGATCAACCCTCCATCATTAATATCAATGGTTCAGCTCCCATTGACTTCAGTGATGGAGAATTGCATCCACAATTGCACTTCTCAGTCACTGACACTGTTGGAGTATTAGATTATGTTTCCCACCAACCTTGGAAGGCCCCTGAAGACTAGCAGCTACTTTCCAGGTCCTCTCTTTATTTCAGCTAAAGCATGACTGGTAGTAGTTTAGTAGGCATATCTCAAGTGTTTTCAGTCACTGAAGTCAGTTGTTTTTACAAGAGCTCTGTAAATATATAGTAAAATCAAAGTCCCAGAATGAGAGTATGAGTGTGTGAGAGAGAATGGGTCTGATTCTATTCTCAATTACACCAATGTACATCAGGAATAGCTCCACATGTCAATAGGTTTACACTATCAAAAAGCTACTTGAAGATCAAAATCAGGTCTTGTAGCAAATAGGAATTGAATTTAAAATAAATTTATCAGAATCCAAAATGTCTGAGTTTAAAAATTTGATTAACCTATTTAACCTGCCAAATTTAAATAACCTTTTTTCAGCACTAAAAGCTGTTGTCTCAACTCAGTTCAAACTTTTAACAATATTCAGTCATTATCTGTAATATATTTGATCAAAGCCATTTACTTCGCTAAACTGTAAGCTTTGTCATTCATATGTGAAGCAATTGGTTCACTAAGGTTACCTATAGGGTGATTTCAGACATTACGGGGCCCTTTGGCCCTGTACCGAAATCACCGAATTCATTCCCTCCCAGGATCACCCCATCATGCCGTATCAGACGTGCCGGAGAGATCCCGGGGGGAATCTGGGAGGGGGCGGGGCCGCGTGGCGCAACGTGCAGCCGCATGGCCCCAGCCCCTCCACGCACCCCGCCGCCCACCCTCCGGGGAGACAGGCGCGCGGCGGGGCCAATGAGGCCGCCGCGTCGGGCCGGATTCGGCCCGGCCCGGGATCCCGCCGGTGATCCCAGGCTGTGGCACCCGACCAGACAAGACCAGGGTTCACCACGGCGTGGAATTGCATTCGACATGCAGCGGCCGCCGGTCCCTCCGCTTCGGCCGCTCGCGTGGTGAATGTAATTCCACGCTGTGGTAACATCTGGGGGGAAACATCCATTTCCCCCAACAGACGTTAGGAGATCACAGCCACCACGCAGAATTGAGCGTGTTTGACTGTGATCTCATAACGTCTGAAAATACCCATAGATACTGCATCTTTTTCCTCAAATTAATTTGAGACAACTGAGAACTAAATGTATTCCTCTTAATAGATTATATAGTTGCTTTCACTGTGGATTTTATCTTAATGTACATTTTGGATTGACAGTTTGAATTTTGCTTTACTTGCTTTTTTTGAAACTCTTTGAAAGATAGAGGCTTGGAACACAGAAAAACAAATTATTTGCTTCACATTGATATTATGCTCCCAAATTGAATTGTTTGGGGAGCTGGATTTCCCCCAGTAGCACTTTTTAGTAGAAAGAATCTTACTTAGTGTAAACTCTATGCTATAAAACAACTTTACTGTAGCTCAATTTAACAATTCCTCCTTTTTATATATATGCACCTCAGAAAGACATGTCAGAACCAATGCTTTCTGGAACAGCATTAATAAGATAAAGTGCTGTTTCCTTTGAAAATATGAAAACCCTTGGCTTAAAAAATGTATTACAAAACTCGAAATACACTGTAAAATGGGACTTTATGCTCATTCCAAAGCTCACTGAAGCCAACAGATAGTTTTCCATTTACTTCCAAGAACTAGGGATCAGACCAAAGATAGTTAAAGTCAAAAGTGCCACTTTTGAAGCAACATGGGATTGTGTGACTGATTCATATACAGGACAGACATTTAGTATTATTTCAAGAAACATTTCTTATATAGCCAGTTCCTTGAGAGAAGGGAATCTCCTTACAGTATTAATTTGTTTGTAGAGACCTTAATTCTAGGAGGGGCAGGCCAGTGAGGGGAATTGGTTTGTAGTAAATAAGAATGGGTATTTCTCAGCTTTGAACACATAATCAAAATTCTCCACTTCATCAAAATTCTCTGTAGCTTGAAGAAAGTAAAATTGGATATTTTCAATAGTTCAGAAATTATTTCTTTATAAAAAGATTTGAAGACAAAATATTAGGCAACACAGGTAGAGAGAAAAACAAAAAATAAGTTTTGTGGTCAGTGAAACCAGGGCATAAAGCCTAAATCAATGTTATCAATTATATCTGTTTACATTTTAAAAGAAAAATATTATTTTAAATGCAACTTTTTAAGGATGACAATTTAATACTGTTATTTTTATTCCAGAGGAGACTGGTTTGCAAGCTTCTATAAATATTACTATTTTTTTTGGTACATGGAGTACATTGGATTCATGGTTGAAGGTTCTATATATACCCTTTTATTGTGACTGTGTGCCCTACCTTAGCGATGGGTGTTAATGGACATCCTCCTGGATGTCTCTCCTACCTGGGGAAGGGCTTCCCCTAGCTGGGTAAGTTTCAGCCACGGGAACAAATGTTTCCCCAGCTCCCCCAGCTGGGGAGGGGGGATGGGGAGCAACATATGCCCGCCTGGCCATATCACCACTCTCCTGGCATTGTCCTGCCTTCCTGCCAGAATGGGCAGCCTATTACAGGCAGCCATGACTGGGTACCATGACAACCCCCCATACCAGGAGGACTCAGGGCCGGGAACAGATGTTCTCACCTGGTTTTGCCTGCTTTGGGCTAGGTCTTGCGCTGCTCAGCCTGGACTGTGGGCCTGCTTTCATGTTTGTGTTATTGCTTGATAATAATAAAAACAAATCAATAAAGCATAAATTAGGAAAGTAAAATTAAAAAAAAAATCTTAAATTTAAAAGTAAATTAGCAACCAGAAAAAAAATCAATGCATTCTATGTTCTATTAATCTATTCTAAGTTCCGTAGCATTTTGTTACTTTATTTCTTGGCTGATTAGTCAGTTAAAATCAGCAAGGATTATCAAATAAACATGTTGATTAGTTAACAGCACAAAGTAACATGCAATGAAGCTTGCTTATTTATTTATTTATTGAGAACAACAATGGTAGAATTTCATGAGTTGATTAAGGCAAGCAAAAATAAAAATAAACGAGCTTACTAAGGGCCTAGCTTATGCTAGAGGTCACCAAATTTCTTCGTCTCATGCATAAATCTGCTTAAACTTATTCGTCTGTGGCACACCTATGCTTATTTACCAAGATACACCCCATAAAAGTGTACTTTGCAGAATGTGACACCAAAATCCTGCTTGCATGCAACCAAAGACAAAATGGAGTGTTAAATGGGCTATTAGGTCATCCATTATAACTAAGGCGGAAAGTTCATTTGGGTTTTTTTCGCATTCCTGTCAAGAATCCCGGTTCTTGTTTCATCTTTGAAACTGAGAACAAATCAAGAACCAGCAGCATCTTGCTACAATTCTCAATGAGAAACAGCAAACTATATAATAATAATAATAATAATAATAATAATAATAATAATAATAATAATAATAAAAAATGAAGTTTAAAATCATTGTGAGCTTGTGGGGGGAGACTGATCTGGCCTCAGTCCCGGTGGCAGGGAAGCCTCCACTTCTTCTGCATGGAGGATGCCTGACCTGAACCCGGGGGCCCCAAGTTGCCAAGAGGGTGCCTGCCCCCAATGATCAGCTGGCTGACCAGCACGCTATGCTGGGAAATCAGGTGGGTGCAAAGAGCTGGCACGGGCTGGGCAGCAAGAGAGCTTATTCTGACTGGATGGGTGGTGTCCGGCCCACAGAAGAAGCAGAGGTTCTCCCACTGACAGGACAGGCTGGGTTGCAACCTCCCTCCAGAGCACACAATGAGTTTTAACTTTTTTTTTTTTTTAAATAGTTCTTTAGTTGATCGAGAGTTCGCACTGAGATCTTGGTCCCGGTACTCAAACTAATGAAAACTTTCACAAGAAGCAAAATTGCCTCTCATTTCTTCCCTAGTTATAACTATAACACTAAATAAATGGTTGATTTAACTTAATATACATCATCACAGCTGAGACCTGGTGTTGAAGGGTGATACATGAGTAATTATAGTTCCCTATATTTTTAGGGTACACCTGATGACCTAATAATATGTAACAGTGTATTCCAGCACACTGATCTGGAACTATTGTTCAATGCGCTTGATCATAAACCATTTTGAGTGCTCCCAAGTCTCTTCAGCAGACATTTACATCACGTTGCACCTGGTGAGTCTTGGCTTCATATACATTTGATTTGACAATGCAGATCGATTCCCTGACAAGCCTCAATCATTCTCTGTATCATGTTGGTAACTTATCAGTATCAAATGATATATTAACTATGCTTCATAATAGTTGTTGTTTAGTAGTTTACCACCAATCAAACTTAAACTTAAGACTCTGGCAGGCAAGTTCAGGTGTGGCTGATGGCCCTAAGCCTCAGTGGGCAAACCAGAGGCAGTTGAAGTCCCATATTGTCCTGTTTTATGGGATGAATTTCAATGTGAGTCTCCCACTGATGCGGGGGATGTTCTTGGGGCTGTTCAAGCCCCCTATTTTGAATTAGATCCAAGCTCATCCTGGCTGGTTAAGGTCAATCAGGAGACATTAGGTCCATTGCTGGCCGGGATAGTCAATGCCTCGGTTGCCAAACTGCCTCAAGGAGGTGGTGGTGTGGCCCCCCTCAAAAAGCTATTGCTGGATGTTGATGCCCTGGTCAGCTACCGGTCAGTCTCTAATCTTTGACTCATCAGCTTCAGGAGCATCTGGACCAAATCAGTTTCTTGGATCCCTTACAGATTTCATCTGGGTTATGGCACTGAGACTGCACTTGTGGCCTTGGTTGATGACCTTTCTTGAGAGCTGGATCAGGGACATTCAACCCTGCTGATCCTGTTAGATCTGTTGGCCGGTTTTGATACTGTTTATCATAAGCTGTTGGTGACCCCGCTGTGGGACCAGGCTGGGGTGGGCGGGACTGTTCTTGAATGGTGCCGCTCCTTCCTGGCTGGGAGAACTCAGTGTGTGGTGCTTGGTGATTGTTCATCTGTTCCCGAGGACCTCAGGTGCAGAGTCCTGCAAGGTTCCAACTTATGCACTCTTTTGTTCAACATGTATATGCAGCTGCTGGTGGAGGTCATCAGAGGGTTTGGTGTAAGGTGACATCAATATGTTGATGACACCAAACTATATCTCTCTTTTTCATCAGACCAAGGCTTTGCACTCTTGGTGCTTACCCAATGCTTGTCAGCTTTGGGGGATTGGATGAGGGTGAGCCGCTTGAAGTTGAATCTTGACAAAACTGAGGTGATGGTTGTGGGGAAGGCCAGGGGAGTGATGGCCTGCGTCATTGATGGGGTCCATCCCCCCCTTGTCTCTCAGGTCCATAGTCTGGGGTTCTCCCAGATCAGCATCTCCACCTGGATGCTCAAGTGGTGGTTGTGGAGAAGGGAGAATTTTGCCAATTATATCTGGTACATCGGCTTAAGCCGTATGTCTCGGACTCGGACCTTGCCATGATCATCCATGCTTTTATTACCTCAAGATTGGACTACTTTAATGTAGTCCAAGCATTGGTGATGGTCTGGAGACTGCAGCTGGTGCAGAATGCGGTGGCCCATCTCCTTGAGGGGACGTGGCATCGTGAGCATATTACTCCATTGCTCCACCTTTTGCACTGGCTGCCGATAGTCTTCCAGGTTCAATTCAAGGTGTTGGATCTTACCTTTAAGGATCTAAATGTCCTGGGCCCCACTTATCTGTTGGGCTGCCTCATCCTCTGAATTCTGGATCAGCCCCTGTGGTTGGCTGGGGGCACCCTCCTTGAAGTCCATCGGGTTTCCCGGGTGTTGACCACTAGGAGGACATTCTTAGTGGCCGTTCTGCAGCTGTGGAACTCCCTCCCATTGGAGGTCCACCTGGTCCACTCTTTCCATAGACAGTGGGTATTTTCAGATGTTACGAGATCACGCTCAACCACAGTCAATTCCCTGTCGTGGGGAATGGTCCCGTAATGGCTGTTGGGGAACCGAAAGTTCCCCCCCCAGATGTTAGCCATGCTCAATCCCCACCAGGAATCACATTCACCACGCGATCAGCTGAACCCGCGGGGTTGGCACCGGTCGCGTGGTGAATGAGATTCCCAGTGGGGATGAAGGGGCCCGTCATGTCTGGACGGCGATCACGGCCCGGAATCCCTGCCGGGATTCTGGGCCATGGTCATTTTGGGCGGGCACTGTGGCCGCATTGGCCGTGGTGCCCGCCTGTCTCCCCAGGGGGTGGGTTGTGGGGGAGCGTGGGGGTGGGCTGGGGCCGTGCAGCCACACGTTGCACCACATGGCCCCTCCCCCTCCCCGGTTCCCCAACGGGATCCCCCGACATGTCTGTTGGCCATGCCGGAATGATCCCAGCGAGGAATCTTGGGGTTGGTTCCGTGACGGGGCGAAGCCACCCCGTCACGTCTGAAAATACCCAGTGTAAGACCTAGCTGTTCTGCTTGGCCGTTCCTGAGGGAGATGGGTGAGGGTGGGTTGGGTTAGGGTGCGGGGTTTTATTGTTGGGCTATTTTAACTGTTGATGTTTTTATGTTGTTGTTTTGTTTTTAAAATGTTGTTTGCTGCCCTGAGATGCTTGTGCAGGAGGGGGTGGCATATAAATATGCAAAAATAAAAAATAAAAATAAATAAAATATACAATGAGTTACATTCCAGGTGGTTGAATCCCAACAGGGAGTTACATTCCCAGGGGTTGGGGGACAACCAGATCCCTATATCCATAACAATATTATTTCTGGAGATCATAAGATGTGAACCTGACTAGAAAGGATCATGTGACTTCTCTAACAACTCTGCCTTAATATCCTTCACCTACTGGAGTAAGGTTTGTCCCTGTGAGACCAATTGTAAAATTGAGACAGTATAGGTCATGTGTAGGGCTACTAATTTTTCATGGAAATGTTCTTAAAAAGTCATTTATTTATTTATTTATTTATTTTATTTTATAATTTTCTATCCCGCCCCTCCTGCCACGCAGCTCGGGGCGGCTCACAACATTAAAACATACAGTAAAATTTTTAAAATGTTTTATAAAATTCACAATCATATTAAAATATTAAAACAGGGCAAAAAACCAATATAAATATAAATAGGTGGGGGAACTGAGTTGGTCATGAGTTGGTCATGAGTTGGTCATTGCAGGAATGAGAAAATGTTGCGGAAAACTCATGGATAAATTGTTTAAAACTATTATTCAATATTGTATTTAGTAACTGCCGCCTCCCCCCCACTTAGATTGTAAACCCAGGGATTAGATTGTACCCACCCCAGCACAGATTGTAACCCAGCCAGCACAGAATAGAAGGAGGAAAACACACCCCACCCCTTAGATTGTAAACCCAGGGATTGTAAAGCCCTTTGAAAGCCCCAGGCTTAGATTGTAAGCCCAAGCAGGGGATAAAGGCAGAGGAAATGCTGTTGTCTCCCCCTGGGTGCCTCTTGAAGCTCTGACAACTGTAATGTTCTATGTCTCTGATCTCGCCTCCACACCATGCCGTGCCGCCACTTGACTATGCCCAAAGCTCTGCCCTCCACAAGAAGCAACACTGAAGTGGAATTTGGAGCTCCTGGGAGAGGCTGTGACTTTACCCGGTGGTGCCCAGTGTGCTATTCTCACCGGCTTCTTGCCATGCCGCCACGTCTCCACAGTCAGGCAGGGGGTTGGAGCTCCAGGGAGACACCATGGATTTTCTTAGCACCATTGAGAGTGCTCTTCTCACCAGCTTCTTGTCAACTCTGCTCTTCAGTTTGGGTGAATTCTAGAAAAACATTGGGAAAATCATGGAAGTCATGGGAAGATCTCAAAAGTCATGGAGGGAGGAAAAATGCACTAAAAACATGACTTTTGCCATGACCGTGACAATTTCTTAGCCCTAGTCATGTGCCACAAGTCCTGGAAATAATATTTGGGAGGATGACAGCATTTGATTAAGATGACAGTATCAGATGGGGCATGGGGTGGGGGTAAGTTTGATTGATCTTAGCTCCATAAACTATTTGCAGTTATCTTGAGTGTCTAGTAACCAGTTCAAATCATCTTGAATTTACTTTTAAAAAAAAATGTAATTATTGAGGCCTAGTGCATATACATTGTGCATAGATTGAGACAGAAATCTGGCATATTCCAATGCAGGCTGCCATACATTTTGACGGCTTGGCTGTACTTCAGTTTGGCAAGGATCAGAAAATATCCTTTCATTTCTATAGCTTCCAGCTGGCAACAAGTTTGATCTCTCTTAGAAAGCTATAGAAAAAGCAGTAACTATAACTTCATTTTTCCCTGTTAAAATATGGCCATGGTAAAAATGCTGCTTGGCTTTGAAGTTTTAAAGTAGCAGCAGTTCTCTCACTTCCTTAAAAGATAACTGATTTTTTCATCGCTTCAACTGTGGTTAAAATGTATCAGCTAATTTGAAGCAGACAAGATAGATAATGGTTTGTGACTCACTTGAAGCTGTACAATTAACACGCCAATAATGACAGAAAAAAGTAGAATTATTAGTTGATAGTGATTTTCTTGATTTAAAACATGTTATTAAAATGTTGTCTTGACTTGAGCATGATTTTTTAATTTATTTTTTTCCTTCCAAATAACCCCTAAAAGGAGGACCAGTTGTAGATTTTTAATGGTTCTTTTTTTTTTTTTTTGGTTGCTTGAATTGTTTTCAGAAAAAATAGCACAGATGAACTGTCATGGAAACAGCACAGATTAGCCATCAAGCAGGCTACATTTTTTAGTTTACCTGCATAACGGCTTTAGTTTAGACTTTTAAGAATTGCTCCTACTGTGTTCCCCAGAGTCTAGCAGAAGACATGGAGGGAGTGAATCACTTTCCAAGCCCAGTCAAATTACATTCTCTCTCCTGAGATTTCCAGTAAACTTAACTATAGTGACTGTGGTTTGTGTCGCATAGTCACTTGTACCCCAATCTAAGGTCTGTGTGTGCATGCATACCATACTTACTGTGTACACAGGGTGTTAACAGAGGAGAGGGAAGGCCACTGGAGCCCCTGGTTACTCCATGGGGGCCTCCACCACAGCCTCCACCTGTGGGACCAAAACAAATAGGCGGTTTGCCTGTGCATCACTTGCCCTCCCCCACAGAGTTGCAGCCACTTACCCCAGTGCGCTAGGCAGGCGCCCATGAATCCATCATGCTAAACGCATATACATGACACAACAGACAGGGGGGCATGAGGCATTCTTATGGGCTCTCAGTCTCCCCCCCAACACATGGGAGGCTGCCCCAGGACAGCACACTGCCCTGCATTTGCCTAGATTTGGCTGCATGGTGAGCTCCACATTCCCTTGGTTGATGCTGTGTGGAGTAGTCCTGGAGTGGCCCCGGGGTGAATATTTGGTGGCCATAGGATACATGAACAGATGAATGCAGGACTAATGGAGGAAAATGTGTGGTAATATTTGATTTGTTAACACCTGCCTCCTACTACCCTCTTACCCAACTGCAGGCCTATCTCTTCCTCTGGTAGGTGGCAGCATGGTCAGGAGGTGGGGAGCTTCTCTGTGTACTTGCATAATAGGTTCAGTCCATAGACAGTACTTAGATTGGGGCCTTGCTCTTTAGCAACTGAAGCTAGACTGCTAAATCATTCCATAGCAGCTTTCATAATGGCCCTTTTCACACAAGATGCCCCCACCAATCTCCATGCAGTTTTGCTGCGTGGAGATGGGTGGGGGTACCCATTTGAAAGCCGGGTGTGTGAACGCGCTTCCACACTACACCCACCTCCACTCATCTACACCCATCACCCACGTACAGAGCAATGGGATCCAATGCCCAATGCTCCATGGTTGAAGATGGGTGGAGATAGGTGTGCACGCGTGGGAATGGGTGCACACCCATCTCCACCCACCGCAGGCATACACCCATCCCCCCAACAACCACAGTCTGTTTAAAAAGGGGCAATGGCCAATGGGTGTGTGGCTGCAGTGGGTGTGTGCCTGTTTCCATGGGTGCAGACCCATCTCCACCCACCTCCACCCATCTCCACCCACGGAGCATCGGCCTTTGGAACCCATTGCTCCCTGCATGGCTGATGGGTGTAGATGGGTGTAGATGGGTGTAGTGCAGGAGTATGCATGAATGCGCCTCCACCCATCTCACACAGAAAAACTGTGTGGAGATGGGTGGGGGCATCTCTTGTGAAAAGGGCTACCATCCAACATTTGTGCTAACTTTGAATTGCTGACCAAGAAATGAAAGCTTTCCTTTCCATTCCTCTGATTTAGCCACACCTTCAGCTTAATTTGTCTAGACTGGCAGAGTCAGAAAGGTTCTGTGTCCCAGAGCCCTAGTTATTTTTCAACCAACCTCTGTCTATTTTCTAGCCCTTTTTATACGGGCGGCAGTGCGATGGGGTATGGAAGCGCTTCTGTGGTGGTTGTGGGTGCGTTTGCATCCATTTCCATGGGCTCACACCCACCTCCACCCACGGAGCCTCCTACGGTTTGCCGGATGGTTCCATGGGTGGCTGATGGGTGGAGATGGGTGGAGGTGACTGTGTGATGGCAGTGTACATGCATCCCCACCTACCGCCTGTACTGTTTGCATAGATAAACACCCAGCACCCACCCACCACCACAGCATTTACAAGACACCCCCACACCCCCACATTGAGTACCCTCCTGCACAACGGGGGGGGGGGAGGTTGTCTGTGCAAAAATAGCCTTTTGATAGGGATTTCAATGCTTTTTGAACCTTTTTACTGTTTTAAATTATGGTGTACTACTGGCAAGCTTGACCCATTTTTCTCTTCTATTATTGAAGATATAATCAACTCATAAAGGGGAAAAACACATATGCTCTTCATTATAAAAAGTGTAAAGTTATAACCCCATTTAAAAGAAAGTAGTTTTAATGGAAGAAAAGGTTTAAACTTCTCTGCCCTGCACATATGAGGAACACTTTGTGTACTCTAGAAACAACTGAACTAGAACAGTTTGAAGATTTAGATACAAATGTTTAAAAAGGAAAATAGTAATTTTGCACCACGGATGGCATTGGCATTGGCTCAGTTCAGCGCTGTTCTGTAGAACTGACAGCCTGTCTGTTTTATCAGTTGTCTTTTATCTTGTTGGCCTTTTAAGCCTAAATCCTGTATCACAATTTCCCAAGGGAGTGACTAGCCTTTACATAGTGAAGGCAAGCTCTTTGTTCTTTCCGTCTGTCCCTTCCCTTCTGGTGCTCCACAGAACAGCTATACGCTAAACAATCTTTCCCAAATCCAAATTTGTGAAAGTATATGGCATAGTTGTCTATCACAGTAGCAAATATCGGACATGTCAAATAAGTGTGTTCAATTAAACGTATACCATATTACACTAGCTAGGATAACAAAGGATATATCCCACCAAATTGTGTCCCTAGTAATTATCATAGGTGCCATCCTCTGTGAAAATTGTGTCCTTAGGAATCCTCATTTGTCCAGGTGTGCAAGGTGGTTGCTTGCATATAAGATGTGGGCTGAAGTGCCATGTTTGATTTAAGTTCAAACAAGTTCTTCTGTGCAGTGGACAATTAACATGCCAGTAATGACAGAAAAAAATTGAATTATTTGTTGGTAGTGATTTTCTTGATTTATTGATTTAAACACATTGTCATTGGACTGCTGCCTGTAATGTGTAAATGCAGAAAGCATCTCGTGCCTGGGGAATAGGCCATTTTTACATGGATGGGTGTCTACATGGGACACACACCCACCTCCACTCATCTCCACCCATGGAGCCGCTTCCAATTTTCCGGAGGGCTCCGTGGGTTTTCTGTGGCAGCATGCATGTACCCCCACCCATCCCGCTCAGTGTTCATATGGATGAACACCAAGCAGACACCCATCCCCCCAGTCACCGCTGGCTGTTTACATGGATGTCCATCCCAACATCCGCCCAAACACCAAGCAGGGATGGGGGCATCTGTGTAAAAACGGCAATACTTACAAGTATTCAGACTACATTTAAGGGCTGACCTCACAAAGGGGCTGTGCTGGTCTCTGGAGGGTGATGATGAGCGTGCAAGTAAGAGTGAACGATGGGCAATAATGCTTCTTACTTGTGCAATGTGCATGAGGATTTGGTATGCAGCTTATTTATTATTTATTTATTTCTGTTACTCCACTCCTCCTGCCTCAGGCAGCTTGGGGCGGCTAACAATCAGTAAAATCAACAACAGACTAAAAACAACAACATAAAAGGAGGATAAAAATATCACACCCCAATCCCCACCCTAACCCACTCCACCCATTCACTCACCCAACTCCCCCACCAAATACCTGGTGGAACAGCCAGGTTTTACAACTTCTTTGAAAGGAGGGGAGATCCGGGGCGAGCCGAGCCTCCACTGGAAGGGAGTTCCACAGCCAAGGTGCAGCCACTGAGAATGCCCTCCCCTGTGTAGCCCCTCAAAAAACTCAGGGGACCTTGAGCAGGGCATCACTGAATGACCATAGGGGCCTATCCAGAATCTGGGGGATGAGGTGGTTCCACAGAGAGGTATGGTCTAGGCTGTTTAGGGCTTTATAGGCCAAGACCAACCCCTTGAATCAGATCTGGGAAACTATCGACAGCCAATGCAGAGAATGGAGCACCGGTATGATATGCTTCTGGAGGCCCAGTCCCACCAGGAGACAGGCCATCGCATTCTGCACCAGCTGCAATTTCCAAGCCATCACCATGGGTAGCCCCATGTAGAGCGTGTTACAGTAGTCCAATCTGGAGGTGATGAAAGCATGGATGACACTTTAGCAGTCATAGTTCCTCAGAAAAACAAAGATGCCTGTGGAGCTGTCACCTGGGCAGTGGACGCCTAGGAGCTGTCCAATTGATGGCCTCTGTCAGCAAGGTATTCCATAACACAATGAGGTCATCAATGAGATGTTCATCAGGGTCAGAGGGAAACTCCCCCAGAGCAATCTGGACCCATTCCGGTTCCATCAACCTCCAGGGGCAAATCATTCAAATTGGTTCCATGCCCCTCCACGGACAGACGTGCACAAGGAGAGAGGAGGTAATGATCCATCCATGACAAGGGCACAGCTGATATCTCTCTAACCAATGGACCCCCCACCTCAAGGCTGGTGCAAAACACAAGGTCTAAGGTATGTCCCCCTGATGCATCAGGCCTCTGACCATCTCGGGACAGGACCATGGTTGTCATGGTGGCAATGAACTCATTCTCTGCAACCCTAAGATCAGCATCAGCGTGGATGTTGAAGTCCCACAAGACTATCATCTTCGGGGACCGCAACACCACCCCAACACCAAATCTGTTAGAGCATATAGGGAAGCCGCCAAACAGGTAGGTGCATGGTATACAAGCAGCACTCCCAAACTGTCCCCTGCCAAACCAAACACCAGATGGAGACCCTCAATACCCAATATGGATTGCACTGGATATCTCTGAACAGCCCAACACTCCCTAAAAAACATGGTTACACCGCCCCCCTTCCCTGCAGCCATGGTTGATGCTGCACAGAATACCCAGCCGGAACAAGGTCAGCCAAGATAGGTCTCAACTCAGTGTCCAGCCAGTTTTCTGTGATACATACGAGGTCAGCTGCATGGTTCAGGATCAATTCCTGGACTGTTGTTGCTTTATTTGCTACCAACCTTGCATTTACCAGCATCAAAACATGGTCAGAATCCATCTGATCTGGAACCATCTGCACAGCTACTAGGGGGATAGTGATCAGGATAGATAACAAACATCTATCCTGTCTCACAGCTGTCACCTTCCCCCAACAGGAACATATTTCCCCCGTCCCCGCATCAGGGATCCTTGATGGGTGTTGGCGGCGTCTTCCTCATGTCCCCCTGACACCTCCCCCTCGTCGAGCCCCCCAGTGAAGCCCCCACAGAAGACCAGGTTTTTCTGGGTGCCATAAATGAAAGAGACGGCGAAGACAAGGAGCGTTAATCATAGACGCTGGTTCCCAAGACCGCTCATCGGGGCCAAATCCTTTCCAGTTGAGAATATACAGTAGGCGCCCACAATGAATCTTAGAATCGAGGATGGCTTGGACCTCATACTCTTCATCACCTGTGGGGGTGGCTGCAGTGTCTGTCTCTGGTATGGGGTGGGGGGGGAGGATCGTGGGCTGGTTTCAAGAGTGACACATGAAATGTGAGGTGTATACGCAGAGTGGAAGGTAATTTTACTTTATACGTGACATTATTGATGTGGCGAAGGATGGGAAAGGGGCCAATATAGTGTGCGTCCAATTTCTTGGAAGGTTGTGCAGAGGGGTAATGGCGATTGTCGACCCACACATAATCCCCTGGTTCCAAAAGGGGGGTGTCCTGACGGTGCCGATCCGCATACGTTTTATAACGTTGTCGGGCTTGGCATAAAAGGGCACGAGCAGTCTCCTGGTTCAGCTGGATTTGTTGTGCTAGAGCTCCGACTGCCGGGACATTGATCAAAGAGAGGTCAGGGACAGCGATTTGCAGGTGGAACCCATAGGACACAAAGAAAGCAGAGTTGCCGATGGAGGTGTTCGGCATGTTATTGTGTGAAAATTCGGCAAGGGGCAACCAATTGTAGCAGTCGTCTTGTAAATAGTTGGTGTAGCAACGTAAATATTGTTCCAGACTCTGGTTGGTGTGTTCAATTTGCCCGTTTGCTTGTGGATGATAGGCGGTGGTACATTGCAACCCCACCTGCAAGGCTTTAAATAATGCTGTCCAAAATCGAGATGTAAATTGTGTTTCTCGATCACTGATGATAGTTAAAGGCCATCTGTGCAATTTCATATTGTATCTAATGAATAGTCGGGCAGTCCGAGCTGCCGAGGGGAGACCCTTATAGGCAATAAAGTGGGCCATTTTTGTGAAATGGTCTCCGACGACACAGATGGTAGTGTATCCCCTAGAGGGGGGGAGGTCAACAATAAAATCTATGCCGATGCGTTGCCAGGGCCCTGCAGGGGGTTTCTCAATATGAAGAAGCCGCAAAGGGGCTAATCATGGGTGCTTAGTTCGTGCTTAGTTTGTACATTGATCTACAAATTTCTGAATATCCTTTTGCATGGATGGCCACCAAAAACGACGTTTGATCACCTGGTAGGTGCGATCCTGTCCTGGGTGACCTGCCAAGGGGGCGGCGAGATGAGTTTGAAGGATCTTGAGTTGACATGAAGGTGGTACAACAATATAACCATTCTTCAGGTATATCCCCCACTGTTGGGTATACATGGAGTCTGGGCATGGAGAAAGTTCTTTCCGTGTGACCTGTTCCAACTCCGTGGTGGTCAAATAGGTTGCTGCAAATACCTGGGGGGAGAGGAGAGGCCCGGAGACTTTGTTCTTTTGATCGGGGGGGTCATGATAGCATGATAGCACATCAGCTAGAATATTCAACTGTCCTGGGCGATAAATGATGACAAACTGAAAACTGGTGAAGAAAAGCGCCCACCGCACATGTCGCGCATTGGCAATTTGGGTTGTCTTAAGGTATGTTAGACTTTTATGATCCATGACTACTGTCACGGGGTGTGGAGTTCCTTAAAGAAAATGGTGCCAGGTTTCAAAGGCACTTTTAATTGCCAATAATTCCCTGTCAAAGATAGTGTAGTTCCTTTCGGCAGTTGAAAGTTGCCAGGAATAATAGGCACATGGGAGCATTGTCCCTTCAATATTTTTTGTTGCAACAAAACCGCTCCTATGGCATTACTGGATACATCTGCTTCTACTTGGAATGGTTTCTCAAAGTCAGGATGTTGCAACAAGGGGGCGATGGTAAAGGCGTGCTTGAGGGTAATAAAACTTTGCTGATGTTCCTTCCCCCAGATGTACTCCTGTCCCTTTTTTAAAACCCCGGTAAGTGATGTCGTGAGCTCTGCATACTGCGGAATATACTGCCGGTAGTAGTTTGTACTTCCGAGAAAACGTTGCACTGGTTTCACGGCTTGGGGGGGGGGCAATGGAGAATGGCTTCAACTTTCTGGGGATCCATCCTAACCCCCGACCCTGAAATCACAAAGCCAAGGAAGTCCACCTGTGTAAGGTGAAAGGCACATTTTTCCAGTTTGCAGAACAGCTTATGCCTTTGGAGGCGTTTCAAGACTTGATGAACATGCGAAATGTGCTCGGATAAGGATGAGGAATAAATCAAGATGTCGTCCAAGTAAGCGACAACAAACAGGTCTAGTAGCTCTCGAAGAATGTCATTAATCAGGTGCTGGAAGGTGGTGGGAGCATTTGCCAGACCAAACGGCATCACAAGATATTCAAAATGCCCGTATCTGGTCCGGAAGGCCGTTTTCCATTCATCCTCGGGACGTATGTGAACAAGGTTGTAAGCCCCCCTTAAGTCTAGTTTTGTAAAGAACCAGGCTCCTTGTAGTCGGTTGAGTAATTCAAGGATGAGTGGCAGTGGATATCCTTATGGTTATAGCATTTAACCCCTGATAATCAATGCAGGGGCAAAGCCCCCCCATCCTTCTTGGGGACAAAAAAGATGGGTGCCCCTGCGGGAGACATGGAGTGTCGGATAAATCCGTTCTGTAGACTTTTGTCAAGATACAGACTCAAAGCCTTTAATTCTGGAGGAGAAAGGGCGTAGATACAGCCGAACGGGGGTTCTTGTCCTGGGAGCAGGTCGATGGGGCAGTCATAGCTCTAATGTGGAGGGAGTACAGTGGCACTTGCCTTACTAAAGACATCTTCCAAGTCTTGATATTCCAAGGGTACGTGGGCGCTAGGAGGGGGGACGGTGTTCCCAAGGCAGACAGAGGAAGTCTCTGCCATTGGGGGCAGCAGACACTGTTGGTGGCATTGAATGGAGGTAAATTGCAAGGTGCATCATTTCCAGGAGATGTGGGGATCATGCCGCTGTAGCCATGGGAGGCCTAAGACCATAATAAAAAGAGGGGTGCATACGATGTCAAAACTCAAGTGTTCCTGATGACACCCTATTGTGCAGGAAAAAGGGACAGTGGAAGTTGTTACCGGGCCTGAAATCAAAGGCGATCCATTGATCACATGCACTGGCTCTGGGTGGTCTTTGGGTTGGATGGGAATATCAAGGCGATGGGCAAAGGAATAATCGAGAAATTTCCAGAGGCTCCAGAGTCCACAAGGGCCTAGGCCACTATAGAGCAGATCGGGTTCCACTGCACAGTTACGGGGAGATGGATATGGGTGGTAGGGGCTATGGCTGCAATGGGAAGAAGCCTTAAGTCTGGGGGGGCCCCTTTCCCCCCCAGACTCGAGCATTCCCAGGATCCTTCTGGGAGGAGGGTAGAAGTGGGCACTCTAAGACGAAGTGTGTCGGGTCTCCACAATACAAGCAAACCTTCGTTCTTCGGCATCGCTCTCGTTCCTCTGCCGTTAATGGTCTCCAAGACACCCCTAGCTGCATGGGTTTTGTGTCCCCACTTGTACCCCCTTCCAGGGGCACGGTGGGCACTGGGGAGGGTCCCGGGTATATGCTCTACTTTCAAGACGCTCTCGGCATCGTTCGTTGAGGCATTCTTCAACTTGTACCGCTAGGGCCACAATATTCTCCAAAGTATCAGGTAAGGTGGTATACATCAACTGATCTTTAATCTCATCCTGTAGGCCTTTGTGAAAAAGGACAACAAGTACTTCTTTTTGCCATTGCAATTCCACAACCCCTTCCCGTCCCTGGCTCAGGGACATAATTGCTGCCTGGGCGTCCTTTAACCGATGGGGATGATCAAAAAGGAAGATCAACTCTTTAAGAAAGTCCTCATAATTAGACAAAAGGGGGCTGTTTCCTTGCAAGAGGGTAGTGGCCCATTCCAAGGCCAGACCGCCCAGATGGCCAATAATAAATGCCACCTTTAAGGCATCCGAGGAATACATAGTGGGTTGCAAGGTAAAGGTGAGTTTACATAAGGACAGAAAGGATGGAAACTGTCATCGGTCCCCCACAAATGGTGCGATCTTGGGACCCTTCGGCTCGCAGGGCAAAGGCGAGGCTGTTGCGGGGGTAGGGGGTGTTGGGTCTGTGGCAGCAACTCCTGGTGATGCGGGCCCCGCCCCGGCTGGGGGTTGGTTGGCAATAGACTGTGGCTGCAAGGGCAGTATGTTTTTCATGCAGGTCCTTCATTTCAAGGGCTAGAGTTTGAACAGCCCACACCAAATCCCCTACCTCCCTGGAGATATCCATAACCCTCCAAGGTTTCCCAGGAGGACAGGAAGGCTGGTGAATCTGTCATGGGGGTAGGGAAGGAATGGAAGGGAGAACTGGTAAAGGGAACAAGTCTCCTCACCCTCACACACTCAGAGCCAATCTTGGGGTTCCACCCTGTCAATACCAGAGGTATAAAGGTGCCTGTCAGGGTAGTATTTTGGCCTATAGACCCACGAGGGGTCAGATCTACTTCATAATAGGGCACAGGACTGACTCCAAGCTACTCTGTGGCCCAAGCAAGCATCACACTATCACACCACAGGGGGGGCAGGGCACAATCCAGGGGGTAGTCCTCCATGTCAGGGCAAGGGTTTCCCAAACTGGAGAAGGCGAGGGGGAATTCTCACGAGGGAAAAGGGAGAAGAATGAGGATACCCAGAGCAAGGGAGGGTGTGTGTGTAAGGGGGTGGGGTGCATACACACACTTTTCGTGCGCCCACACACTCAGTCACTCACACGCAGGTAGGATGGGTACGGGAGCAAGCAAATACAACAACCAACTCGAGAAGTCACAAGAACAAGCAAAGGTATACTCAACATTGGGAGGCCAGTCTCTTAGGAATCTCTGTTCACCGGTGCCGTGTTGTGAAAGGCGCCGGCTTTTATCCTCAGAGCCCCACCCCTCTTGTGCCTGCAAGCATTCTGAGCAGCGCAGTGCAGGCCATTGCGTCGCCGACTCGCCGCCCTGGGTGGAGCTTGGGCCTCAGGGGGTGGGGCTGCATCCAGCGTGCCAGCCCCCGTGGGTGGGGCTGGCATCAGGCAGCGAACGTTGTTTGCGTTGTGGGGGGGGTTGGGGCTCCATTTGTGGTGCCGCTGTCCACGATGGGGCTGCCGCCCCCACATCGGGGATCCTTGATGGGTGTTGGCGGAGTCTTCTCCGTGTCCCCCTGACACTGTCCCGCACTGACCAGAGGGAGAGTCCCCACCCCCACCCTCATAACCCCCAAATCCTTCCACACCCACTTCCTAACCCATTCCCCTTTCATTTCCCTCCTTTATGCACACACAATTCCTTTGCACCATCAGTGGATTAAGGAATGTACCTCAGGTTATCACAGTCTTTTCAGTAGAATTGTGTTGATATAGCATACTTTGGCCCATTCTGTTTCTTCCATAAACCCTCACCTCTGTGTTTGCAAAGAAAAAACATCAGCAAATGCTGATTTGATGTTGTCTGACCCTCAAATCTCTTTATGGATATATATTATAATTATTTATGAATAAGCACTGCTAATGCTATTACTTCTGCATTGAATACTACTTCTGAAGTATACCTGGGGCTCCAGAAGTTGAGAGACCCATTCTGTTCAGCAGGCCTGCATGCTGGTCATAAAATGAGGATGCTGTTATTTTTTGTAGGGATGGGAGAACAGAACGCAGTTCAGATAATCGGACGTTCGGTCGTTCGGTCTGAAACCTGAGTTCTGGTTCGGCTGTTCGGTTCGGTGGAGTTCGGTTCGGCCGAACTTGGCTGAACAGTCAAAAATAGTGCTATCGACACCAAAACAGAATTCAATTTTTTTTTTTCAGTATCGGTATCATTTGACCCTGAAACCACCCCTGGTCTCCACCCCTGGTGCCAGCAAGTCTGCTCCTCAGTTGCATCCCACTTCCAGTCACGTTTTTCCCGCCTTCCAGTTACGTTTTTCCTACCGCCGAACTCATCCAAACTTTTCCAAACTGTTCGGCCGTTTGAGTTTTCAGTTCGGATGTTCAGTTCGGTCGTCTGAACAGGCCGAGTTCAGTCCGAACTCCGAACTTCCGAACCCCATTCGCACATCTCTAATTTTTTTCCAAGGTTGAACAGTGGGCAACAGACAGGGCTAGGAGGCACAGCCACAAGCTACAGAATATGCACAGTGGTGCTGATCGTACAGTGCAATGAAAGAAGCTGAACTGTGGGTGAGCCTCCACCCACAGAGGGTCCTTGAAAATACCCCTATTCATAACTTCCTCTAAATATGTTGGAGGAAGGGAGACAGTCCTTCTGAACCTCCTCAGAACACTCCACCCTCATCCCATCAGTGTACAGGCCTGCTAATCACTGTACACGGAGATAACAAACCAAACCAGTTCTTGCACCAGGGGATTTACATTTTACTAATAAAACAAAAGACAGAAGGTGTATTCTAAAGGGAGAAAAGGAAAGGGCAAAGAGTGAGTGAGATAGTACTGATCAGCATGATAAATGGTGATGTACATATAGCAACCACCCAACCTTAGACAAGTTTTATATGGGCATTATAGCAGTGCAGGTTTTTAAGGAAGGATGAATGACAATGGGGAAGAATGAGTTTGGATAAAAAAGCCGTGACAGCGGCATTCTGTGACCTGCTCTGGCACAATCTAGCTCAGATCTCACCTGCCAGCACCACCCAATGTTGGGTTTCCCAGGATTTCCCCAGACCATGTCGGTGACTAGCCTGGGCTATCACCTCAAAAAATGTCCAGCGTCACAGCCCAAGTTAAGGTCCACCTTATCTGGTCAAAGCGGGCTACCATGTAGGTTTTGACCCACCATGATGCAACCTGGATTGAGACCCACCATGGCCAGCTGCCATGGCTGGCCTCCATTAGCCACCATGGCTGCTTATCATGATGGGGGATGGAGTGCTGGAAGCGGCATGCAGGTAAGGCTCATTACCTGCATGTCTGTTGCCTCCCTCCCTGGGCCACATGGGTGGCATGATGGTGGCCTGACTGTGGGCTTGTATATTCGGTGCCCTGATACAGCCCAGACCTGGATTTCCACCCTGGGCTGGGTCGTGATGGTGGCATGCTGTCGTCACATGTGTTTTAACCAATGAGGTGGCTTTGTAGATGTTTACAAGGAGTTTCTCCCATCTCTAAGGGGAAGCCTAAGAGAAAGCACATTTCTGTTTGCAATTCAGGTGAATGAAGGGTGGAGGTTGAAGGGTGGAGGTTGGAGTGACAGTGGCACCACTCACATGCTGAAGCTAACAGATTGCAACATAGAGTCAGTTTACGTGCCTATGCTGTAAAGGCAGCAAAAAAGGAGGTTTTTGCTGCCTGTATAGCCTCTGCAAAATCCCATCCAACAGATTTGTGAACTTGATTTGTGAACTTGACCCATGTGAACTTGATTTGTGAACTTGACCCATGCCTGTCCTCACTGATTACCAGCTGGGAGACGGTGGAGCCATTGCTGGCAGGGGTGATCAATGCCTCCCTTCGGGAGAGCAGAGTACTAGGCTGCCTCAAAGAGGCAGTGGTGTGGCATTTATTCAAAAAACCACCACTTGACGTTGGTTCACTCACCAGTTATTGCTGGTCTCTAACCTTTCCTTTTTAGGGAAGGTTATTGAGCGAGTGGTGACCCAGCAGCTGCAGGGGCATCTTGGCTGCGCTGGTTATCTGGATCCCTTTCAGTCTGGTTTTCATCCAGGCTATGGCATGGAGACAGAGCTTGTGGCCTTGGTCAATGACCTTCGCTGTGAATTAGGTCAGGGTTGTTCAACCCTGCTAATTTTTCTTAGATCTGTTGGCTGCTTTTATCTGTTGACCATGAAATGTTGATGATGACTCACTTGCAGGATAGAACTGGAGTGGGTGGGATTGTACTTGACTAGTTCCACTCTTTCCTGGCTGGGAGAACTCAGTGTGTGGTGCTTGGGGATTGTTCTTCATCTCCATGGGACCTCACATGTCGTGTCCCACATTGTTCTATTCTGTCCCTACTCTTGTTCAATGTGTATATGCAGCCACTTGGTGAGGTCGTGAGATAGTATGGAGTGCGGTGTCATCAATATGCTGATGACACCCAACTCTAACTCTCATTTTCATCCGACCCAGACCCGGCAGTCTCGGTGCTTTCCTGATGTCTGGCGACTGTTGCAGATTGGATGAGGGTAAGCTGGCTGAAGTAGAATCCTGACAAGATGGAGGTGTTGGTGGTCGGAAGGGCAGTGAATGTGGCAGTTTCCATCACTGATGGGATCTGCCCTCTGCTGGTATCCCAGGTCTGTAGTCTGGGCATGCTCCTCAATCTAAAGTTTTGCCTGGATCTCCAGGTGCAGGCTGTGGCAAGAAGTGCATTTTGCTAATTACATCTGGTGTGACGGCTTCAGTCATATGTTTCAGATAGTGACCTGGCCACCATCATCCATGCTTTCATTTCCTCAAGATTGGACTACTGCAATGCACTCTACATGGGGCTACCCATGGTGATGGTCCGGTGATTGAATCTAGTGCTGAATTCTGCGGCCCATCTCCTTATGGGGCCGGGTCACCGTGAGCACATTACACTGGTGCTCTGGGCTCTGTACTGACTGCCTATAGCCTTCTGGACCCGATTCATGGTATTGGTTTTGACATATAAAGTCCTATACGACTTTGGCCTGACTTACCTGCAGGACCACCTCACTCTCTGTGCTCTGGAGCGGCCTCTGCAGTCCGCTGGGAGTGCCCTTCTCGAGGTCCCCCATGTGGCCCGGGGCACTATGGGGAGGGCATTCTCAGTGGCCGCACCAAGGCTGTGGAACTCCCTCTCGGTGCAGGCCTGGGTGGCCCCAGATTTCCCCTCCTTCCATCGCATGTGTAAAACCTGGCTGTTCCACCTGGCTTTTGACAAGTGAGATGGAGTGTAATGTGGGATGGGGGGGGGGAGGGAGTTATGGGAGAGTTTTGTGATTTTTATATTTTTAAGTTGGATGGAAATTTTGTATATTTATATGATTTTATTGTAAGCTGCCCTGAGCCACCTGAGGTGGAGTTGGGCGGGGTATTAAATTGTTAAAATAAATAATAAAAATAAATAAAAGAAATTCAAAAGGGTGCATGGTCAATACTGGCATAATGGAAAAGATTAACCAAAATGGTGGTTTATGAGAATTGGTAGGGTTTAGGAATGGTCTTACCTAGGGCTAAAACGAGAATGCATAGGCATTCTCATGAGAACACGCAAGATTCTCACAACCCAGCAAGATCTCGCACATTCTTACTGAGGTTCTTGAGAATCTCATGAGATTCTTGAGTACCTCAAAAAAGACTCTTTGCATGCACAAAATGGCCACCATGACCATGCTGCACATGCATACCCCCTGGTGGTCATTTTGCACATGTGTAACGTGTTTTTTGAGGTATGAAAAAAAGCACCCAAACACACTGCATGAGAAAACTGACCACTGTGGCCATTCTGCACCTATAACACCACCCAGCAGCCATTTAAAGAATCTCGTGAGAGTGCCAGCAAGAAGCCCAGTTCTCAAAGATTCTCACCTCTGAAAATCTCATTGAGCTGATTCTTGAAGAGATTTTCAAGATTGGTAAAGGTGAGTTTCAGCCCATAGTCTTAACTGTGAAAATGAGTCATTTGCTAGTTTGTGTTTGATATGGTAGAGAAGTAGGGAGGCAATGGAACAATGCAGAGGGGATGGAATGAAGAGGGAATGACCACACAGAAAGATGATCTTAGCAACCACATTTTGGCTGTATATTTATTTATTTATTTATTTATTTATTAAATTTTTACCCCGCCCCACCTAAAACAGCTCAGGGAGGCTTACAATAAGAACAATCACATATAAAACATATCTAAAAACAATTAAAACATATCAAAAAACAATATTCAAAATATTTAAACAGGGCTGGGAATTTCAATAAAAGATTAAATAGGGTAAGGGAGATAAAACCCTCTAACCCACCCTCTCACCCTCTCCAAAGGCCTGGGCGAACAGCCAGGTTTTACAACTTCGCCGGAATGTCAAAAGGCTTGGGGCCAGGTGAGCTTCCTCTGGGAGGGAGTTCCAAAGGCACGGCACCGCCACTGAGAATGCCCTCTCCATTGTGGCCCCCCGCTTAATGCGGGGGACCTCCAAGAAGGCACTCCAGGCAGACCGAAGGAGCCACTCTGGGGCGCGGAGGGTGAGGCGGTCCCTGAGGTACGAGGGTCCCAGACCGTGAAGGGCCTTATAGATCAACACAAAAACTTTGAACCTGGCTCGGCACGCTATTGGCAACCAGTGCAGAGTCCGGAGCACAGGTGTAATGTGCTCCCGACGACCTATCCCCGAAAGGAGCCGGTCCGCTGCATTCTGCACTAGCTGCAGGCTCCGAACCAGCAACAAGGGAAGCCCCACTTAGAGCGCATTGCAGTAGTCCAGCCTCGAGGTGACGAAGGCATGGATGAGGGAGGCCAGGTCCGGGCCGAAGATATACGGATGCAGCCTCCACACGAGATGCAACTGGCGGAAGGCAGCCTTTGCGACTGCCTCCACCTGCTGCTCCAGGCGGAGAACCACATCCAATCTCACCCCCAGACTCCGGACATGCTGAGCTATAGGAGGGCAAACCCCCCAATCAGGGGGGCCGCTACTTCCCTCGCTCTCCCCACCAATATCACCTCCGTCTTATCAGGGTTGAGCTTCAGTCTGCTCTGCCGCATCCATTCCGCCACAGCCGCCAAACACTGGGATAGCAACACTCGAAGTGCAACAAGATGGGATTTGTCAGTGATAAAGATGTTCTTGCAATACTATAGGCAAGGCATGAAAGAAAGCCTGAACCAACTATGTGGATAAAGTGAATCTAAGGATGTCATGCAGGAAATCAGCAATGTTTAGATGTAGCCAGGATGAGAGAGTTCATGGCAGTGAGCAGATTCTGAGCAGGTCCACAGAATAGCTCAGTTCTCAGTGCTCCTTACTGTCAACTGCCTCTAACCAAAGTCCACCTTCTCTCTTCCTGTACTCACTAGCCTCCATCACTCCATGCCTTCTAGTGTCTGCCAAAAATGAATGTCTGTCTCATTTTCAGTGAAGGTAGTCATGTTGTATAGTATTATCATTATGACTATTAATAGTATGGTAGTAGTAGGGATGATGATGATGATGATGATTTACACTTTGTTCTCTAAGCAGTATCCATACCATGCACTCAATTATACAAACAGTGGGCAATAACTTTAAACATAGAAGTATATATAATATAAAATAAACTTAGCATTTTGAATTTTTTAATCTCTGTAAATTACATTGCTAGTAGCTTTATGTAATGAGAGTAAACTTACACTTTAGCTGCCTTTACTATGGGCATGAGATGAACTGAAAAGAAACATTGCTTTCTTTAACACCAGTCCTGAAAACCACAAAGACACTGACTTGCCCATTATAACAGATTTGCTGATGACAGTGACTCTGGTGCTAATGATATACTTCTACATTTAATAAATAAAATATTAATTAATTAGTATTATTAATACATACTGTAAAATTCATACTGAGCTTAAAAGGGGGGAAATAGCTGGTAATTCACTACATTCAATAACAGATTGAAAACTATCATTCAGGCAATACCTCAGTGTAGAGTCCACTTCATATATATATCAGCTTTACGATCGTGGGCTGAGACAGGCCTTTATTAGGCTGAGGTTCCAGTACATGTGCACAGCCGTCCTACTGGGGCGCTATCAGGGGGTTCCATACTCAGAATGGCTGTGCCCATGCGGAGGTGGGGTCAAGGACTTGGGGCACTATTTACTTTCCTGTCCTTTATATGCTGTTCAACATTGCCAACTTCAAGAGATAGTTGGATTGGATGACTCTCGACCTAAACTGCAGCAGCTGCTCTATCTTCTTGGAGAGAGTTCCTGCTAGAACCATGTCGTTGGCGATTTTTGCAGGTAGAATCGGAGCTATCCATTCTAGACCAGCCCTCAATCTACCTTATTGCTCTTAAAGGAGGAGAGAGAGAAGGAAGGAGGAACTTAAGACCGGTTTGGCTTTTGCTATGGATTCGTTCTTATGGGTTGACAGTTGGGTATTTACCTGTTTTGCTTGTTTACTTCTTATTTGTTATATCTGTTGTATTGTATTTTGCCTGTGTATCAGGCAATATTTCTTTTCCTATCTGTTTGTGATTTTGTTTTCTTTTGTGATGGCCATGGGGCCAACAAATTAATAAAAAAACTTGAACAGTGTAGAGTCCATATTTCCCTTTGTAAGCAGTCTGACAGCCTATAGTATTAATGTTACCTTAAGGAAGGACTAGAGTGGTTCATGGCCTCCCTTTCAAAATGAACATGAGCCATTTTCCATCATCTAAACAGGATAGTTATACAAATTGACATCTTTGGGAACTGTGTGCCAGAGAATGGCTAAATAGTTGGGGATTTAATTGCTCCAGAGACAGGGGGAAAAAATCTTGAATTATGCCATCAGTAGCAGGTGCTCCCCCTTATTCTAATTCATACCAGTGGGTTTTAAAAAATGCATGACTTTAGAAGTAGCATATTCTTACATGCTTCTGCATCTATGTTTATTCATAGATCTGTAAGTGGCAATACACTTGTCAATGAAATAAAAGGGCCAGACGTACCTCTCATTTGCACTAGTGAATTTAACTGAATTGAGCATAGTTGCTCCAGGTTTACTCTGGTGTAAATGAAAGAAACGTCACTCCCCTAGATAGTGTATCAAAGTCACACTAACCAAAAAACACAAAACGAAGAATGACCAGTTTGCCTCACACAAAGGTCTTATTTTAGAACAAATAATAGGTCCTCTTATAAAAATAGATTTTATTTTAGAGCATTGGGCCTTATTCTTCTCTCAACTGTATGAATCCAGCACAATGCCATTCAGTATAACAGCCTGTGTGGTGTAGTGGCTAAGGTGCTAGACTTGAACCTGGGAAACCAAAGTTCAAATCCTAGTCTAGCCATAAACTCACTGGGTGGTCTTGGGCAAGCCTCAGCTTCAGTTCTCCAACTATAAAATGAGAATGTGTGTGTCTGTCTCTCCTTCTGTTCCTCACACCTATGTCCATCTTAGATTGTAAGCCCACTAGGTAGGGACTTGTCTAAAAAACCTGTGACTGTAAAGCACTGCATATGCCTAGTAGTGCTATAGAAAGTAGTAACATACATTATCAGGCACCCAAGAAAAAAGTATTGTATTAAATCATTTACAGCCACATTTGATCTTTTTCCATAAAAATCATTACTTAAGTACAGTCATGGGTAATCTGCTACATATAACCATAATATTTTATTTTACAATATTCTTTAGTTAATATAGATCTTAACAAAAATAAGACCATAAAAGACAGTAAAACACTGGAGGTTTATAAACATCAACACCCCCCCTCCCCCTAACCCACTCCCCCACTTCCCTCACCAAATGCCTGGAGGAACAACTAGGTCTTACAGTTTTGTCAAAAGGTGAGAGGTCTAGGGCCACCTGGGCCTCTGCCTGGAGGGAGTTCCACAGCCTCGATGCAGCCACTAAGAATGCCCTCTCCATCTTCACACCCCAGGATTCCCTTGTGGACTTTGAGAAAGGTGCCCTGGTCAACTTCAGGGATTGATCTAGAGCCCAGAGGGTGAGGCGTTCCTGTAGATAGGTAGGGTCCAAGCCTTTTAGGGTTTTAGAGGTAAGTGCCAACACTTTGAATCGGGCCCAGAAGACTATAGGCAGCCAGTGCAGAGAACAGAGCATGGGTGTAATGTGCTCCCGGTGGCCTGTCCCAATAAGAAGGCAGGCCGCTGCATTCTGCACCAGCTGCAGTCTCAAAACCATCATCATGGGTAATCCCACTTAGAATGTGTCAAAATAGTCCAGTCTTGAGGTGATGAAAGCATGGTGATAGTGGCCAGGTCGGAGTCTGACACTGCTTTTAAACGAGGGCGCACTGAAGCGCCTCCCAAACGCCGCATTAAAGGAAAGCCGCCGGAAGTGACGTTCTCCCTGTTGCCGGCGGTGGCTGGAGACACGGGACTTTGCAGCGGCGCGTTCTTAAGAGTTCAATTATCTGGCTTAAGAACACGCCGCTGCAAAGCCCCGTGTCTCCAGCCGCCACCGCCGCCGGCAACCGGCGGCTTTCCTTTAATGTGGGGTTTGGGAGGTGCTTCAGCGCGCCCTCGTTTAAAAGCAGCCTGAGACATACGGCCAAAGCCGCCACACCAGATGTAATTGGTGAAAAGCACTCCTTGCCATAGCCTCTACCTGGACATCCAGGTAGAGCTGGAAATCGAGGAGTACACCCAGAATGTGAACTTGGGGAACCAGTGGGGGGCAAACCCCAACAATGATGGGGGATGCCAACCACACTGCCTTCCCCACTAAAATGACCTCCATCTTGTCAGGATTCAGTCTCAGTCACTTAGCCCTCATCCAGTCACCCAAAGCCACCAAACACCGAGTAAACATTGAGACTGCTGGATCTGGGTTGGATAAAAAGGAGAGGTAAAGTTGGGTGTTACCCAGAACATCAAACCTCTTTATGACCTTGCTGAGTGGCTGCATACACATGTTGAACAGGAGAGGGGACAAGATGGAACCTTGTGGGACTCCACAGGAGAGGTCCTGGGGTGATGAAAAATAATTCCAGAGCACCACTTGCTGAGTTCTTCCAGCCAGGAAAGAGCGGAACCATTCAAGAACAATCCTGCTCCCTTTGGCTCGATCCCACAAGTGAGTCACCAACATCTCAGGATCAACAGTATCAAAAGCATCTGACAGATCTAACAGAATCAGCAGGGTCGAGCGACCCTGATCCAATTCATAGTGGAGGTCATTGACCAAAGCCAGAAGTGCAATCTCAGTGTCATAACCCGGACAAAAGCCAGACTGTGAGTGATCTTGAAAACCAACATGGTTCAGATGCCACTGTAGCTGGTGAGCCAAAACCCAGGGGCATAGTGTCCATTGATCGAACCAGGCATAAAGGCGGGGGCTCCTAGGTCGCAGGGGCCACTGCCTGGCCCTGCGGGGGCAGCCCTGTGCCTGGGCTGGGCTGGAGGCCTGGGTGCAGGGCACCCCCACATCATGGAGGGGGGTCCCCATCCCTCACCTGCCTCTGCATGCTAGTAGTGCTGCTACTGCAGCAGCAGCAGGATGCCAATCGGACTGGGAGATAAAGCTGTTTGTAAAAAAACTCCTCCCCATGTGAGTGATCAGAAGGTTGTTGCCTTGTCAAGAAGGTTCTTTGAGATGGATTCTAACATTTTCACAACTGGGTTGTGCATGCTTACCTTATTCAAATAATAGACCATGTGATGGTCTTGAACTCCTCTAGTATAAAAAGCACTCTCCCCCTCAGAAGGACAGTTCCTTCCAACCCTTTCTAGGACTATAAGAAAATTCTATGCAGGACTCGAAGGGTGGGTGTTGTGAGAATGTTAGGTGACATCTCGAAGAACCTTGTTTACATGGCAGCAACCTTCTGTTCTTCTTCAAGTGGCTCCTCTCAGGCTGTTTTTACACAGCTCCACCAGGTTGGGGGTGGGGGTCTGTGGGCATGCTGGTGCATGGGCATGGTGTGCACATGACAGCACATGCATCCCCACTCACCTCCCACTCATCCGCACCCATGGAGCAACCACCATTTTCCCCATTTGCTCTGTGCATGGGGATTAATGGGGTGTGTGTGACTGGGGATGCGTGTTAGGCGGGCAAGTGCACCCCTACTCACTGCAGGCACTGCATTGTTCACATGGGGCTCCCCCACCTATGAACACGCAGAAATCTGCATGTTCATGAGTGGGAGAGGCCCATTTAAAAAGGGCCACATTCTCACAACTTTCTGTCTTATGCTATCTTAGGTAGGAATTTAGGATGTAAAGCAATATCTATTCTATCTTGGAAAAACTGTAAATATGGTTCTGACATTATTATGGCTGCTATTTCACTAACTCTTCTTTATGAAGTTATTGCTAAGGAATACTGTCTTTAAACCCTCATCTCATAACCAGTTCATTTGTGCCCCCCATATAATCAATCCATGCTGCCCCAGGGGTGCAAATTTTATTTATTTTTTTATTTTATAAATTTGTACCCCGTCCCTCCTGCAAGCAGTCTGGGGCGGTTTCCAACAATATAATAGCATACATAAAACAATTTAAAACTATTAATAACCATACAATTATTAAAACAGGGCTCAGGACCTTCATTTAAACAATAATAAATAAACAATAAATAAATAATGTGGGGGAGCTAAAAAAAACACCTTACCCCCCTCCCCCCCTCCCCAAAGGCCTGGGTGAACAGCCAGGTTTTACAACTTCACTGGAATGTCAACAGGCTGGGGGCCAGGCGAGCTTCCTCTGGAAGGGAGTTCCAAAGGCGCGGCCCGGGCACCGAGAATGCCCTCTCCATTGTGGCCCCCTACTTAACATGGGGGACCTCCAGGAAGGCACCCCGGCAGACCGAAGGCACCGTTCTGGGGCACAGAGGGCGAGGCGATCCCTGAGGCATGAGCGGCCCAGACCGTGAAGGGCTTTATAGATCAATACCAAAACCTTGAACCTGGCTCGGCACGCTATCAGCAACCAGTGCAGAGCTCGGAGTACAGGTGTAATATGCTCCCGATGGCCCATTCCCGTCAGGAGACGAGCCGCCACATTCTGCACTAGCTTCAGCCTCCGAATCAGGAACAAGGGAAGCCCCACGTGGAGCGCGTTACAGTAGTCCAGCCTCGAGTTGACTAAAGCATGGATGAAGGAGGCCAGGTCTGGGCCAGAGACGAACTGACGCAGCCTACGCACCATGTACAACTGGTGGAAGGCAGCCTTAGCGACTGCCTCCACCTGCCTCTGCAGGCGGAGGTCTGCATCCAGTATCACCCGCAGACTCCAGACCTGCTGAGCTATAGGAGGGCGAACCCCCCCAACCAGGGGGGCCTCTACCTACCTCACTCTCCCCACCAACATCACCTCCATCTTATCGGGGTTCAGCTTCAGACTGCTCTGCCACATCCATTCCGCCATGACCTCCAAACATTGGGATAGCAATGAAACAGCAGGGTCTGGGTCAGTTGAAAAGAGAGGTACAGCTGAGTATCATCAGCATACTGGTGACACCGCACCCCGAGCCCTCTCACAACCTCCCCCAAGGACTGCATATATACATTAAGTAATAATGGAGACAGAATAGAACCCTGCGGAATGCCGCATGATAAGACGTGGGGGCACGATATCTCATCCCCCCAACACCACCCGCTGGCTTCTCCCTGAGAGGAATGAGCGGAACCATTCAAGAACAGTCCCGTCCAGACCCCCCAGGTCACGCAGCCATCTCACTAGCAGCCCATGGTCCATGGTATCAAAGGCGACTGAGAGATCTAGCAGGATGAGAAATGTTGAACATCCTGCGTCCATCTCCCGGTGGAGGTCATCTACCAAGGCCACCAACGCCATCTCAGCCAGGATGGAACCCTGATTGAAAAGGGTCTAGGAAACCGATACTATCCAGATGCAACTGGAGCTGGAGTGCCACCGCCCGCTCAATAACCTTCCCTAAAAAGGGAAGGTTA
>QEPC01013489.1:298812-343587 GCA_003113815.1 Sphenodon punctatus | reverse complement strand
CAATGAGAACAGCTGTAGAGATTCAGGTGTGACCAATTGCTTGCTTTAAGACACTCTATATAAGAGGAGTCAGAAGTAACTAGTAACCCATTTGGAAGCAGGTCTATTTACAGATTACTGTTCAGCCCATTACATGGGGAAATAGAAGCGCCAAGCTAAGGGAAAAGAACTGTGAGTAGCTGGTTTTCAGTAACTTGCATAAAATGGGAGGTAATAATGATTTGTAATGATGTTAATTATGCTCTTTTTGACAATGACCTAGAATTTTGGCTGGAGATATCTTCTGTACAGACTGTGTCATTATATGGCATGCCTGTAAGCTTTGGAATGATTCAAGCTGACACCAATTAGGCTACACTTGGTAGGTAAGATCATTTTTTTGGGGGGGTTGGGAGAGAAACAAGTCCCATGAATTTGGGGTCCTCTTTTTTCCCCCTCCCTGTTACCCCCCTACATGAGAAGGGGTGTGATAGTATGGCAACCCAACCCAATAACATGTTCTCTCCATTCTTCCCTCCTGGTGTTGGTTTTGTACCCCTATATTCATTGTGTTCCCCTTCTTTGTTGTGAAACTGCACATGATTATGTCTTGTCTCTCTCATTTCATGTAATTTGGTATGTATCTAGTCTCCTGTAGTGGTGGTTATTTTCATTGAATTGGGCACTGAGGAAGGATTCATTCCGAAACGCATTTGCCTTTATTTTATGAGTCTAGCAGTGGTAATGACTGCTTTTTAGGAATTGTCATATATGTGCTGTTTGTTGGGGTTTTCTGAGTTTAAACCACTGGCATTTTTGCACTTTTTTATTGTAATTGGGTTTTTTTGTGTATCATTATATAGTACACCTTTATATATAAAAATGTTTGCGTAAATTGCATATATTCTGCTGTCTTCTGTTGTTTTCAAGTGTCACTTCGTGGCAAGCAGGATAGCTGCTGAGTGCTCCTCAGGGGTGGTCACCACTGTAACCTCCCCCACAACCGGACCCCCCGCCTCAAGGCCAGAAACTAAGATCAGGTCAATTAATGCTCCATTAATGCTCCACGTGGGTCAGGCAGATAACCTCCTGGGGCAAATCTATGGTTGCCATGGTGGCCATGAATTCTCGCTCCGCCCTCACAAGGCCGGCATCAGTGTGGATGCTGAAGTCCCCCAGAACCAAAGTACTGGAGGAGCCCAGCACCACCTCCGAGGCTAGCTCTGCTAGAATGGTAAGGGATGCCGCCGGACAAGAAGGGACCCAGTATACCAACAGCACCCCTAGCTTTCCCCCGGCCAAATCGAACACCACGTGAAGGGCCTCAATACCCACAATCTCCTGAACTGGATACCACCTAACAGGTCGTTCCTCTCTAAAAATAATCGCTATACCACCTCCCCAGCCATCCGTGCCGGGCTGATGCTGCACGGCATACCCGGCCGGAATGAGCTCAGCCAAAGTTGGACTGGCCAGCTCATCCAGCCAAGTCTCCATAATACGCAAGGTCTGCAGCCCCATCCGAGATTAAATCCCGTATAAATGAACTGGTTATGGTTGGGGGGCAGAAATGGTTATGGGTGGGGGGCAGCATGAATTGATTATATGGAGGTGGGGGCGCAAATGAATTGGTTATGGGGCGGGAGCAGCGTGAATTGATTATGGGGACACAACTGAACTGGTTTTATATATATATGTCTCTTTGCATGGCATAATGCGCTTAATAGGCTGGTTGCAATTTGGGTGTTTGATAGTAGTGCCCCCAAGCCCTCCAAGCTGGGCAGCACCCCTAGGCCCACCAGTGGGACACAAAGAGGGGGCCCATCTTGACTTCTTGGCCAGGGGCCAATTCCACCCTAGTTACGCCCCTGCTACAACCTGTTCAATAACCTGCCCTAAAAAGGAAGGTTAGAAACAGGCTAAAAAGGGAGGGTTAGAGACAGGCCAACAGCCGGTGAAGGAGTCAATATCAAGCAATGTTTTTTTGAGGAGAGGCCGTACCACCACCTCTTTAAGGCTGCTCAGCACTCTGCCCTCCCAAAGGGAAGCACTGACCACCCAAAACAACAATGGCTCCAGAGTCTCCTGGCTGGCATTAACCAGCCAGGATGGGCACAGGCCCAGTTCACAAAAGGAGGCTCTAACCACCCCAAAGACATCCCCTGCATTGACAGGCAACACCCACTGAAACTGATTAAGAAAATTCGGACTAGGCGGGGCTTCCATAACTTCTGGTTCTCCTAATGTAATAACTGCAATGTCAAAGTCATGGTGAATCCGAGCTATTTTATCTGAGAAGTAATCAACAAAGACGTCACAGCAGGCACTGGAAAATTTCAGTTCCAGACAGAGGGAGGCCGGACTGCCGAACCCCCTCACCACCCTGAAAAGTGCCGCTGCATGAGACTTCATGGACACTATGAGGGTACCAAAGAATTTCTTCTTTTCTGCCCAACCACAGCATAGGCTCGTAAACTGGCTCTATGGCACAATCTGTTGGCTTTAACATGAGAGCAGTGCCACTGTCACTCCAGCCGCCGCCCTTCTCACTTCAGTAAACACAGTTCCTCAGAGAACCAAGGCCGGTGGTGCTGACACTTAGGGAAAGGACACCTAGGAGCTGTCCAGTTGATGGCCTCAGTGAGAAGGATGTTCCAAAAAGCAACAAGGTCATTGATGGAATGGTCGTCAAGATCAGGGGATATTTCCCCCAGAGCTTTCTGGAACCACTTTGGTTTCATCAGTCTCCAGGGGAAAACCATCCGAACTGGTTCCACACCTCTCCAACAGGTGTGACAGATCTGCAGCAGGTAATGATCCATCCATGACAAGGGCACAGCTGATATCTCCCCCACTAATGGATTCCCCGCCTCAAGGCCAGTGCAAAAAACAAAGTCCAGGGTGTGTCATTCCTCATGTGTTTGGCTGATGACCATTTGAGACAGACCCAAAGTTGCCATGGCGACCATGAACTCACGCTCCGCTCCTCCAAGACTGGCATCAGTGTGAATAGTGAAGTCCCCCAAGACTAATGTCTTTGGGGGCTGCAATACCACCTCTGACACTATGCCAGTAGGCACTAACTAAGGATGTCAATATCTGTGTTCAGCCTCATTTTGTATTCTGAGATTGTAATGTTCCTCATATAATCTAGAGAAAATGGGGGCGATCCCATTGTCCACATAAACCACATGCAATCCCCGCCCTCCCGTGTGCACGTGATCGCAAACCATGTACAAGTTCACAGTGTAGACATTGTGCTGTGCAGAATCTAAGAGGTTTAGGATTGTGGCCAGTGGGTGAAACCACAAAAGTTGTGGAGGGCCTGTTCCCCATGTGTCCTCATGGCAGGCAAGCACAGCTGCCACACCGACACTGCAGGTCCAGCATGAGGAGCAGGGAAGACAGTAATTCCCCTTCCACCTGCAGGGAAGCTGGACGAGCAGGCCACTTTCAGACCTTCTGCCACAGTGCGGGGTGGGCCAAGGTGTCAGTCACCCAAGTGGGCACCTCACCCTGCCCCACCTCCATCCCCTGGCCTGACCACTTTCCCTCCTTTGGCTGTGATGTGGCCATGCGGGAATGGAGTGAGCAGCCACTGCTCAAAGCCACGCAATGGGTCTCACAGTCTGGTGGGGCAGATTGTAACTGGACAGATGAGATGCCGAACCTTGGATAGTCTTACCCCATTTGGGGTATGGCTGCTACATACTATGTCATTGGCATTTTCCACAAGGATATGACATGTAGCAGTCAGCATATGGCAGGGGGGACATCTGGCAGCCACTAGTCATGTGATGCACCAAGAACATAAGAAATGCCATACTGGGTCAGACCAATGGTCCAGCGAACCTAGCACCTGTCTCTGACAGTGGCCAATCTCAGTCATTTGGAAGAAGTACCCAACAGATCACAATGGGGTGATCCATTCACTGTTGTTCACTTCCAGCTCCCAACCAACAGTAAGAATTTACATTGTTCCCCAAACCTACCTGGCTAATAGCTGCTAATGGACCTATCCTACAGAAACATTTACAACCTTTTCTTAAACCCAGCTATACTACTGGCCTTGTCCTCATCTTCTGAGAACAAATTCCACAACTTAATTGTATACTGAGTGAAAAAAACTTTCTTTTATTTGATATAAATCTGCTACCTGTTAGTTTCATTGGACTGTCCCCTAGTTTTAGTACTATTTGAGAGAGTAAATAATCGTTCCTTATTTACTTGTTCCACAACACTCATTATTTCATAAACTTTTATCATATCCCAGGGGCGGTTTCTATGAAAGAGTGGCCACAAACCATTTCCCCAGGGCTGGTGACTCTAGTCACTGCCTCACCTCCTCTTTTTTTCACCCAGCTGCCGAGAGCCATGCCACTAGCAGCGGCATTTCCTGGCCGCTTGTAGCGGCCGCTTTCCATTTCATATAGGGCGCATGCACAGAGAATCTTCAGCATGTTGTGCACCTCCTCCACATGTGCCTGATCCCGGTGATCAACATCACAGTGCTGACAAAGCACCATCTACAGCACAGTCAGCCTGCAGTGGCTCAGCTCCACCTTCTCCCCCCCTTCCCTCCAATCACAACACATTAACACAACAAGACCTGGGAAGAGGCCCAGTGCATGGAGCAAGGGGGTCAGGACACCCCACCCACCCCATGGTAAGTGCCTAGGATGTAGGGATGAGGGAGGGGAAGGAGGTCACCATCTAGGGGGCTGCAGGAATGATGGGAAGGGGTTTTGGAGGCTGCAAGGAATAGGTGATGGGGGCTGCAGGGATGGGGTGACTGGCAGGGGCACAGGCTGCAGAAACCAGACAACCTCCCCACCCAGTAGCAAAGGGAAGGGGGGGAACTGGAGGGCCCCACAGACTGCAGGAGTCAGATTCCTTGCCCCTCCAGTGGAGTTAGGAGGGTGGCTCAGGCTGCAGGAACAAGACACACACACCCCAGTATAATGAATTAGAAAGGGGGTTTAACTGCTTCTCTTTACCTGGGGTGTTCCCCCAGAGAAATTCTGCTGTTTCCCTGTCCCAGAGGGGTCCAGCACTTGTGAGTCCCAACCAGCTGTCTCTGTCCAAGAAAGGCAACTGCAAATATAACCAGCTATCTCTCTCCTGGAGAGATTTTAGCTGTATATATTATACAAAAGAGATAGAGAGAGAGAGAGAGAGAGAGAGAGAGAGAGAGAGAGAGAGCAGGTCCCTTTCAATTCTCGGGATCTTGGTGGAAATACTACTGTTTGAGAGGGGGGGAATTACTCCTATCTGTTTCAATAATAAGTCTTTTATTCAATCAAATAGACATTTATTCAATAATATCAAAGCAATTAGCATACCAATTACCAAGAGACACTTGCATTCAAAATTGCTCCCATCTACCTTTGTCTACCTAAAAATACATATAAGAGGGGAGGAGTGGAGGGTGAAGGAAACCCAGATGAGGCCAGTTGTAGCAGAACAGGGAGGCTTGCCCATGGAAGTTCAAGAGGCTGGGCAGAGGGGGGCAGCCCGAAGTGTGATACATAGTAACGCTAAACAAAGTGAGCAACTGGGGGGTGTTATAAGCCCAGATAAGAGATCTCTAAATACGAATCTTGATAAGATTTGTATTGGGTTAGACAAGTTCTGTTTAAGACTAGAGGAAGCAAAAAGAACAAGGTCAAGGACAAGGGAAAAATTGGTTAGACATCATAATAGGGTGCAAGGTCCAAATGAGACAAGGATCTCTGTTTCCTCTCAGTCTCGAATTGAAGTCGAACACCCTACAGTCACCTCCATTCCACGTGCAGAGAGATACTCTCCCAATATATCATCAGGGAATGGTATTGGTGGCCAGGGAGGAATTCAGGAGAAAAGTGGGGTTAGAAACAGACTATTGGTCCCAAATTTAGCATTACAAGAGCAGGATTTGGTAGCGGTTTCTCCTATGCCTCAGGAGGTGGCAACTGGTTTATCCCCTATCCAGGAGAGTCGTTTACTCCCAGGGGTGTTCTCCTTTAAGGACAGGAAGAAGGACAGAGAAAGGAAATTGAGGAATTCCTTTCCGCCACATCTTTATAATCAAACTTAATGACTAGATATATAGGACTCTACCCAACTGTCAATTTTATCATGGAACATAGAGGGGATTAGAACAAAGATATGGGATCTAGAATTTTTGGATTCTATTAGGACTGCCCATATTGTTCTCTTACAAGAGACATGGGCTGTTCAAGACTTTGTGGTACAGGGTTTTAGGACTTATAATATCTTTGCCCACCCATAAGGGGTTGGGGGCAGGCCCCATGGGGGCGTAGCAGTTCTTGTTGCATTGGACCTAAAGAACTCCCCAAAGCTTTTGGATTCTGTTCCTCCCTTCTTTGTTCTATGGTATGTAAGGATTGATAAGAACTATGAATTTCTTTTGGCAAATCTATATGTTCCACCAGCTGCATCTCCCTATTATAGGGACAGTATTTGGGGCATGGTAGTGGATATTATACAAAAAGCAAGGACTCAATTTACTAGAGCAACTGTAGTTCTGGGAGGGGACCTAAATGCTAGATTGGGTAATATTAATCTGAACCCAAAGAATTGGGAAATGGAAACTCTCCCTGATATTCCTGTTTCCAAAGTAAGGTCCTCTAGAGATCCTGTGATCTGCCCACGGGTGAAAGAGGCTATTGAATTAATTCAATCTCTCGACCTGTTTGTTCTAAATGGATCAGTGGGTAGGGACCTGTTGGGTCAATTTACATTCAGCTTACTGTTAGTCACCAAACGTGTGGCAAGGTTCTGTTTTGGTGTGCTTGCTATACAGGAAAAGCTGATGCTGGAGATCGAGGGAAAGCCTTTAGATAGTTTTATAAGGTATTAGGTAGTATAAATTGCTGGGGGAGGACAAGGTATTTATGCTTTTATGATAAGTTTGTTTGCCTTAGATACTTTTATTGTTATTGTAGTTAAAGTTTTAAACTTGGTTTTAGAGTAGTTGCGAATGGCCTTAGTATATTTGAACTGATATATTTAATCTTGTGTGTAGATTAGTGTTTTCATTGTAATATGTTCGTGAAGAAATTGGGAAATATCATACTATGCGCATATTGTATATATTTTGAGTCTTTGGATGTAGATGATGTTTTCGTTGTTTGTATTTTAATAGTTAAATTGTTTATGACCTATGGTCAACAATAAAGTTTAATCAGACCAATCATATAAGAGCACATATTCTTACGTGATCAGAGGTTGATGGCCTGGTTCCAGAGGACAGCAGTCAGGGGGCCCAAACGATGCTGTTGGAGGATTCCCTAAATAGAGGAATCCCCCAAAAGGGAGCATCCACCGACCTCAGCGGTGCTCTGATAAGAGCTGGCGCTGATTACCGTGGAAGGCAAAGAACTAATCCAGAGTCAAGCCTTATATGCTGTGGCTGTCTTATGATTATAGAGAGTGCGGGGATAGTACTAAGCTTGTGGAGTGCTCCCATTGGTTGCCCCAAATCTGGGGTACCTTCTTGCTTAGTCATGATGTGAGGTTTGTTCTGACCAGTAAAGTCAGGCCCCCCTCCTCCCTCCGGAGGTGGGAGTCATGGCTTCCTTGCCCTGGATTAGCCCGCACATCCATCTAGGAGTCGTATATTTTTTTGATAAGACCACACTCTTGCTTGTTCAGCTCGACTTCTGTTATCAGCTCCTGACCTTCTACTATAGTTCCTCCATGTTTCTGTAAATTATCAACATAGGTTGTTTGGGGAACAAGAGGTTCTGCTCACTTCTCCAGCATCATTTGTTCTCTCTCCGACCAATTCCTGATTATTCTTACTAATACTTTTGTTCTTCAAATCAAATGCATTAACACATGTGCGTAGTAGTATCTTGCCTAATTTCTAGCATTCTATATAATTCTAAATAGCAGTCCCAATGGCCCATAAAAGTTACATTCCAAGTGTTATAGCTCCAGTGTGTGCTCTTGGTTAAATTTTAACACAATAATGGGTACAATAAAATCCAGTGTATATTGCTGTCACATTTGTGTCAAAGAAGCACTTTTGGTTTAATTACACAGAGTTAGTTACAACAACCCCCCCATGTATACCCTAGCACGTTTGTGTCAAAAAGGCACTTTTGGTTTGGTTACAATTTAACACAGAGTGGCCCATTTGAATCAAAAGCATTTCTTGATTCAGCACATTGGAGCAGGGAAATTAGTATCTTAGTTAGGCCCAAAATCAGATCATTTTCTAACACCACCAGCAAAGGGGGACAGGAGGACAGAGGTGTTGGGAGGGGTGCTCGGCCTGTGGAGATGGGACTGAGGAGTTAGGGGGACAGGTTTTGGGAATGGAGGGTCACACAGGCTGCAGGAAGCAGGCCTCCCCCCCAAAGCAAAGGGTCCCAGGGGGCAATAGGACTGGAGAAAGAGCCCATTGGGGCTGGGAGCAGGGCTTCAGGCTGTAGGCCTGGGGCTGACAGTCTTTGGGGCTGGGTGGGGCACAAAGCTCCATCCTGCATCCCCCTGTATATTATAGGGTCTGAAGCAGGGCTTCCCCACACTGGGAATGTCTTTGACCCCCCAGCAGCAAACCTGTGCAGTGCGGGGACAGCTGAGGGTGTGGGTAGTGGAGGGTGAAGTGACTTGTTCATGAGCCATGCCTGGGGTTTCAATGTGCTCCTTTAGGGCCTTGGGGACAACCCTGCTGGTGAGGGGAAGACTGTATGCAGCCCTATGTGCCAGACTGGCTCTAGTCTGGGTGCCCTTCCCCATCCTCCCCACCTGTGGAAGCCTCTCCTGGTGAGGCTAACCTCAGCACAAAGCTTTTTTGGGGGGGGGATTGTGCCATTTCAAACAGAGAATTGCTCCATGCATGTCACCTTCAGCCCTCTCAGAGCCCTGTTTTCACATTTCACCCTGCATCCCCTCAAAGCACTAATGTAGCTCCACATTACTGCCCCAAGGGGACCTTATTATGTGAATATGCTTCCCCTGATGTTATTGTCCCGTTTTACCCAAGACATTGCACCTTACCCCAAGACAAGGAGTGTTTGCATGGGGGAGAATTTGTCTCCCCCCCCACCCAAATTGACTGTGTGTCCTGAATCTACTCTGGAATAATACCAAGATAAACTTGGGGAAAGCCTAGGTTATCTCAGGTTAGCATTCCCCCTTTGCCCCACAATTATCTCTGTGGCATTCATAAAACATTCTTGTTACACTGGAATTATTAGTCATTACCATGGGGTAACCTACCCCACTTTGTGTTTTGTAAATCCCAAACCCAGGGTAGCAGATAAGTGCTTGGGACTGATCTGTGTGAGCATCCAAAGCTGAGGACACTGCCTCCCGGGTATATTGTAGAGGGGTGAAAGTACGGCATATGGAATATCCTTTTGTGAACAGCCCAAGAGTTTGGTGCAAAGACCTTATCTTGGATTGAGGCCTCTCTGTGATAGCAGTTATAGGGCACCACTGAGCCCCAAATAAATCAGTGCTGTGCTGCCCAGTGCAGTGGGATTTTCCAGTCTTAACAGTGTGGAGGCTTGGTGTCTGGTAAGCTTTCCTTGATTTTTATTCAGGGGCAGGGCAGGGCTAGAGGTGGAGAATGGGGCTGAGCCTGTTCACCACGGTGGGGCTAATTTTGGACTTTAGAACCCCCATCTACATCACTTCTGGGTCCGCCCCTCTGCACCACACCTCTGTATATCATTTGCAAGGGGGAAAGGTATGTATGTAACATAGTATGCTTTCATTCGGGACTTGGTTTTGCACCCATTGTAGTACACTGCATAATGATGTCTCAAAGCTCACAGTGATACAATAGCCTAAAACCTTCTCTTATTTTGAAGTAAAGAAGCATCAAAGAGCGAGCCACTAAAAATGAACACTGTGGATTCACTGCTTGGAAAGCTGTTCTCATAGCTTTCTTATGCTGAAAAATGTCAGGTGAAAGAACTTGGACCTGAGTATCCAGATCTTCAGCTTGCGAAAGCTTCCCATGACAGAGGGAAGGACTTCACAGGCTAGTTCAGCACAGCGTAGGATAAGAAGTGACTGTGCTGCAGCATTTCAAAGACTGCATTGTTTTGTTTTCCATGCTTGCTGTTTGGGGATGAAGTGGTGACCAAGACAGGAATGAAGGAGTTAAAGCATCTAGCTGAGAAGATAAATAAGCACAATGAATGCAAACATCAGTAAATGTAGCTTTTGAGCACCGAGAGGATCTGATTGAATGCTTCAACCACATAAGAAGTGGTAATTTTGATGCCAGTGCAACTTGTGAGGCATGGGGATTTGCTAGAAAGTTGGAAGAGGATAGGGAGTTCCTTTACTTTCTGTTTTTATTCCATAAAATAATGCCTCACATTAAAGTGCTTTATGATCAACTGCAAAAGAGAGAGACTGACTCTGTAGGTCTTCAGACACTTAGTAGTTTGTCAGCAGCATCAATAGAGTTAGAGACTTTATTAAGAATCTGCACTCCAAATTGCCAGAGCAGTCCCAGCTCCCAAGAGGTAGCACTATAGTCAACCTGAATCAAATCACAGTTGAGGTTTGCAATATCATAATTTTGCATGCGAAGGAACTATTTGCATTCGCAATGCACCTGAGTGCAACATTATTACAAGGGGCTCTTTTTGCAACCAACGCTTTCCAACATGAGCATTGAACAAAACACAGTGGATGCCTACCCTATGCTACACAAAGACAGACTTAGGAAGGAGCTTTCTGTCTTGTATGAGAAGAAAGACCTGTATGGTATGAAGTATGCCTCAGAACTACTTCATACATTGCTGGACAAAAATCTACAGAACAGCTTTCCTGAAACTTTGAATCTGGTGAGAATTGTCATTACAACACCAATGACAACAGTGGAATCTGAATGGTGTTTCTCAGCTCTACAGAGAATAAAAATTTCCCGAAGAACACAATGACATCAGAAAGACTGAACGCATTGGCAATGTTGTCAATAGAAAAAAGGTTGATCCAATGAATACCTGACTTCAACCACAGGACAATTGAACTGTTTTCACATCTCAAAGACCATCAGGTGCCTTTGCTGTACAAGCGAGCGATAGACCTGTGCAAGTGTTTATATATGGAGTGCATGGGAAACCCTTTGAGGTGCTTGGCTGGTGAGACTTAGGAGCTGGGAGGAGGAGAGTTTGTTGTTTGAGTTCTTGGCTAGTTTGTGTGTGGGTGTCTTTGGTTGTGGTTTAGGTTGTGTTTCAGAGAGGCTGTGACTGTGTTTGGTTAATGATGTGTGTTTGGTTTAATAAAACCTTGCCTTGAGTCCAAGATCTGTATTCATTGTGAGTTTTTGTATTGATTACATATTGTCATTATTAAGTATTTATATAGCAACAGCTATGTACCTGGCTGGTGTTTTATAGTTGTTGTTGGGAGACAGGTTCCTGTCTTACAACAATCTAAGAAGGACGAGGATGAGGGGAGCACATGGAGAGACACATCCATTCCCATTTTTAGAGATTTGTTTTACACATTGGGAACCAAGGCTGCAAACTTTCATATTAACTTCAAACTTTGGGCTGTTTAGGCTCTGCCTACCATTGGCTAGGCTCTGTCAATGGTTGGGCTACCACCTCCCACTTCTGGCACCACCCTGCGCCCCACCAGACTTGGATCCCACCCGCCACTGCTGTCATATACCATCTCACTCATCTCTTCTCCAAGCTGAAGAACTCTGAACTGCCCAACATCTCCTCATATGGGAGCCATTCCATACACCAAGCAACAAAAAGGAGGGGATAAGTATACAATATTTAATAATACAATGTGTAAGAACCAGTCTTGTGCAAAAATGGTACATATATATTCACAAAACGCCAATAAAAATGTAAGAAGTTAGTTAGCTAGTTAGCTTAAGTTTATTGTGATAGCCATTGGCTGCACGCACATTAATAACCACACAAATATAAAAGCAATTTAACAACCATATATATAACACATCAATTGAAATAATCATCTAATTCAGTAAATACAAGTGAATTTACGAATCAGTCATGATATTTTTCTTTATCTGCATTCCAAGAGTGCAAAAGTTTGCAACCTGAAAGGACACTGTAAGATCTCTATCACTCAATAAAAATGAGGGTTTCCTGCTGATTACATGACTTTAAGTTCATTATAATTGGCCCTAGAATCACTTCATGAATATTTTTATACAGATCACATCAAAAATCACATGTGCTATGGATTCAACTACCTGCTGTAGACTGAATTTACAAAATTTGAACATAAGGGGTCTTTGCTACTCTTCCTTCAATTATCGCTGAGGGCATAAAATTAAGTTTTGCAAGGGTAAAAGCTATTCTAGAAGTCCAGCTGATGATATTTGACAAATACGGAGCATGCCTAGTCTGAATAGGACAAAAATGATATAAATCCATAATCTTTTGGCTATTTATGGCTTCCCAACGTGATTGCTTTTCTTGATCTTTTATGAACAATTTAATAAGGCTGGGGCTTTAGCATAGGGCATTGAAAGTATTTATTATTTAGAAAAGCCCAATGAGGAGAACTGTGCATGCTTTGCCAGGGCTAGCTGCAGGAACTTTGAGCTCTGACAAAGCCGGCACATAAAGCCCTCCAAAAATAGACTGCAGTGGGCAAAACAAAATATAAACAAAAGAAAATAAAGTTCAATGCTGAACAAAAGAGTGGGGGAGCAGAAAAAACAAGAAAAAAAACATAATTACAAAGTTCTACTCTCTCCGGACAGACAGACACCAGAAGTGGACGCAAGCCACGGAGACAAAATGGCATCGACCTCAACACAAACAGAACCCTCAGAGATGCAAGTGGCAGGAGGAGAAGTAGTTGCAATGTTTAAAGAAATTCAAACAAACCTTAAAAAAACAGAGCAAGATAGGGATAGACTGTTTTCTGAAATCAATAAAATGCAAAGAGATGTAGAATAGAGGAGAAAGACAATGGAGGCTATTAGAAAGAGAATGGATACAGCAGAGGAAAGGACCTCTGCTATAGAAGATCAGGTTGTTAAAACAACAGACCTGGCAGAGAGTACGCAAAAACACATGGTATGGGTGACAGAAGACCTGGAGATGGAGGACCTGGAAAATAGGTCACGGAGCTCAAATTTAATGATGGTGGGCATAAAAGAGGACTTGGAGACTGGGGGGATGACAAAACTGATATGGGAGGTTTTAGAGAAAAACTTCCCAGAAGAACCAAGGCTTCACAAATTCAAAACCGATAGAGCACATAGATCCCCCCCCACACCATAATATTTAAATTGACCTATTTCCAAGATAAAGAGGACATCTTAAAATTGGCAAGACAAAAATGAAACGAGCTTGAATTTAATAAAGAAAGGATTAGATCTTCCCAGACTTTCCAGGAAACGGTGCGAAAGTGGAGAAACTGGATAAAATATCTGGGAACACTCACTGATGAGGGATTTAAACCACATCTCTGGCCTCCTGGTAAACTGGTAATAACACACAGGGAAAAAAAGAAGATCTTTACTGATTCAGATGACTTAGAGATTTTCCTGCATTCCAATAGACCACAGTAAGTGACGAAAGAATAAGAGGATCTTTTCCAGAATATAAAAGGAAAAGACTAAGAGAGAACTAATAAAATAATGTAATACCTAGCTGCAAAATTTTAACTGTTAATGTCATAGACTAAGGGAGGGGAACAACATAGGGCAAGTAGGGGTGAAAGAACCCCTAAAACAGAACCGGCTTTGCGAGCTATGGAGGTGAAACAAGTGTAAGACATTACTTGATAATATACAGGTTATGGGTAAAACCCACAGCGCAGTTCTCAGGGGAATACAAAGTTGTAGGGAGAACTATAAGGGGAGCATGGAGAAAAAAGATAATAAGGTTAAAAGGTTAATCTGTCCGGTTGACAGTATTGTTATGGTTGGTTGGACCAGGAGGTATTCTTTTAGGAGGCAAACAGAGATTAAACAAAGAAAGTAGACAAACACAAAATGGAGAAGGCTAAACACTTCTAAAAGATATGGACAGCCTTAAATTAATGACCCTGAATGGAAAAGGTTTAAAATGCACCTATTAAAAGACAAAGGGTTAAAAACCTGCTTATAGAAAGGGGTGCTGATATTTTTTGTTTGCAGGAGAAGCATTTGAAGCAGGAAGATATATATAGATTTCAACATTAAAAATTTAAGTACATCTATACCGCATCAGCTGGGAAAAAAAAAAAAAGCAGGGGTACTGACAGGGATAACTGCAAAATGGAATTTCGAACAAAAAAAAAAAGATAAAGAGGGACAGTTCTTCGTGGTAAATTTATTTATTTTATTTATTTATTTTCTAGATTTCTACTCGGCCCCTCCTGAGAACAACTCGGGGTGACTTCCAACAATAAAAATATATATAAAATACATATAAAACAATTTAAAACACATTAAAAATACAATATAAGGTATTAAAACAGGGTCCGGGGAACATTAAAACAACAAATAGGTTAGGGGGGATAAAAACCCACTAATCCCCCTCCCCAAAGGCCTCAGCAAAGTTTTACAACTTTGCCAGAATGTCAACAGGCTTGGGGCCAGGCGAGCTTCCACCAGTAGGGAGTTCCAAAGGTGCAGCCTGGCCACCGAGAATGCCCTCTCCACTGTGGCCCCCCGCTTAACGCGGGGGACCTCCAAGAAGGCACCCCCGGCAGCCTCTGCACCCCTCTGGGGTGCAGAGGACGAGGCGGTCCCTGAGGTACGAGGGGCCCAGACCGTGAAAAGCCTTATAGATCAACATCAAAACCTTGAACCTTGCTCGACACGCTATTGGCAACCAGTGCAGAGTCAGGTGTAATATGCTCCCGACGACCCATACCCGAAAGGAGATGGGCCGCCGCATTCTGCACTAGCTGCAGCCTCCGAACCAGGAATAAGGAAAGTCCCACATAGAGCGCGTTGCAGTAGTCCAGCCTCGAGGTGACAAAGGCATGGATGAGGGAGCCCAGGTCCGGGCCGGAGATGAATGGACACAGCCTCCACACCAGATGCAACTGACGGAAAGCAGCCTTTGTGACTGCCTCCACCTGCTGCTCCAGGCGGAGATCCGCGTGCAATATCACCCCCAGACTCCGGACTTGCTGAGCTATAGGAGGGCGAACCCCCCCCAATCAGGGGGGCCACTACCTCCCTCGCTCTCCCCACCACCATCACCTCCATCTTATCGGGGTTGAGCTTCAGTCTGCTCTGCCACATCCATTCCGCCACGGCTTCCAGACACTGGGATAGCAATGAGACTGCAGGGTCTGGGTCAGTTGAAAAAGAGAGGTACAGCTGAGTATCATCAGCATATTGGTGACATCATACCCCAAACCCTCTCACGACCTCCCCCAAAGGCTGGATATATACATTAAACAATAACAGACAGAATAGAACCCTGCGGAAAGCCACATGATAAAGCACGGGAGCAAGATGTCTCATCCCCCAGCACCACCCGCTGGCTTCTCCCCAAGAGGAATGAATGGAACAATTCAAGAGCAGTCCCATCCAGACCCCCCAGTTCATGCAGCCATCTCAACAGAAGCCTATGGTCCACGGTATCAAAAGCGGCCAAGACATCTAGCAGGATGAGAAATTTTGAACATCCTGCATCCATCTCCCGGTGGAGGTCATCGACCAAGGCCACCAACGCTGTCTCAGTGCCATAGCCAGGGCGGAATCCAGATTGAAACGGGTCCAGGAAACCGATGCTATCTAGATGCACCTGGAGCTGGAGTGCCACCGCCCGCTCCATAACCTTCCCTAAAAAGGGAATTTTAGAGACAGGTCAGTAACTGGCGAGCGGATCCATGTCCAAAGATGGTTTCTTCAGCAGGGGATGCACCACAGCCTCCTCGAGGATGGGCAACAACCTCCCCTGCTGCAAGGACGCGTTCACTACCCTTGCCAGCACCATCCCCAACATCTCCCTGGAGGCTTTCACCAGGCTCCAGGGAGGAGGTGAAATGAAATATTAGAAGGGAATAAAATTTCGTTAGTGAATGTCTATGCCCCCAATGAGGCTACAGGGGAGTTCTTAAAAGAGTCCTTTAAAAAAATTATAGACAACATGTTTGGTTTAGTGATACTACACGGGGATTTTAATACCCCTTTATTAGATCTAGACCACTCTCACAAGTTTAAGTTAAAACAATGGCAGGAAAGAGTATACAATACATTAATTAGGAACAATTGGATGGATGCATGGAGATATTGGAATTCCAAAATAAGAGAGTTCACATTTTACTCAAATGTACACAGTACATCCACGAGGATAGACCATGTATGGATAGATAAACAATTAATGAACATCTTCACAAACAGTCAGATATGCCCGGTAGTGCTATCAGATCACCACGCAATAATTACAACTCTTGCGTGGAGAGATCCTAAAGGACCCAGAATATTGTGCTTGGATAAGGCGCTACTTAATTCCAGGGAATGCAAGGAGGCATTAACAGAACAGATAGAGGAATATTTTGCATTAAATAAACACACAGTTACATCTGTTAAAACGTTATGGGAAGCAGCTAAAGACACGGTCAGATAGACCGATAGCTCCCAAAAGAATAAAAAGGAAAGAACGTACATAACAGATCTATATAGGCAGTTAAAGAATCTGGAAAACCAGAATAAGTATAATCCCACCCAAACACTACAAAATGAACTGACTAGAGTTAAAACTTTAATAAAATACTTATGAAGTAGAGAAAACAATGAAGCAGTTGAAATTCAGAAAGATTTTATTTAAAAAATGGGAACAAAACAGGAAAGGCATTGGCAAATTTATTTTAAAAACAAAGGAAAAGTACAATAATTACTGAAATCCAAGTAGATGTCCAGAAGCACAATAAAACAGAGGATATTCAGGCAGCTTTTCTTGACTTCTATTCCAAATTATACTCCTCAAGGAGACCAGACCCTATAAAAATAAATAGCTTGTTAGATAAATATGATATCCCTAGGATCAGGAAACGATAAAATCCTTAGCAAAAATAAAGCAACTGGCCCGGATGATTATCCCACAGAATTTTATCAGACATATACAGACATACTAACACCATACCTATCAGAAGTTTATAATGGAATACTAAGAGAGGAAAATATGCCTGAGACTTTTTACAAGGCCACGATTACATTGATCCACAAACAAGACAAGCCCAAAGAATTATGAGAGAGCTATAGGCCAATTTCATTAATAAATATAGATTGTAAGGTATTTACAAAAATCTTGGCAAACAGGCTGGCTGCCACCCTGATCACATGGGATTCATACTCAACAGAGGGTGAAAACAGACATGACACTAACCATCCTTTAACCACCCTGGGTGGTTATTTATGCATGTTGCAGGGCTGTATTGGTGCCCTATGCAGCATGAAACATGCATAAATAACCACCAAGGGTGGTTAAAAGGTGGTTAGCGTCATGTCTGTTTTCACCCATAGTATCAGCGGATGCACACAAAGCCTTTGATTCAATAGAAAGAAAATGTTTGATGGCCATTTTGGGAAAAATGGGATTTGGTGGCAATTTTGTAAAGTGGTTAAGGGCAATTTATCTAAAACCAGTAGCAATACTCGCGGTAAATGAGAGGCTATAACAGGTATTTGCATTGGAAAGAGGGGAGAGGCAGGGATGTCCGTTGTCGCCATTATTATTTGATATATTATTAGAGGTACTGGCAATCGTCATTAGACAGGATCAGGAGATACAGGGCATTACATTGGGGGCTACGCAACACAAACTTGCGTTATATGCAGACGATATAATTCTCATCATAGCGAATCCAGAGTGATCAGTCGTCCCCCCCCCCCCCCGCAATCAAATTGATAAAGGACTTCGGAGAAATATCTGGGTATAAAATAAACTATAGGAAATCAAATACATTGATATTGGGAGCAGAGGGGGACAGGAAGGTAAAAATTAAACAAATATTACCATTCCCTGAAATGGAGAATAGTATTAAATATCTAGGAGTACAAATTACTCGACAAACGGCAGACTTATATACAGAAAATTACCCACCTATACTTAAACTAATAAGGGAGGATCTACAAACGTGGTCCAAAATGACAATATCCTGGATGGGTAAAATGAATATATTTAAAATGATTATCCTTCTTAAGATTTTATATAAATTCATGGCACTCCCAATAGTAATTCCAAAAAAACTACTTTAAGCAATGTGATAAAATCCTCTCTGAATTTATTTGGGGGAATAAGAAAACTAGAATCCATAAAAACTCGCTGCATGGACCCAAGGGGTTGGGTGGCCTCAATCTACCAGACTTGCAATTGTATCATCGGGCAGTGGCATTAAATGCGCTGCCCAGCTGGTACAATATGGATAAGGCACCCCAGTGGGCCAAAATGGAGGCAGAAGTCTTAAATATAGAAAATTTTAGTCAATACCTAACAGATAAAAGGAAAATAATTTGGAGGAATTGGAACAGACACCCATATGCAGGAATTGCAATTAAAAGTTGGGATATGATAGTAAAAAAAATAAAAATTAGGAAAGATATCTCACACACGGACATCAGAAGGTATCATAAAGATGAGACTGTGGGAGTATCAGAGCTGCAAAAAAAATTAAAAGGCAAAAGAATTACACGAGCTGGACATTTGTTCCAGAAGGGGAAATTCATAACAATTCAGAAATGTAAAGAATTACTGAGGTGAACACATTTCAGTACCTGCAACTGAAAAGTCTATTCAATGCAAGGGAGGAAATAGAACACTTTGCCTGGGAAACCCAGAGTATAGAAAAAAAAATATTGGAGTATACAGCCAATATGGGCAGATTTTCCAGAATATATGGACAACTCAAGATAATATGGTTCCAAAATGAAGAGAAATATATAAACAAATGGAATAAAGAATTGAATAGAGATAAACAGCATAAAGCCCTTATTTGGAACCATATGCACAAATGTGCCTTATCATTACAATTTAGAGAGATTCAAATAAAATTGGTTATGAGGTACTACCTCACCCTAGTAATATTTGAAAAAGTTGATAAAGGTAGTAAAGGGCTCTGTTGGATGGGATGTGAAGAAAGGGGAACATATTTACATTGCTGATGGGAATGTACCAGGATTAGTACCTTTTGGATGGAGGTATGGAACTGTAGTGGCAGGAACATTGATACCTTTTTCTCCAGAGATTGGACTTTTGGTGTTGTACCCGGAAGCACAACAAATCCAGAGATATGCAAATTAATGTTAAAAAATGTGTCTAGTGGCCATAAGCTTAATAGTTAGGAAGTGGAAAGCTGCAAAGGGACCTACCTTGTCGGAATGGATGAACCATTTATGGTACATGTTTTCGATGGAAAAAATCTCCGCCGGGTTGCAGGACAAAAAAGAGGACTTTGTGGCAATGTGGCTTCCCTGCATGACGGTGATGCAGAAAGAAGATGTAGAGACCGACGAAAATGCATATCTGTTTGACTATTATATTTGAAAGGAGGCTACACTAATACCTGGAAAAACCGATCTGGGGTTAGGGGAGGGGTTGTGTGTGGGGGGGGTAAAGTTAATGTTATGAGAAAGAGAAGAAACTGAGAAAGTGTAAAACACAATTTATGTAACAATTTACTGTGAACAAATTTTTTAAAAAAAAATCTTAAAAAAGAAAAGCCCAATGAGAATACCAAACACACTATATTCATTTCCCAAGGGTCTGTCGTGATTACAGAAAGGGCTGAGTGAACAAGACACTAATTCCCACTAAAATTTAATGACAACAAAAATGTGAGGATGCAGGCCTTAGCAAGTGAAGCCATTGAACATATCCCAAGCTGAGCACACAGTAAGGCTATGGATGTATTCCTGGAAACATGCAGGATGGTCCTGAAAAATCTGTTCTGTGGCATCTCCAACTGCCCTACAAATGAAGGACCCCATATTGGACTTCCATAAAGCACCTGAGATGGTATCTTTTCCCTATAAATTTTAATGGCTGGCAATACTATTTCCCCCCAATTTGGAGAAATAGAAACTGGAGATACCCTTAACGGTACTCACTGCCTGGGCAATTGCTATTTTATGATGTAAAGCCAGGATGCTGTCTGGGAGAACACTGCTCCTAGATATTTATAGGAGGATACTTGCTCAATTGGGTGCACATTCATAGACCACCTATGTTCAGTCCATTCATAGATCACCTATGTTCAAGTTTTGGTATAATTAACTTCTAGATGTTCTTTATGGAAAAATTCAGAGTATCCCTCCTTCAAGAGCCTCAGGCCTATTAAAGTATGAGACATTAGAATAGTATCATCTGCATAGAGCAAGGTGGATATTTTTATATCACCTAGGGTAATCGGATGGTACACAGGGTTCTTCAGTGTGTTAACAGCACCATTATTTTAAAAATAAAAATGGGGCCAATATGCAGCCCTGGTGGACCCCCCTCATCGAAGGTACAGGGAATGAAAGAGAACCTTGATTGTTGACCCGTATTTGCAAGGAAGAATTTTGATGTAGAGACACAATCAGATAGAGAAGTCTACAGTCCACGTTACTTTGGGACAATTTGGAGCATAATCTCTCCCTGCAAATAGAGTAAAATGCAGTTCTCCGGTCAACAAAGCAAATATATGAAGATGAACCAGTTCTTAAGTGCATATATTTAGTTATTAATTGGTTCAATAGAAAAATATTATGTAGGGTAGACATGGATTATATGGAGTATTATTTAGGATAGACAAATATTATGGAAGCCTGCCTGCTCTGCTGATACTGCTCCCTCAGAGTCCACCCAGGTTTGCAGCTTTAACAGCAAATATTTTGCATAAAGTTTCCCCACAACACAGAGGAGACTAATGGCCTATAATTAGCTGGATTCTTGGGATCCTCCTTCTTAAAAGTTGGGACCACCACACTTTTATACCAGCCTCTAGGGATAACCTCAGTCTCATTTATTGTCATAAAAAGTGAGGCAAGTACTCAGCACCATCATGATAGATTAGCTTTCAATACCTCTGAAGGTATAACGTCTACACCTGTTGCTTTGTTGAACTTTAGCTGAGAAATCAATCAATCTATTTCTTCTGCCATCACAGGGGGGCAATCATGCCTCATTAAGAAGTGTTAAAGATACCTCAACTATAGCTCCCAGACTTCTGATGCGATATCAGTTTCCTGCATAGAACTCGTTATAGCTCTAGCTTGGGGCGGATTCAAACGTGTGTTTAAATCGCACAGCTGCCTCGGCGGTATCGTGCAATTTAAAGAACCCCGCACTTCCGGGCTGGTGTGAATGCGGTGAGCGCGCACATTTCCACCTAGCCCAAATGTTTGGAGCGCGGTTTGAAAAGTTGCTCCAAGCAGCTTTTCAAACCGCGCTCCAAACATTCGGGCTAGGTGGAAATGTGCGCGCTCACCGCATTCACATCAACCCGGAAGTGCGGGGTTCTTTAAATCGCACGATGCCGCCGAGGCAGCTGTGCGATTTAAACACACGTCTGAATCCGCCCTTGGTTAACAATTTTCCAGAAGGAATTAGAGTTCCTCTCTCTTGCTGCCGACTCAAGGGTATCCCACGCCTTTTGGTGATATATCAGTTTCTTTCTTTTCAATGGAAGTTTATATTCCTCTTTATTCTGGATATATACTTCAAAATTAAATTTTTTGTTAGACCCTTTTAGCTGTTGTGCTTGTCTCCTTATATTTGCTTTGGCTACTTGGCAGTCTCTGTCATAACATTCAGGTCCTGTCCTTGGACAATTTATTCCAGTTTTATAAGTTTTAACAAGGAAAAGGCACAGTAATTGCACAATGCTGTCAGAACAATCAAGGGGTGAGTTACCCTCTATCATGTCTTTTTGAAGGGAACCAAATTGATCGGATACAAGAAGGTGAGATATTGTTTCCTTTAACTGGGGGGGTCCATTTAGCTCGATGTTCTATTTGTTGGGTCTGCCCATCTACACCCTTAGTTGCTGCTACCTTTGCCCTTTTAAGGGCAATTGGCAGCTCTTGCTGTCTGGATACAAAAAATCACAAACATAAAGAAGAGCTGCTTCTGAGACCATAATGTAATTAACTATACACATCCCATTGGCAGATATATAGGTAAATTCTTCCGAGACATCGCCAGGCATGTTACCGTTAAGTGCAGTTAAACTAGCTCCCTCTTCCGAGTGTTCCAAATCCATCCCCATAGAATGTGAGGCTGTATCTTTTGATGCTCTAAATTATCCCAGAAAGGCGGAGCTATCGTCATTCAAATTTAAATGGGCATACTCATTTACCCTCCCCCCAGTCCAGGCATTAAAGTCTCCAGCTAGAATAAGACCGGTAAGGGGAAACTTTTCAACTAGTATCCAAAGCAGTTCTCTGAGCTCTTCCCATATTTTAACATCAAAGTAGAGAGAACTAATAACTGGGGGTATATAAGTATTAATGAACATAAGGAATAGTTTACTATCTATTGTAATTTGTCAGGCTGCTGCTAAGGGCAAACATTTGCCCACTAATTCAGAATCTATTTCAAGACCAGTTGAAACTAAAAGGGCAAGTCCTCCACTTGGCCTTCCTCCCCTTGGGTGTACTATGGCAGGTATTGAATCAACCAAAAAATTAGGCATAATTAGGTTCTCCTGCATCCAAGTCTCCTGGAGCAAAACTACACTAAATTGATGGATAAATTTATTGAAACCGGGGTCACTATTTTTAGATTTCCAACCTGCAACATTCCATGACTGATAGAACAACAGGGGAGGAAGGTCAAGTCAAAACGCAGCAGGGGTTGCCTCTAAAGGAGAAAAGCACTCTACTAAAATAGCACCATTTTTAAGATGTAAAAGATTTACATAGATCATCTCCTCAAAGTCCATTGGTTTAGTCAATTCAATATCAAACTAGGATGAAGCCAGAATGCCTTCTAGAGATCCAGGAATCGCCCTAACAGGGGATATCAATATGTTTGGATCAGCAGTTTGGAGTACATCTCCAGCTCTCAGCTGGTCACTCTTTGTAATAGGGGCTGCCTTTTGAATTTTTGGAGCCTGATACCTGGGGTTCTCTGGCCCCAACAAAATAGCTGGAATAATCTGCTTATGTTTGTCATTAATTATTTTAAAGTTATTCATTATCTGAGCTTGGTCCATAACGGAGAGTTCCAAAGGAGGATAACCAGTGTGGTTCACTAGTTGCTATATCAGCTCAGTCTAGATCTAGATTAAAATTTGATTTATCATGTTTTGCCAAAGAAGGACTCAAGTCCATTGGGTGCACCATCTCTGTTTGAAATTTAAATGAGGGCTGGCCAACTGTCGTCATATGACAAGAGTCAACCTGTGTTATCTGCTGCCCTTCCCTTGGATGGTCCTGAACACCTACCCACTCAGATACCTTCTGCAGGGGATGTGTTTATTGGGCCTGAGATTGGGAACAGCCTCTGCAGATCATTAGTTATAAAGACTCTGGCAATTAATATACAGCAAGACTTTAGGAGGTTCCCAGTCTCCAATATCCAATCAAATCTTTCCTGGCTAGAAACATGTAAAACCACTCTGCTAGATCAATCTCTAGATGGTAAAGTTTCTACCCTATGGATGTCATAGGAAGTTAGACCTAAATTAAGCAAACAGTTAAGATGTCTCTTAGAAATAAATGGGAGTATGACATCTGGGATGAACCCCATTTGGCAAAGAGAAAAATTTAAAGTCTATTGCTTTGTTGTCTAAAACCATCTGTGATTGTGGGGCAATCTTTGTTGCAGAATATAAGAAATTCCTTACACCTGTAATTTATTAGAAACATCAGTCTGGATCACAGGAAGGAGCTCCTGATCGATGTCAATCTTTAAAGGGGGCTCTTTTTTTTTCAAATTTGTTAAATGAACCATCTGTGAAGTAATTAAACAAGTATCCTTTTAGACTTAAATGCAAGAAGAATAAATGGAACACAATAATACTACACAAAGAGTTTGTTATCCTGATCTTGCCTGTGGAAGATCCACCAGATGTAGGTAGGCATTTCATTATGATTGACTGCAACATGGCTGAACACGTGTAAGCATATCACACAAAGGCCCTTTTTACATGGGCCCGTGGTGGGTGGGTGTCATCTCCCTCATTGGGTGTGTGGGAGGGTGTTAGACCCATGGGGTGTCAGTGGAAATGGTGCAGCAGGGGGTGGGTGAATGGGTGTTCAATTGGTGTTCACCTGTGCAAACACCACGGGTGGTGGGTGGAAATGTATTCGCATTTCCACATAATACCCACCCCCCACCCATTTGCACCCACAGAGTCATCCGGAAAAACATAGGATGCTCTGTGGGTGGAGATGGGTGAAGGTGGGTGGGGATGGGTGTGTTGCCATGGTGGGCTGAGGTGTGTGTGTGTCCTATCTGACAGGCACACACCCATCCCCACCCATGGGGCCTCCTCCATTTTTCTGGATGGCTCTGTGGGTGGAAATGGATGGGGGGCTGATATGTGGAAGCGTGAACTAGTCCTGGGTCCGTTGGCATTGTGGACAGGACAGGACCGACAGTACTGCTCCACTTCTTTGTGTATCCCTGGCCAATAGAAGTGTGCAAGACCATGTTGGAGGGTTTTGTCCCAGCCGAGGTGACCCGCCAAGGGTATGTCATGGGCTAGGTGAACTTGGCTGATTGGAGAGCCATGATTTGGGCGATCGGCTCCTTGTTGAGGTCAGGTTGAGAGAGTCGCCATAGTACATCTTCTCTGATTTCTAGTCGGGGCAGCATACTTACAGCCTCTGGAAGCACGACCTGCCCATTTATGTGGACCACCTGGCCCTGACACTGGATTAAGACCAGGTCGTTGGTTTGTTCCCATGGCAGGTCGAAGTTAGGTCCCAACACTGCTCACTCTAATGCTTGTGTTGGGCTGTCCATATTGGCAACGTCCTGTCAGTCAGGGAGTACTTAGATAGTCTTGAGGGTGCAGTCTGCCCAGTGGCCACCAGGTGGCGGTGGGTCAGTCCCATGGTACTTCATCCCTTTTAATTTATTTACAGTCTCTTGCACTTTCAGCGGGCACCAGCGGGTGGCACTGTGCCCACATTCTCCACCACTCTGTAGGCGGGAGTGTGTGTGTTTCCTCTCGCCGCCCGGAGTCGGATGAGAGGATGCAGGAGAATTAGAAACCCCCCAGCTACAACCTGCACCCCCGAGCCTCAAGGTGATGCTATGTGGGGGTTCAGGAGTGACCCCCACCCTTGGGCTCCAAAACCTCCCCTTCTAGCCAAGCCTACTCCACCTGGATAGCATCAGGTTTGATAGCCCGGCAGGCTCCCTGGTTGCTATGGGGAAGTTCACCCTCTGGAGGAGAATGCCCTGGTAGCGGGCTCTTGGGGAGGACGGGCCTGGGTCCCTCTGTCTGACCTGAGAGAATCGATGCAGCTTCTGTTCCTCCAGATGCAGGGGACCAGGCTAGAGGTCTAGTCCCTGGGGATGAGGAGCCCTAGCTCCCCCCTGGCTCAAATGAGTTTAAGGTTTTTATGCTCCTGGAGCGCGCTCAGTGGGTTCAATCCTCCCTGGGTGTGCTCCCTGAGCGGGGCCTGATTGGCCTAGCTCTGGGTCCCTCTGCACATGACCCAGGACTTAGCCTCCATAAGGAAACTGCAGTCTTACTGGGCATGCTCCAATGTACCACAAGTACTGTAATAGAGGTGCCTTGGCTTTTAAGGGCCCTACTGCCAAGCTGCCTCGACTGTATTATCTGGAATAGGGGCCTAGCCTAACTCCTGGGAAGCCACCCTATTACAAATAATAATAATAATAATTAATAATAATAGTTAATAATAAATTAATAAGCAGGTACAGCAGAGTGAGAAAAAGCAGGATTGGGCGTCCTGAGCCAACCAGATGTGCTCTGGACTCTGCTGGTTAAATCTGGGCTGGATGTCGCTCAAAATTCAAAGGACCCTGGCCTGCTGGACTGTTCCCTTCCTCACTGTTCCCCTAAAGCAGCCATACTAGACTGGATGGATCCTGATTTCTGTCAGGCAAAAACCCCGGAGAGTGAGCGAGACACTCTACACCAGCCTGAGGCTGCAGCCTGCTGCTTTCGTTGTTCTGTGTCTTGAAGTGGTGAGCTTCCCTTGCAATGCGCCTCCTGCTGCTTCTTGAATGAACCTCAAGGGTAATCTAATCCAACCAGTGACAGGGTAGCCTCTGCCACAGCGGACCTAACCAGGACTCCATCACAGCTGTTTACCCTGTGGCAGCCATGTGTAGTAGTCAAAGGATTATGCAGTCTTCATGCAATTGCATGCATTGCTCTAACACTGCCCCTGGGCTAGGCTCTGTGATAATTCTTTTTAACCCTTCATTTTCCTGGGGTGTATCTGTAATATTTCTATTCCTCATTGCTTCCCTCCATGTATACTTTATTTCTTACATACTCCTCAGCATTCATTCCAACATATCTAATGCTCTTTGATATCATAAAAGTACATTTCTGTACTGGGTTGCACATTGTCACCGATAACCAGAAGGAGGCAAGGACACAAATGAGATAAATCTCTTTATCAACCAAGCCAATCTGTACTCATTTTAGCTAGTCCAAAATACTTCCAATGCAATATTACCTCATGTCCAGAGATTCTTGGGATCACCCACTTCTCATGTTTCTTTCCAGGGCCACAGACTTGGAATATGATATTCCAAGGTACCCCCTCTTGTTAGGGCCCAAGATAGGTCTGACATCACCCTTGGCCTGGTCTGTCATCCCAGGCAATGCTGATGCTCCCTATCTCCTATCCCTCTATTACTACTACTACTACTGTTACTGTTACTGTTACTGTTACTGTTACTGTTACTGTTACTGTTACTACTACTACTACTACTACTAATCATTTCTATAGCGCTATGAGGAGTATGTAGTGCTTTACAGTTACAGATTTTTGGAGACAAGTCCCTGGCCAGTGGGCTTACAATCTAAGATGGACAGGGTGAAGGGAACACCGGGAAAGACAGACAGACACACATTCCCATTTTACAGATGGGGAACTGAGGCTGAGGGGTTGTGTGACTTGCCTAAGGCCACCCAATGAGTTCATTGACTAAGATGATATTTGAACCCTGGCGTCCCAGGTCCAAGTCCACCACACTGGTTGTCACCCAGAAGTAGCAAGGTTGAAGGCTTCCCTACCGCTCAATGGCTACCCCTTTATCTCACGTTTCATAAGGAGAAGCAGAGTTATTTGGCCAGAGCACAAACTATTTTTAAGTGCCTATATTGCAGAACCAGTGAAAAGCAATTTGTGTTCTTTTGTGACAGGGTCATGGGATTTATTTTTCATTGTGGGGAAACCCATTTCAATGCAGAGATTGTACTGCAGTCTCCTATTCAGAATCACATAATGTTCCTGGAGAATGGTACATATTCCTTACATCAAGATGTGACATTAAAAGAAGAATGAGATATATTTTAAGGCAACTGTATTTTTAACGGGAATATGGAAAAGAAGCAACAACATCTCTCCATGGACCACTAATAAGTACTCCAGACCCCTGCTTGGGAACCTGTGCTTTATGAACAAATGTTCCTACTTTAATGCTATTTCTAAAATGTTAGTACAGCTGGAGCTACAGATTCAGGCTCTGAACCATACTGCATGATCAATGAGTTGTTCACTTTATATTGGTTATCTGCTTCAGTCATCCAACAAAATACTTCGTTTTTAAAATGGTATAATGTTTTACTGTATTAAAAAGCCTAGCTATGCTCTCTGTGTGTAACATTTGTCACAATAGCTGTCTTTATGTATATTATGGCTCTTCACATCAATGGTTTATCACTTTGTAACTGCCATTCACTAACCCTAGCCTTCTGCCTTGCTTCCAGAATTATAAAAAAAGAACAAATTTCCCTTATATAACAAAAGACTACAGAGAGTCACAATCTTAATCTAAATGAAATTAAACATGTTTATATTACACTAGAGAGACCTTCAGCATCCACAACATCCATTATAAGTAGTTGAGGATGAAAGAAAATACATTGAATAATCAGATTTTTGCTAATGTTAGCTTCCCCCCAGAGCTGGGGAAGTCCGCTCTGCCTCTACTCCACCTGCACATCTGGCTGGCTGCCTTTAAAACAGACAGTCCGCCCAAGGGCGAGGCAGGGTAGAGGTGGGGCAGGTATCCATGTGAAGACACCCAACTGTTCTAATTACATTTTAACAATGAGTCCACTCATTCCTCACTCTGCTTTGAAAGAGAGCTTAGCTGGCAGTCAGTTTGCAGGGTAAGCTGGTAGCTATGCCAAAATCTTTCTTCATGACCCCAATGTAAAAGTGTCCAGATGGCCCTTTTACAGGCTAAGCAAGGTAAATTGGTGGCTATGTAGGCAATGGCAGCATAACTTTCTTCATTCCATCCTGCCAATTCTGAAGATGTAGTGTTTTTAGCATGTGCTACAGAAAAGATGCTTCACCAGCAGAGTGTAGGTAGGCGGGACTGGGAATGGTCCCTGGTGGAGAAGATGAAATGGGTGCCGTGCTGAGACACTCCATCCAGTGTGCATATGCACTTTACATGCATGTAGGGCCCTGGTATTGCTGCATCCGCTGCACTTATTGGTAGCTACACCCTGGCTTAATCACCCAAAGGATAGATAAACCCTCCCCTCTTGTGAATGAGAATAACTCCAGTGAAAACAACAAACTCCACATGAGAAACTGTCCTTTTAGCATTCCCGAACCTTGTTCATCATGAATAGTCAAGAAAGTCCCCCAAATAGAATTTAGTAAATCTGTCATGTACAGTTGCTCCTCATAATTATGGACATCCTGCAGTCAAATCTTTTCTCAGGTTTTGACCTTCATTTTATTTTGGGTGCTTTCTTTGGAAGATTGGATTTATAATTTAAGTTTTCTACTTCTTTGGGTATATCGAGCTAGCTCAATCTGTTTCACAGACTGCAGGTGAAATCTTGAGTGCACAAAAGACAATGGCAAAACATCATTGAATTTGTTGTGGGCAGGATTTCACCCTACTGTCTTCTTAATGTTGTTGCTTTCAGTCATTGTCAAAGGAGGGAAAAGATAAATTCATATTGGTTAACAATAAAATCCCTCCTGGTCCTTTCTGTAATTTCGTTCCCCCTGAAACAAAAATATCCCCCAAGGCCTGTTGTGTAAGTGACCTGTCAATGAAAACATAACCAGAACAGATGCCCTTTATTCCTCCATAAGGGAACTGCTTCCAGTATCACTTCTTCACCTTTTGGCTTGAAATATGTCAAAATCCTACTAATTTCTTCTCACCCAGCTTATAACACCACGACTTAAACCACTGACCTTCAAATGTAAATGAAAAAGAAGTTGGTCCAAAGGTTATTTATTATAGCATCTCTTCCCTTCCAACTTGGAACAGTGAGGGCAAGGATTAAAAACCATAACACATTTTGAAGGCATCGTGTGTGACCTGTGGACCTTGTATTTAATCTCTGCAGTTGTAAAAGTGCTACAAACTGTTAATATTTAAAGGATGTGCATATATACTTTACGTGTGTGTTAAAGTGCATTTGAAAATATCCATACTTCCATTGCCTATGATAATCAGTGATGATTAGTAAAAGTTGCCAATTATTAAATTTCCTTTTTCACACTGTTGTGTGTAATATTTCTTTGTGTTGCTCCTCCATAAGTCGTCTATGAGAAATATGAGTCCTTTCAACAATGTTAAAGAAGAACTGCTAATCCAATCTCCTGAATCTAGCCCAGCGTAGGAGCAAAATCTAATTTCTATTTCTTTGAAAACAAAGATTACTTTAAAGTCCTGAGGTGAAAAAAATAATAATGAGAAAATAGCCCATATTAGCACCTACCAGCCAGGTGGCTGTCCACTTGTTCATCTATTAGGTGTTTGACAAATGTTATTCCACACTCCCCATGCAGCCTCCACTCCTGGTGTCGTCCAAGGATATCGTGTGCCTATAGTGTAGGACAGTGCATGCTAAGGCACACCCATGTTTCTGTGACCCATTAATTAGGTTCGCCTGCAGCCTTGCCCACATCTAGGTCTGACAGCAGCACAGAGTCACACCTAGTGCAGCTGCTAGAGGAGAAATAGTGATTGTGCTCTCTCAGCTCACAGGCGTCTGTGAGAGAACAGAGAGAGAGGGAGAGAACTCATGGCCATGGCCAGTGAAGCATTCTTCTCGGGCTGACACCCCTCCCCCTTCCCATCAGAAGCAGCACTCACATGCTCAGAAAAGTAGAGGTGTGCACCAGGGTCCCATGTTTTTTGTTTTATTTATTTTTGTTATTTAAATCTTTTGTTTTCATTTTTGTAAATATCAAATTTTATTTTCAATTTTGCTTTCATTTTCGATTTCCATTGGTTTCAATGGAAAACACATTTTCAGCTGCAACTTTTGTTTTTCATTATATTTGGATGGAAATCGGAGAGATTATACCACTAATAGAAGACATTATGTGTACCAAATTTCAGAAAGATTGGATAAAGGAATCCAGTTTTATAAGCAGTTGGATTACGTTATTTTACAAAAATCTGCATATACATTCCTGGATGTAACTGATTTTTCTCCCATCTAATATGGATGACACTGGAAAGCTTTTACTTTCTATGCCAATTTTCAGAAGGACTGGATAAAGGATCCCGGTGAGATAAGCAATTAATTTATAAATGTATGTCTGACTGTAACATCTTTGTAATCCAACCAGTGTACATGAAATTTGGCAAGGCCCTATCTCATACCTTCAGGATCATCTCTGCCAAATATAAGAAAGATGTTAAAAAGGGTCCCAATTTTATAAGCCTGCACAGCATACACAGATAATGAGCATATGCCAGGGATTCTCTTACGTGTCACTGTGGTATAAGATCAGTTTGTGATGCCAATTGGCCAGCATAAATGTTAACCAAATATTATCATTCTGTTCTGTGACCACCCCAACTTCTCTCCCCCACCTGTTACAGGGAAGTTGGAAGTATTTGTTTAGGAAAGCGCCAATAGAGATTCTCTTACGTCCTCTCTCACAGTGCTGCAGGATGTGATTGTGATGATAATTGTCACCAGACAATTGTCAAACTGGATGTGTAAATCTAAACCATGTCTCCTGATTTCTGTGTTGCTATCCCCAAAGTCCCAGTTATGTCCCACCTCAGGGCTGCCCCCTATGCCTGCCTTGAAGTCACCACTGATTGGTCCTGTAACGCTGGAAGTATGCAATAATTGGCCAGTGAATGTGTCTGTCAGTATGTTGGGTTGCTCCACATCCTCCTTCCAACAGCATCCCTTCCCCTGCCATACCAGGTGTCTGCCTCTGACTGGCACTGCATGTGCTGCTATTTATCTGAATAATGTTCTTCAAGGGGACAACTTCAATTGTTTATAAAATTGAGGTCCTTCATCAAATCATCCTGAAGTTTGGAAATGATGACATGGAAGGTGTTGGATACATTTCTGTCAAATGTCTTGTAAACAGGAGGGGATATAAAAATGTTACAGCCATAAATGCATTTAAAAGTTAATGACTTATAACATAAACACCCTTTATCCAATCTTTCTGAAATTTGTCAGGATTGGTAAAATTGAAAGTGCAATAATATTCCCAGGCTTCATGAAAATTAGAATGAAGATAAAGATGCTGTAGCCAGTAATATGTATAGAGCTTTTCTTAAAATTGCAACATTCAATTGCTTATATAATTGGTTTCCTTTATCCAATATTTTCAAAATTTTGAACACATTTTGCACTCTTTTAGGGGTACAATCTTCCCAAGATCCATCAGAATTTAATAAGAAAAAAAAATGTTATATCTAGAAATACATTTTTCATTTTTTTCCCTATTATTTCCAAACATTAATTTGTTTACATTTTTGATTTCATTATTATTATTTTGCATTTTTGATAATACAATACCAAAAAATAAAATGAACATTTCCATTTTCGCTATCATAATAACAAAAATGAATTGAACATTCCTACAGAAAAGGTTCTTCTTACACGCCCTGCTATCTCCTCTTAAGCTTCTTGACAGATTATTGCTATTTCCTCAGAGCAGGCAAGCATGGCTTCTGATGAGAAGGCTGCTTCCTTGGATGTGATCCCCATTTCCATCAGAGCCAGGGCTGGGGAGATTGAAAGCACTGAGTGGAGTCACCAGTGGTAGCTACCACCAGTACATGAAATATGGGTAGGGGCTGCTTGTTTATTAGATCTACAAACTAAAAAAATGTAAGTAGGGTCTGAGTGAGGATTACATGAATTTGGACTGTCTAAAGATGCTAAAACTAATAATAAAAACTTTTCCACATACATCAGAAGCACTTCATTTTTCAAGTACATCAGAAACAGGAAGCCTGCTAGAGAGTCAGTTGGGCCATTAGATGACCAGGGATGGGAACAGGTGCTTAGGGAGGAAAAGAACATTGCAGAGAAGCTAAATTAGTTCTTTCCTTCGTTCTTCACTTTGTAGGTGATGAATTGGAAGAGCGTCTCAAATCAACGTGACTCTGGAGGAGGTTCTAGAGAAAATTAACAAACTAAATACTAACAAATCACCAGGACCAGATGGTATTCACCCCAGAGTTCTGAAGGAACTCAAATATGAAATTGCAGACCTACTGTTAGTAATTTATAAACTATCGCTAAAATCTGCCACTGTACCTGAGGACTGGAGGGTGACAAATGTAAACCTGATATGTAAAAGGGATACCGAGGTGATCCTGGAAACTATAGACTAGTAAGCTTGATGTCTGTGCTGGGCAAAATTGTGAAAACTATCATTAAGAAAAGAATCACTGGGTATGTCGATAAACACGGCTTAATGGGGAAGAGTCAACATGGATTAGCAAAGGTAAATCATGCCTCACTAATCTGTGGGAATTCTTTGAGTGTATAAATAAGCATGTGGCCAAGGAAGACCCAGTAGATATAGTGTAAGTGGATTTCCAGAAAGCATTTTATAAGGTCCCACATAAAAGACTCTTGAGAAAATTAAAAAGTCATGGGATAGGAGGTAGTGTCTTAGTATGGATCAGTAACTGGTTAAAGGATAGGAAGCAAAGAGTAGTACTAAATGGTCAGTTTTCACAATGGAGAGATGTAAAAAGTGGTGTGTCTCAGGGATCTGTATTGGGACCGGTGCTGTTTAAGGTATTCATTAATGATCTGGAAAAGTGTGTTAAGAGTGAGGTGATCAAATTTGCAGATGACACCAAATTATTCAAGGTAGTTAAAACATGAACAGACTGTGAATAACTGCAACAGGATCTTACGAGACTGGGTGCTGTGCATCTAAATGGCAGATGAGATTTAATGTGGACAAGTGAAAAGTGATGCACAAAGGGAAATATAACCCAAACTATGAGAATACAATGCTGGGTACTAAGCTAGGAGTTACCACTCAGGAAAAGTATCTGGGAGTGATTGTGGACAATACACTTAAATCCTCAGCCCAGTGTGCGGCAGCAGTCAAAAAAGCAAACGGAATGTTAGGAGTTATTTGCAAAGGGATAGAGAATAAAACTGAGGAGGTCATGAAGCCTCTACACAAATTGAAGGTGCAACCGCACCTGGAATATTGTGTGCAGTTCTGGTCGCCCATTCTCAACAAAGACATAGCTGAACTAGAAAAGGTACAGAGAAGGGCAACAAGAATGATAAAGGGTATGGAATGACTTCTGTACAAAGAGAGGCTTGACAAGCTGGGTCTATTCAGCTTAGAGAAGAGAAGACAGAGAGGGGACATGATAGAAGTTTATAAAATCTTGAGTGGTGTGGAATGAGTAGACAGGGAACAGTTATTTACCCTCTCAAATAGTACTAGAACTAGGGGACACTCCATGAAACTAGCTGCCGGCAGTTTTTAATAAAAATTAAATCTTACTATTTATTTATTTATTTATTTATTTATTAGGTATTCTCACTAATACCTTTCCTTCCTCATACCCTACATTTTACCTTCTTCCTTTTCCTGCCCTTCTCCCCTCTGTACACTATATAGAGATATGTAGTATAGATTATATATAGATACATATTATAGACATATAGATGAGATTAGAATAGTTATATAGATAATTGACTAAATAGATAGTTTTCCTTTCCCCTTCCCCTGTCTCCCTTAGATTTAGATAAATATTAGTTATGCACAGGAATCAATAATGATACTGATTCCAAAAATAAAATCTTCGTTTGAAATGGTACCAATATCAATAACGATAACGAATATTGATACCAATAACAAAAATGATACCTATACCGATAATGATAGCAAAATCAATAACGAAAACAAAAATGACATTGTCGTTAATAATGATTACGAAAACATTTTTGAATAACAAAAATTAAAATGAAAAACAAAAATGACATGAGGGCCTGGTGCACACCCCTGTTCCTGAGAGAGAGCTGAATCCATGTGTGCAAGGCTTGTATAGAAACAAACAACCCCACCCTGCCTGTGCTCACTGTGCCAACCCATTATCGTTTTGGCAATGCAAGGCTGGTAAGACTTTCTGTGGGTCAGGGTCTTTTCACAAACGGCTATCGTATCCTAGATGTGCACATCAAAGAAAGCTCCACCACTTGTGTGCATGTCCTGTGTATTTTGTGGACTTCATTTCCACTATTAAAATGATGTCCTTTTGGCTCTCATGGCCTTCCCTACTCTGCTATCAGCCATGCCAATATTTTTATGGTACTCTTGCTGTCTTTTTCTGTATTGGGTATACATTTACATCAAAATTCTGTTATGGTGTTTCTAAATATGCTGCCTGTAAGCTAGAAATGAAACAAACATCCAGAGTTAACAGAGCATCCAGCATTTTCAGCTACTTTGAACTGCGTCTGATGAAGCTTGTACAAAATACTATTTGTGTTGTCGACATCACTGAGATGTCTAGCACAATTTTACGGGGGTTTTGTTTTTGTTTTTTCACTTATTTCAGTCACGTCAGCCATTTTGTTTTGGACTTTTCAATGAATAATCAAAGCAAAATGACTGAAATATTTTTTTTAAAGCTGGACTATTGAAAACAAATTTTCTCATAAATGAAAAGATACTTGTTTTAGGTGTGGATAGTTATTTGGTTTTATGGATGGCTATCAGGAAATGTGAATTTCACATTCATAACTGTTTTGACTTATGCTAGTTCCAATTTTAGTCACAATCCTTTTCCTTCTTAGAATATATCACGTAGCAATGTAAAGTATTCTTTATTTTATTAAATATGTCTAGTTGTTTCAAGTTAATTAACGCAGTCATGATTATAAAAGTTTTTCTGAAGGAAATAAATTAAGAGAACATTGAAGCCTTTTTTTTCTTGTTCCAAGTCTTTTATTTGTGAACGAGTTCTGAGGCTCAAGCCTTTTTTTAAATTACTCCATAGACATGTAGGAATAAATGGTTATTATTATTATTATTATTATTATTATTATTATTTTACAATTATCTTTGAATAAGAGAAAATGCCAGCCACAATCTATTGTCTTCTGCTTAGAGCTTGATTGCTCATGTCTATTGTGTCTTTTGATTGGTTTGTCATCTGGTGGCAGGTGAACTATATGTTTCAAGATCTTTTGTAGAGATTTAAACTTCTAATAGAAATCATGTATCTGATTGACGTTATTGGTTGAAAAATGTTGCTGTACCAAGAACAGATGCATTCTTTAAAGCTTCTTTTTTAAAAGAGGGGAGGGGGGAGTAGTTTCAGATAATTTCCATTAAATTTTATTTGAAATGAATTTATGTAGCTAGCTATGATCACAAAAATATTCCTTTGGATTAATGTGCAGAGTGTATTTCCCTCTTGAAACATGGATATAAAATTTATTATGCGCCAAGTAGGCAAGGGAAAATACATTTAAAATTGTAAGGATGTGTGAATGCGGTTCGACCATTTGGTGTTGAGTCCGAACTCGGCCTGTTCGGATGGCTGAAAAGAACGTCTGAACCGAACGCCAGAACCCCCGAACAGTTCAGCCATGTTCGGGTGGGTTGGGGCACGTTCGGGCAGGAAAAAACAGGGCTGGCAGGCCCACAGCTGAGGAGCAGACTTCCTGGCACCAGGGATGGAGAGGCTTGGAATAGCAGCCAGCCTGCCCAATCACCATCCCTCTTTTCCTCAGACCACTGGCTTCGCAGTCTGCAATTGGCCATAGGCTAGGCTGCATGGAGCCAGTGGGGTTTGTGGTAAGGCGAGTGCAGCAAGTAACAAAAGTCATTGCCCTCCCCCCTTCCAACTCCTTCTGAGCTAGCCACTGATCCTGTCAGCAGGCGTTTTCAGAAGACTCCCTCTCCTGGCAGTTTGTGTATCTCTCAAACCAGCAGAAGTCATGGTGCCACGAATACCCCTGGGGACCAAGCGCCAAGCCTGCCTGCCCAGGCAAGCCAGGGTGGCAAGCGCCAAGCCTTCCTGGTCTCTGCTGCTGCTGTTTCTTCAATGGCCTGCCATGCCCCCACAGGCCCCCCTGTAGCGCCCCAAGCCTCTGCTGCGGCTGAACTTTCTGAATGTTCGGTGGGACAGAACCCTGCCGGACCGAACCCACGAACCCAAACTAAGTTTTTGGACCGAGCAGCCGAACACCCGAACCCCGTTCTGTTCGCACATTCCTATAAAATTGTCCCATTAGTCTCTCTTTCTTGTAAACAATACAACAAAGATGAGCATTAAACATGCATAGCGTGTAATAATTTGCTTCTTGAGAGTGTGTGCACAATGTGGTTTAAAATTATTTTGATATTGGCAAATGAAAAGTCTCATGATATAGAGCCCCTCCCTTTAAAAAAACAAAAAACAAACCACCTAGAAGAGGGTTGGCATCACTTCATTTTTACAGTTTATTACTTGCTTTTGTAGGATATTATTGCAGAGTTTATCAAGTCCTAATATAATAATTACATATTTTTACAACAAATAAATGCAGAATTACTTTCAAGTACAGTAATGCGGCTACCAAATACTCACACAATAATTATATGTTTTTTCTAAGGCCTACAGATTAAATCCTAATTATACCCTAGCTGTAATTTGGCTATATCTTATGATAATTCAATGTGGTTCATTTGCTATATCTCTTATAAATGCATGGTACTCCACATTAATTATTTATCATGGCATGAATAAATAGGAAACATCTTCTTTTCCTTGCTTTGAGTCACTGGTGTAGAATTCACCAAATATTTTGTCACAGTAATACATTTTATAATTATCATGAGATCAAATTATTATTTCAATTGGCTTCAGAACAGATATGTTTTTTTTCCGCTCAAATATGCTGTGGTTATTATTTATAGTGACTGTATGAGTGGCCTTCTATAAGGAAATAATAATCAACAACTTTAAATGAAAAAATATTATAGATGGTTAATGGAAAATTGGCAGTTCAACACTTTATGCCAGGGATGGGCAAAGTTCCCACACCTTTGAGTCACATACCAAAATTTTCATATCACAGGGAGTCACAAGAAACAGTATATCAATTGTTGCTTCCCCTATCCAGGGAAAGGAGCAGTACAGCATCCCTCAACTTCCCTGTCCTACCCTCACGTCAAAGCTCTGACTCCCAGGTGGTCTGGTGGGTTCCAACAGCAGCAATAGCAGCACATTCTTCCTGCTCACAGACTCCAAGATACTCAAATGGAAGAAATGGTGACTTGACTTCTTTTGCTCATGAAAGAGCTGCATTGACACTCCCCCAGGCAGCCACTTCTGGCCAGACCCACTACAGGTGCCCAAGAGCCACCATTTTGTCCACCTCTGCTCTATGCAATCACGATTCATTACTATTTGCTTGCATAAAGGATTTTCATGTTTCCATAGAGGGGCACTGTAAGGATGATGGACCTTGAACCAGCACCTATGGGATATCAGGTTGAGGCCAGCTCCTGTGCGGCTACTGTGCCTTGGCATACAAGTTGGTTTTGGCCTTGGAAGTCTCTTGTTCTGGCTATGCTGCTCTCCCTCCCCTATTGATTGAGTGCCTTATTTCAGCACTATGGAGTCATGGGTGCTTATCTCGAATGTTGGGTGAGTGACCACCACTCTAATGGTGGAGAATGATGTGGGGTCAGGGGAACGTGTGAGTGGACTGTAGCAGGGAGAACACCTGCATGTCTAATTTGGTACCATGCAGAGACTGCAGGTGGAAGCTGAGGGAGGACCCACCAAGCAGCTACGTTCTCCCCTCTCATTTGTTAACACCCAAAACACCACATACCTCCAGAGGCAAAGGCCATTTGTATTAATGCTAGTTTCTTACCCTGAGAGAAGAGTCAGCCTACCAGGTGGTAGCATTTTGTGTATACAAACCCTAAGTAGTCTAAGGATGTGCTTAGTGATGTCAATGGAAATACCCATGGAAATGAACACTCTACACAATAAAAGAATTACAGCAATAACTTAGGCAGAAGTTGTCCCTGTTTCCATTCACATTGAGTAAAAACATACATGAAGGCAGGGCACTGCCATCATGACTCGGCCCAGGATGGAAATCCACAGTTGACATGGTCCGAGCCATGTCAGGGCACTGACCATACGTATCCATGGCTGGGCCATCGTCCCACTCCCCGTGCTGCTGTCCGTGAAGTCCATGGAGGTGAATGGCCACAACAGACATGTGGACAGCTGCTGCAGCCCACCACACCACTCCAGGTGCCCCTTCACCTACCATAACAGGCCACCATGGTGGCCAATAACAGTCAATGACATCCCTATACAGGCCATGTCATGACAGGCCACAACAGATGTGCTAGCACACTGTAGCCTGCTTTGGCCTGGTCAGGCTGACCTTAGCCTGGGCTGTGCCTTCAGGGATTTTCCTAGGTCAGAACCTGGGCATGGCCTGGGGCAATCCCAGGGCAACATCTGGCAGCACAAAAACAGATGTGCTGGTGGCCCGCAAGCCTAAACGGGGCACCATCATGTCTGTCTTTATCGTGTTATATTGTGTGGTTTTATAGAGCTAAGGCAGATGAAGCAGGGGAACTACTCACAATACAATCATCTTGGTGACTATCTTGATGGCTGGAAAAATACAGGAAAGGGAAATAAGAACTCTGCTTGGGATAAGTTCAGAGCTACCACACTTATTAAAGAAGCAGTACATCAAACACAACAGCTCCCAAACCTGTAATTCCTGACATGAAAAAACAGAAGATTAGACCAGCAAACTCATGTTCACTGTGAACAAATCTTTTGTTTGAAGCAAGATTTACATAAACACATGGCAAATGGGCAAACCTGTTGCTTTCAAAGAGGGTTTGTAGATTTTCAGGATTGTGGGTGGACAGGAAAGCTTAACAGTTTTCCCTGCTTTCATATGGATTTGTAATTTGTGGCCAAATACAGATTCCCTTTTTTAATCGTTCTCACTCTCTCTACTAGAATACAGGCCACCTGTCTATTAAGCACATTGGCTTTCCTCAGAACCAGGAGTTATGACATTGTAGTAGGATGCAAATATCGCAGATAAATCTCTTTCTTGGAAAGCACATTTAAATAACATGAAAACAGCATAAAGAGGGATTAAAACTCATCTTCCTTATTTAATTTAAACCTCTTGAGTCTTCTCAATTAATACGAAGGAGAGCTAAGAAATATGAAATTACTGTGCTTCTAAACAAATCATCTCAGAAATAAGGCAATCTCATCACCAGAGGAAAATCGTTAAGCTAGAAATCCATGCTGAGCTGTACAGCGAATTACATATTTCTTGATGAATTATCCCTTAAGTAGTTATTAGTTCGAGGTCTCCATATCAGACAAAATATTCAATAAACTCCACATTTGCATCCTCTACTGGCTTTTCATTTCATAAACTTTATCCAAATCCAATTCTTCAGAGAGTTTCTTCCAAAAAGCATCAGGCAACATTGTCGGTATTTAGAATGGCCTTGTAGCAGCTAATTATTTAAACTTCCCAAGACTATGTATAGAAATCCATGCCCTCCCCACCCACCTGCCACCAAAAAAAAAAAGTTTAGTTTTCTTAAAAATCAACCCTGTCTCCCTCTTCCAGACTGTTCTGTTTGACTAATTCAGGAAATAAATTAGTGCTTTTTCATCTATAGTGGACAATATTCTTTATTTCTCAAGGGTACTTTTGAGAATCTGTATAAATCCTACTGTTTCTTTCTGTATAAGTGAATAAGAAAATACAATTGCCTGTAATACTTGAGAAGCAGCACTGTAGTTTTTAGCAGCTCCTGCAGCAGTATAATCTATTGATTGTTCATTTAATTTAAAAACACAACTCAGAAGGATTGTAAGTACAGAATTAGAAACACCTTTTTTAGAAAGAAAGGAAAGGGAGGAAGAAGAAAAAAAAATCAGATTTTATATGTAGGTTTCCATAGCTCAAAGTGCCCTGTGCAGGGCAAGCCAAAAAAAGTGTGGCAACAGGCACCCACCTGTCACCTGCCCGTATGAACCAGGGCACCCACCTATGCCAGCAGACAGGTCCATGGCCACCTGTCTCCCCGGTCCCATCCACAGCCTTGTCAAGAGTATTTTTGGGAGCTCTTAAAAGCATACACCCCCCCGAAAAACGAGAAAAGACCCAATGTCATGGAGGAAAGCAGCTCAGACAGCAGCTTCCTGCGTGCCCACCCCCATATATTTATTTATTTATTTATTTTAATACACTTTTACCCAGCATCCTCCCACACCATGGTGGCTCAGAGCTGTGAACAACATATAAAATCTAACGATAAAACACATAAAACTTAGGGATGTGCGAACAGATCGCTGTTCGGGTTCGATCGTTCGGTCCGGTTTGGTCCGGTCATTCCATTCAGTCATTCAGTTAGGTCGCTGAGTTCGGGTTCGGTATTTTGGTTCGATCATGTTCAGTTCGGTTCAGGCATTCGGAAAAAGGTATGGCGAGATCCCATGATCATGCCGGAAACTGGAAATACGAGTGCGTGTGGAGCTTGTGTGGGGAGAGAGCAGGTGTGTGTGGCTGACTGGCTGATCGGTTCATGTGTTTTGGCTGTTTGTGTGTTTGGTTTGGCTGTGTTGTTTTGACTGGTTGGAGTATCTGTTGTTTAAAAAAAAATGAAGAAGATTGTTGTCCTAATTATACACCGCAGGACCAATGTGGTGCTCCCGGAGCCGGTGGTGGAGGAGGAGGAGGAAGAGGTCACTGCCCCAGCCCCAGCCCCTGGACCTTCAGTGGTGGTGGTCCCGGAGTCGGTAGTGGAGGAGCAAGTGGGCACAAGAGGTGCTGCCAGGTTTGTAAACTTTTTTTTTTACTTTGAGGACAAGAAAGGCTCTATCTGTTAGAGCGAGCTCACTGGCATGCAGGTGGGTGCATGGGTGGTGGGCATAAGTCAGGCACAAACAGTGGGTATCAGCGGGTGGCAGCAGATGTCTGCCACAGAGAGAGAGGCTACTGTAGTGTGGGGGGGCTCTTCCAGCAGTCAGGCACAAGCAGCACAACCACCCAAACATGTGCCTGCCAGCCATCCCTAGCAAGGGTCTCCACTGTCTAATTGCCATCCCTGCCTAGCACCCTCAAATAAGGGCAGGATTTGTATGTGCCAGCCAGGGTCTTTCCAGTTGCCATCCCTAGCACCCAAAGAAGGGCAATATTTGCACATGCCAGCCAGGGTCTCTCCATTTGCCATCCCTAGCACACAAAGAAGGGCAGTATTTGCACGTGTCAGCCAGGGTCTCTCCATTTGCCATCCCTAGCATCCCCTAGCACCCCAAGGAGGTCAGGATTTGCATGTGCCAGCAAGAGTCTTTATAGTTGCCATGCCTAGTGCCCCAAGGAGGGCAGGATTTTCAGGTGCCAGCCAGGGTCACTGTCTCCTGTTGCCATCCCTAGCGCCCCAAGGAGGGAGGACTAGAGGCATAATCATAAATGCATGATATTACCTAGGTGTTGTTTATGTGTTCCTGTTTCAGAGAGGAATCGGATGTCGGTGCTGGTGCCATGCCACGCAGGACAATGAGGCGGAGGTCGCCAGTACCACCCCCAGATAGTGGCCAGACAAGGTCCGATGTCTGGAGGTGGTTTGAGAAGCACGAAAAATACACCGTCTGCACAGTAAGGCACGGAGGCTGGAACAACCGAGAATGGATTGCCCTATGACCAGTTAGGAATGGAAGTACCGTGCAGAAAGAGATTGGTCACCCAGACTTTTGGAGACAGACTATTGGTATGACACAGTATATATATATAGAGAGAGACAGAGACAGAGACAGAGAGAGTTTATTTGTTTAGCCATAGGCCATCACAATCAGACTATTAAAACAATACATCACAATAAAAATAATTTAAAACAAAGTGGGTAAGTAAGCTGTTTTCCCTTTTTACAGACTGTTATATTTAATTCCTCTGGATGTCTGCTACCTTTATCTCCCCCACGCAAGAATTCTGTGTCAATAGAGACATAGAACAAACACTCACCTTTGATATTTATCCTTAAATGTAGAAAGGGGGGTACAACAGAGGAAAGGTAGACCAATAAACAACCAGTCAACTAACGCCTTACCCTTCTCGGGGTTTGTGGCGGCACACTTAGCCCCTAAATTTAAAATACGAATATATTCCTGTTTACTTAACCGGAAACAGAACACCTTACCCTTCTCGGGGTTTGTGGCGGGACACTTGACCCCTGCATTAAAACTACTAACATAGTACAATATTAGTCGGGAATCATGCATGTACCAGTCAGGATTATCCTGTACACGGCTAGTTATTGAACTGTAATGTTAATTCCGTATTACATCAACTGCCTCTTTATTCAAATGAATCTATTCCAAACAAATCTCGGTACATCGACAGTCTAAATTGTTAGCCAGGGTACAGAGACCAATATGCTAAACCAAGCAGCACATACTCAAAGAGTAAACTATTTAATGATTGACGCAAATCACCCAGCTTGTGTGGCTTGTAGTGACACAGTATGGCACTTCTTATGTTCCTATCTTTTTATGCTCTTTAGATCTGCCAGAAAAGATTCAGGAGGCAGAGAGAGGGGACCACATCGAGGTTAATCGTTCATACTGAAAAGTTCCACAGGGAGACGGTGGCTAGGCGGCAGGACTCTGGCATGTCCATGAAGCACCAGCACCAGAAGAAGGGGAGGAAGGCACACAAGAAGCGACGCCATGAAAGCCCTTCCCCTCCTCCAGCTCCAATGTGGAGTCCCCCCAGGTGTCTGCAGAGGCAATGGCCTTTCAGGAGGAGGTGGAAAGGCCCACCTGGGATTTTGTGGCTGCCCTACAGCAGAAAGCAGCCACCATGGAGAACCAACTGGTGGAACAGTTCCAGGCAGTCGAGGTACACGAGCAGAAGGTGGAGGCATACTCGCAGTACATCTCCAAGTACGTCTCTGCCGAGATGGCCAACCTGGAACTCTTCTGCCTGTCGGTTTCCAAGTTGCAGGAGGCCATGGCAGGGGCCGTGAACTTTTCCATCGCACATGGCTACCAAAAGCCAGTAGATGTGACACCCCCTGTCCCTAGGTCCCGTGCGACCCTGTTGCCATTCCCCCAAATTCTGGGGGACAGGCCCAAGGACTTAGTACATAGATAAGTTTCCTTTCTAGTTTAAAATGTTTGGTTTTTGTTTTATAATGTTGTTGTTATTATTGTTGTTGTTTTGCTAATAAAAGTTATATTTGTTGTGTTATTGTTACGAGCTTTGTTTGAACTCCCAATCTTTTATCCCTCTGTGCTGAAGTTCTGGCTGGCAGGTGGCAGAATCTCATGCAGCTTGTTGATCCCTACCAGCAGCACCTGGCACCACATGTAGCGTAGTTAAGGTTTTAACCCAAAGATTTGCCAGGCAGCAGCAGGGTCTCAACTTGCAGAAAGACCCCCCAGGAGGGGCAGGGCTTGTGTATGTGTAGGTGTGCCATAGAGAAAGAGAGATAAGCTATTTTGGCAGTGGGTATCCATGGGTGGGTGCGGAGGAGTAGGCTGGTGGGGGTACAGGCTTGAAGGCAGGTGCCGCTGGCCTCTGGCCAGTCAGACATGAGCAGTGGCAGCACCCAGAATGAAATGACAGCCCCCTGTGACTGGAATGATGGTCCCAGAATCTCGTTGATGGTTCCTGGGATGGGCAGGCATGACTGGCTGCTTCAGGTATAGTGGAATGACCACCTAAAACCTATGGGAGTTGAATGATGTCCCTAGAATTAGTGCATTGTTGGGCACACTTCATTCAATTGTGTGATAGGTAGGTAGATATAGGAACACAAACCGGCAGGCACATAATACGTTCCACATTCTGTTATCTTAAATTTCATTCTGGTACACATTTGCTGCTGCTGGATGTGGGCATTGGGCACAGATGGTAGTTCTTCCTAGGTCTGGCAGGTGCCAGCTTGAGCTGGCCTCCCCTCCAACCCATCTCTCCAACCCAGCCTCTCTCTCCCTCTCTCTCTCACTCTCTGGCCATATAGGGCAGGTGACAGCATGGGTGGGATCGTGTCTGTCTTTCCTTCTAGCAGTGGGGAGACTTTCTCTCTCTTTCTTATTTTTCTCTCTCTTGGCAGCAACCTGGATGGGCAGACAGGCAGCTTGGCATGAGAGACAGGAAGGTGGGCTGAGGCAGGCTTTGAGCTTGGCGGCAACCTTGGGTACAGAACCCTTGGCACAGACAGAATATAGGCCTGTGGGCCATTGGCAGCAGAAGTAATTGGTTGCCAGGGTACAGAACCCTTGGCACAGACAGCATATAGGCCTGGGGGCCATTGGCAGCAGCAGACATTGGTTGCCAAAGTACAGAACCCTCGGCACACATAGCATATAGGCCTGGCCTGGGGGCCAATGGCACTAGCAGCAGCAGACATTGGTTGCCAGGGTACAGAACCCTTGGCACAGACAGCATATA
>QEPC01013489.1:281974-296114 GCA_003113815.1 Sphenodon punctatus | reverse complement strand
CTCCTGCACGCGCTCTCCGCTCTTCCGTTGTCCCCTCCCTTGCTCTCCCTTGTTTCTCCTGCTCGCCTAACTGCCTTCGACCCTTCTCCCTCGCTGCCCCTCATGCCTGGAACTCCCTTCCTGCCCACATCTGCCTTGCCTCCTCCCTCCACTCCTTCAAATCCCTTCTCAAGACCCACCTTTTCCTTGCTGCCTTTCCCAATGCCTGCTAGTCTTTCCCCTTACTCTTACTGTCTGCCCTCCTCTGATGACTGCTGCTACCAACAACCTCTTTGTAACCAAGCCAAGCATACGCACCTGAGATTTCATATCCGCTTGAATGTTTGTCTTCTCCCATATCTCTCCCACTGTCCCCTCTCCCTGTCTCCCCCCCTTTTGTCTTTTAGATTGTAAGCCACAGGCAGGGACCGCATCTAGTTCTGTGTTCTGTACAGCACCAGGTCATACGACTGGTGCTATATAAATGTCTTTTAATAATAATAATAATAATAATAGGACAAAATACCCTTGGCCATTTTCAACAGGACTGGCCATACATTGGCCTTGCCGGTCCAGTAGGCCAAGGGACTGCTGTCGGGATCAATGCACGTCTCCTCCTCCAGGTAGGTCTCCACGGCTGCTGAGGCGCCGTCATAGTCTCTCTCATAGCTCTGCCTGGGAACCACCTCCATCACTGACCTCAGCCACTCTGCTTCCCCTATTGTTATGGGGGACCCCGTGCTCCCCAGAGTGGTCTGCATGTAGGTCGAGCTGCTTCTGATGCTGCTGGCAACAGGGGTGCTGCTGCTGCTGCTACTACCATTAGGGCTGGGGGCAGGGATAGATCCACCTGGCTGAGAGGGGTGTGTCCTGCTGCATAGCCCACTCTGCGTTCCAGACCCTCTCCACCAGTGCATCCTTCTGGAGGGTATAGAGCACTGTCTGTCATGCTGCCCTTGACCCAGGGGTCCAGAATTGTTGCCAGGAAATATTCCTCCCACTGCAGGAGCACATCAAAATGCGCCTCCAGCCCTGACTTCAGCTTCCACACCAGGTCAACCACCTCTTTGGCCAGCTTACTGCCCACAGGGCCACAATTCTGACCCCCACGAATCTCATTCAGACTCCTCCTTTCTGCTCAAGAAGCTGGTCGAGCATCAGGAAGGTGTAATTCCACCTGGTGGCCACATCCTGGACCAGCTGGTGCCCTGGGGAGCCTTGTTCAGCCTGATTCTCCTAGAGGAGCTCATTGCCCTTCACGGTCCATTTGAAGAACTCCACCAGCATCCTCCTCCAGTCGATCAGGGAGTTAAGGATGCCTTCCCCAAACCCCTTATCCCCCAAGCCCAGTGCGTCCGTGACCACCAGGTAAAGGGTGTGTCATATGAAGGGTGCGGTGGAAGGAATGCTGGTGAAGCCCACATCATGGACTACATTTCGTACATTTGCGGCATTGTCCATCACCATGGACCCCTTGGTGAAGGCCACACCTGGCATAACCCACTCCCTCACCATGGCAGCTAGGGCTAACTCTAGGTTCCTGGAGATGTGTGGGATGTCTATGACTTGTGCCTGAAACAGGGTCCACCTATACCCTGCTTCGGGACCCCTTCTGCCACTTCCAAAGCGGCCTTCTGGTCCTGCCACCAGTGCGCCGTCACTGCCAGGTAGGCATGCTGCACGTTTTTACTTGACCACAGGTCTGTGGTGAAGTGTATGGTGGCAACCCCAGTCCCTGACAGCTGCTCCCTCACCCTCTCCTTCATAGGGCTGGCACCACATTCCGACTCAGGGTGGTGTGGGACGGCAGCTTAAACTGGGGGGCCAGGAACCCAATAGGCCGCTGGAAGCCCTTGTCCTCTACAATTGAGGTCTTCCCATCCAGAGGAATCATTTCAGTCAACAGGCGCCTGGCTTTCTGTTGATAGCCACACCGCCCTCCAGCTGCCAATGGTCTTGGCAGATGCCCCCACCCCAGCTCCTCCATGGTGGACTGACACTGCTGGGAAGGTTCCTGCTGCTGTTCTTCCCCCCTGCTCCTGCTGGTAGAGGCAGCAGTTGGTGCAGGACACTTTCCTGCTGAAGGAGCCAGGTGACTGACCGCTGCAGTTGGGAATCCACTGGCATCCACTTCCCCTGCCTTCCCGCTTAGCATCAGAGCACTGTGGCATGACTTCAGTTGCTTCGCCATTGTAGTTGTCCCAAGGTTGGAAAGCACCTGCCCATGCTTCACCAGCTTATTACGCAAAGTGCACTGCACCTCTCTGGGATCATCTGGCTGCACCAGCTTAAAATGCTCCCAGACAGAGGATCCCCTTCCCCCCCACCCTGCCTTCTGGTCTGCCCTGGGTGACGCACTGCTGCCAGAGCTTCTGGGAGGGGCAGAACTTGGTGGCACTGGTGACACGGCTCTGGGAGGAGGCTCAGCCATCACCTCAGCTCCAGACATCTCTGCGGCAATAGTGTCTGCCTCTGACTCACTGTCTGCGATCACGGTGATGTTCCATGAAGGTGAGTACTGGGACCCTGAGGCTAGACTGCCCATGCCTGCCATGCTGCTGGCACTCTCCCTGTGCTTCCCTCTATAGCTGCTACTGCTGCTGCTGCTGCTACTCCTCCTCTCCCTACTGCCATTGCCGGGGGATCAGGCCCTACCTCTAGCAGCCGGGGTGGGATCCACCAGGTCTGGACTTCTGGCAATTGTCTCCACAGTGGGGGACATTGGTCACCCTGGAGGAACATCGGAAGCAGCAGCACCTGCTCCTGCAGCCGCAGCAGAAACAGTCACAGCCTCATGTACTGCAGGCCTTCCAGTGCCCTGCATTGCAGTGGAGGGCAATGCCAGGAGGCGCTGCTGAGCCGCTGAAGCCTGTTGCCCTAAAGCAGGTCTGTGGAGTTAGGGGTGCAGTTATGTGCTTGGGCTGCTGCTGCGGTCTACTGCCGCTCCGTGGGTATGGCCCCTACCACCACCTCTTCCATGTGTCCCATTGCCTGTCTTACGGGCAGCAGACGAGCCTCTCATACTTCCCTTCTCCATGTCTTCCAACTCAAACACACACAAAGATTTTATAAATTTTTTACACTAACTCTAACTGCGATTAACTATTCTAAAACCTTGGAACTAAATGGAATATCCTAATAATTACAAAGGCCTTGTCCTACAAAACACTGTATCTCTATCTATCTCTATAACTAAGCTAGCTACTATGTATATCTATTTAGTAACTATCTAACTAATATCTATCTATTTATACAATATTACACAGGGAGAAACACAAAAAACACCGGGAGGGGTACAAAACTGAAATGAAAATCTATCTAATAATAATCCTAGTCTAAATAAATCCCAAACTTAAAACAGGGGAAGAGAATAATCAGGGATGGAATAAAAGGGAGAGGGAAAGGATTCAATGGAGGGGGGAGGGAGGAAGGAAGATTAAACACAGGGAACACAGGGAGGGGTAAAAACAAAAAATAACACCTAAATATATTTAATATAATCTAAATAAATGATAATATGGAGGTAAATGGGTTGGGTGGGTGAAATAAGAGGAGGATGGCAATGGATTGGGGAGCTGGGAACTGCTGGGAGAGGGAGCCTTCTGAAATGGTTGCTGTCAGGAACAGTGACTAGCTCAGAAGGTGTTGGGAAGGGGGGAGGGTAATGAGTTTTGTTACTTGGTGCGCCTGCCTCACCGCAAGCCCCATTGGCTCCATGCAGCCTAGCCCGTGGCCAATCGCAGACTGCAAAGCCAGTAGTCTGAGGAGAATAGGGATGGTGATTGGGCAGGCTGGCTGCTACTCCAAGCCTCTCCACCCCTGGTGCCTGGAAGTCTGCTCCTCAGCTGACTACCCCTCCCTGTCACGTTTTGCCTTCCAGTGACACGTTTTTGCCACCCGAAATCATCCGAACTCATCGGAACCGACTGAACTGTTCGGTCATTTCAGAGTTCTGAATCAAGTTCATTTCAGTTCAGGTTTGGTCGTTTGAACAGACCAAGTTGGGCCGAACTCTGAATTTCCAAACTGCGTTCGCACATCCCTAATAAAACTAAATATTAAAATGTTTAAAAATTACTAAAAGGCAGAGTGCTACAAGACAATAAAGACATCCACAGAATGCCCTCCCTGCCATCACCACCTGGGATACCCGGAGGCTCTCGAGTTGGGCACCCCCAGCCGACCGCAGGGGCTGTGAAATGACCCCGGGTCTGAGGCAGTCTCGTAGATAAGCAGGCCCCAACCCTCAGACAAGTATGCCCCTTCGTAGTTGCCGGGGACTGCCAAAAGCTGCAGCAGCTCCTGGGCAGGAAGCGGTTACTGGCTCCCTTGGCTCCCTTTGTCCATGGTGTCCACTGCTGTGTGTCATGACAGAGAGTGAGTGGTTGGGCAGGGCTTGTGGCGGGGGTGTTGCTATACTGGAGGGGAGGGGAAACGACTGCCCTTGTGAGTTGTTTACAGGGCCTGTCCATGGTGGTGGGAGTGCGTGGAGACTGACTGTGCATGTACGGTGGCCACTATGAGGAGTCACCCCTTAGAATCCCTCCCCACTCACTGCACGTGAATGGGTGCTCCACAGCCATGCCACTCAGTAGTCACGAACACCTCCTCAAGTCTTTCTCATTTAAAAACAAAGTCAGCAGGTGCTTCTCAACTTTGAAAGAATTTTCTTCTGGAGGTTTGCCAAAGCCCAAATCTGAACATTTTCTGGAGACAATGTAAGACCTTTCTTTTTGACCAGGTTTCTGGCAGTAGGGGATAGATTCTTGGGAAATAGGTTTGTAAGGGACTTATATATTTACTATTTTATACTTTTTATATTTTATGTGTTGTTAATTAATCTCAGACCCATTTTGGCATTATTTTTTCTTATACCTGTTTTTATGTTCTACCCACCCTGATTTTTTAGGATAGAGCAGAATAAAATCCAGGATAAATAAAATCCAGAATAAATCCAGAATATTAATCCAGAATAAATTTATAATGGTTTGAAGCTTCCCACTACAAATACAAAGGCTAGAAACTTTAGTGTTAATGTGAAAATAGAATAATAATAATAATAATAATAATAATAATAATAATAATAATAAATTAATTGAGAGAGTGGACAAGACCAGTTTCCATAATCAAGACTTTAATTATTTGTTGTCCTCAAGAGTACTATATTGTTAGCAACTGAAAAGTTGTATTTTAACAGATGTCTGCATCTAGTCCTGGACTTCTTGTCTACTATGGGGTAATAATTTGCTTTTGCAGCGTCTTCTGGAAGGGATGGGTGAACAGAACACGGTTCGGATGTTCAGTCATTCTGTTCGAAACCTGAATTCGGGTTCGATGGTTTGGTTCAGCCGAGTTTGGTTTGGCCAAACTTGGCCGAACATTCAAAAATAGCGAAACTGAAACGAAATTGAAACCTAATTTTCGGTCCTGGGAAGATGTTTTTCCTGCCTCCAAACTCGTTCAAACATGACCAAACTGTTAGGTCGTTCGAGAGTTCGGATCGGACGTTCGGTTCGGATGTCCGAACAGACCGAGTTCAGTCCGAACTCCAAACATCCAAACCGCGTTTGCCCATCCCTATCTTCTAGCTGTCCCCTCTCTCACCCTCCCTCACCTCCCCTGCTCCCCTAACCACCTTCATCCCTTCTCCCTAGTGCCCCACATGCCTGGAACTCCCTTCCTGCCCACATCTGCCTCGCCCCCTCCCTTTGTACCTTCAAATCCCTCCTCAAGACCTACCTCTTCCACTCTGCTCTCCCTGACTCCTTGTTCCCCTGCTGATACCCTCCATACAGTACAATCTGTTCCCTAAGGTCTGTGTACTCATATCCTCACCACATGGACCAACCAGCCATCATTCTTGATGTAACCAAGTCAAGCACGTACACCTGAAACATTGCATCTTCATGAACGTTGCACTCCTTGTCTCTCCCTCTGTTCCCCTTCCTTCGTCTCCCACCCACCCCCGTCTCTCAAATTGTAAGCCCTAGAGTAGGGACGGTGTCTATTCAATTAATTTGTAAAGCACCAAGTACATTGCTTTCACTATATAAATGCTTGCTAATAATAATAATAATAAATAATAACTCCTCCTTGACTAAAATGGCCATTTTCTTCTAATTTTGAAGAGCTGAAGCCTTGTATAGCAGACCTTTGTTTTTAGCTTCCCTTCCTTGTGGAGGAAAAGCAAGTGAACAGAGTAGCAATTTTACTCCTGGCTTTGTGTGACATCAAGAGCAGACCCATGTCTCAGGACATTTGAGCTCTCCTCAAATATGCTTAGTGAAGTCCCCTGACATATTGTAAAGAGCCCTTTGAACAGACAGACTGATTTGGCATTCTGTTGCTGCCAAAAAGGAGGCAATTATATTTTTTTTCCCCCATGAAGAACTGGAATTAGTTTTCAGCTGTGGAGCTTTTCTGGACTAGAAACCATGGAGACCAGTTATTAATGAATTGAGTCATTAGATATAATACTCCAGAGAAGGTTAAATACTGTACTATGAAGCTGCATGTAGATGATGGGATGTGGACTGAGGTGTTAGCTGTTCAAGAGAATTACTTGGAGGCAAGATATTTCATTTCTTTTTTCATTATTATAACTAATTTGCTATTTCAACTTCCAAATGTCCATCATCAGAATAAGTTTATATAGCATTCCAGGGCCGTGTATTCTTTCCCCATTTTGTATTACTGCACAAATTAGCTAACCAGGAATTAGCGCTCATAGTCTTGGCAGATTCCAATCTATCTGATTACTATATTCTTTGCTCACACAAAATTCTTCTTCATGTTTCAATCTAGGGACAATGGTTGCTCTCTTTATTTAAGCAATTGATATCTTTATCAATTGGGACAAATCTTGAAGCTCTCATTCTACTTTTACTTAAGTTACATTTTCCAAACACACACTAAATCAAAGTTTCTTTGCATCTAGATTATTTTTGAAAATGAAATGTATGTTCCTGTGTTACGTTAACTTTCAAAGATCTTGAGCCATTTTGAAAATATAACTTTGCCTCCTATATAACTACACATAGGTCCTTTTGAAAACTTCACCCAATCTTGTTAACTTTGAAAAGTCAATGGTCTCGACATTGTTAGGAAATTTTTATTGCAATTTTTTAAAAGTGAAAATTCTTATTTTGTCAAAAAAATGTTCTGCTGGAAAATATTTTTCTTTCTTAAACAGAATTTTTCATCATGGAAAAATTAAACTTCTCAGGTGACTGAAATATTTCATAAACCAAATAAAAAAAAAAAATTTGGTCAGTGCAAAAATGTTTGCTTTTGGGTTTTTTTTCTGAGTCATAACTCAATATTTTTTCTGGATGTATTAGCCATGGGTGTCCTTGGTGAACTACAAATACCATGATGAATGATGTGTGCACACATTAAAAATGCACATGAAATAAAAATTGGGTTTGACTTAAATTTTTCAGAATTTTTATTTCAATTAAATCTTTAAAAATTTAACTTTTTGTCCTGATTCCATTTAGATGGTTGCATACCAGTGGTATGTGAAGTAATATTTGTTCTATTGAACCATGGATATTCCTCAGGAATTAAGTATTATTATCACTAACAATGCAAGATTTAGTTCACAGTGGATAATTTCAGACATGACGCCATCACAGTCAACCACATTGGATCTCAGTGGATCCAGTGTGGTGGCTGTGATGGGTGACACATCTATTTGAGTCCCACCAGATGTTCACCACGGTGAATTCCTGGTGGGATTCAAAGCTAACCGCGGTTCTGGGGGTGAGGCCGGACTCACCTCCAGAACCGTGGTTAGCTGAACCACGATCAGGAAAGGGGCAAAAGTAACATATGTTCCCTTGCCCTGTTCCTGAGCATGGTCTGGACCATGGTATGGGATCAGGCATAATGGCCGCCTTGGCTGCTGCACCCACCCATCTCCCTGAGGGTGGGCAGATGTGGGAGTGTGGTGGGCAGGGCTGTGTGGCCACACGTCATACCTCACGGTCCCCCCCCCCCCAATATTCCCCTGTTGAAGAAGTTATTTTTGGATGTGGATGCACTCGCCAGCTTCCGACCTGTCTCTAATCTTCCCTTTTTAGGGAAGATTATTGAATGGGCAGTGGCACTGCAGCTCCAGGTGCATTTGGATAGAATTGGTTTCGTTGACCCTTTTCAGTCTGGGTTACGCCCCGGTTATGGTACTGAGACGGCGTTGGTGGCTTTGGTGGATGATCTCCGCTGGGAGATGGATACTGCTAGATCTCCCGGCAGCATTTCTGATACTGCTAGATCTCCCGGCAGCATTTGACATCATGGACCATGGGCTGCTGCTGAGACAACTGCGAGACCTGGGGGGTCTGGACGGGACTGTCCTTGGGTGGTTCCTTTCATTCCTCTTGGAGAGAAGCCAGCGGGTGGTGCTGGAGGCTGAAATATCAAGTCCCTGGGCCTTATCCTGTGGCATTCCGCAGGGTTCGATTTTGTCTCCACTATTATGTGTATATGCATCCCCTGGGGGAGATCGTGAGAGGGTTCGGGGTGCTATGTCACCGATATGCTGATGATACTCAGCTGTACCTCTCATTTTCAACTGACCTAGGTCCTGCTGTCTCATTACTTTCCCAATGTTTGGAGACCGTGGCGGATTGGATGTGGCAGAACAGATTGAAGCTAAATCCCGATAAGATGGAGGTAATGGTGGTGGGTAGGGCGGGGGAGGTTCTGGCTCCCTTGTGTGTAGGGGTCCGTTCTCCTGTAGCCCAGCAGATTCGGAGTCTGGGGGTGGTGTTGGACTTGGGTCTCCGTCTGGATCGGCAGGTGGAGATGGTGGCTAAGGCCGCCTTCCACCAGCTGTATCTGGTACGGAGGCTGTGTCCATACATTTCCAGGCCTGACCTGGCCACTCTCATCCATGCCTTCATCACCTCGAGGCTAGACTACTGCAATGCACTTTACATGGGGCTTCTCTTGTTTCTGGTTCAGAGGCTGCAGCTGGTGCAGAATGCGGCAGCCTGTCTCCTTAAGGGGACTGGGCGACAGGAGCACATAACACCTGTGCTCCATGCTCTGCACTGGCTGCCTAAAGTGTACCGAGCCAGATTCAAGGTGTTAGTGTTGCCCTCCATGCCTCGGAGCGATCCCTTTGGTCCGCTAAGGGTGCCTTTTTGGAGGTCCCCTGTGTGAGATGGGGGGCCACAATGGAGAGGGCATTCTCAGTTGCCGGGCCATGGCTCTGAAACTCCCTCCCAGAGGAAGCCCACCTGGTCCCAGGTTTGCTGGCGTTTCGTCGAGTCTGCAAAACCTGGCTGTTTTCCCAGGCCTTCGGAGGGGAGGAGGGGAGGGTTGGGTAGTTTTTGGAGGGGGGATGGGATGATATTTTTAAATGTATTGATGAAGCTGTATTTTAATATTGATTTTATGTAATTTTATTGTGTTGGTGGTTGTTGTAAGCCACCCCGAGATGCCGTAGGCATGACGGGGCAGCTAAAAAATGCTTATAATAAATAAATAATAATGTTTATAATATATGATGAAGCTGGGACATCTAAAGGATGGCCGGATTCATCAAGCAGGGGATCCAAGATGGATCCCGGTCCTGGTTTCAGCGTGTTGGTCCTGGAAGCCCAGGACATCTGAAATTAACCAGTGAAAAGTGATGCAATATATCTGAGGAAAAACATGGATCTCTAGAACATTCCTTACTCTTGCTTACTGAACCTTTTCACACAGACACTCAAACACTGATAAAATGGGTGCTACATTTTATTATACATGTTACAGGGCTGCAGGTGTGCTCTATAGATGCCCTGTGACATGTATAATAAAATGTAACACCCATTCTATCAGTGTTAGAGTGTCTGTGTGGAAAGGGCCTATAGTTTGATAACTTTGGCATTTGTTTAAGCCTAAGGCATATCCCTCATTTTTCATTTTTACGTTGCCCCAAATTCCCTAGGAATTTTATAACTACTCTCTTTTAAGAATGGACACACAATAAATGGCATGGTAGTGCATAATAAAGAGAATTTTCTGAGATAACAGTGAAAACAGACATGATGCTAACTCCACTTTAACACCATTTAAACATTCCTTATGCATGTTGCAGGGCTGTATTGGTGCTTTATGCAACCCTGTAACATGCATAAGGAATTTTAAATCGGAGTTAGTGTCATGTCTGTTTTCACCCAAATGCTCACTGTGGGGTTCTTTTTTGTGGTGCTTCATTTCATAGGGCTCTATCTACCATAACTGGTGAAGTAAATTTATGCCACCCCCTGAAAGATGCATTACATGGATTTTATTTTAAAAAAAGAAAAAAAAAGAAAGAAAAAACCCCTAAATGCTAGAGCTCTCATTTGAGAACTACTCCAAAAAACTCTGAATACTCTTTTACCATGAATTCTTATTGTTTTATATCTCTGATAGTGGAGACGGATGGTGGATTTTTTTAAAGGCAACAATATGGTGATTTATTCATGTTGAAAGTTTAGTTTCAAGATTTACTGCATATTACAGGCTGTTATATCTTAGCTAAATCTTATGAGAACAAATACATTTTGTGATCATAGTTAATTACAGACACCTACCGAACAGCAGAAATTGCAATTTCTCCCCTTGGCTCTTAGAAAATCGAGATTGCCAACTCAAGGCACTATAGAAAAAATGGTTTTGCTGATGAATTTGAGCAGAACTATAGCTAAGTCCTGCAGCCAGTTGGCTAATCAGAGAAAATGTTATTACCTTTTTCCCCAAGGATGCCATTAATTTAACATTGGCGAGCTATCATTAGAGCTGTGTGAAATGACTAAGTTTCCCTTAGGAGGTGCTCATGTATGAGGTGTGGGATTTTCCCCACCAGCCTTCATAAGCACCTGGGAATTGTGGGTGACATCCTTGCTATTATTGCCAGCAAATTCAGCTTTATTCTACTGTGAACTTTGTGAACCGTAACTCCATGTTGGAACTTTCTCCGTTTAACAGAAGAATGCCAACCACATGACTTAGAATCTCCAAAATGAGGATTCGTAGTATGCAAAGTGCACACAATCCTTTCTAGGCCCTAGATGTATGTTTATGTACAGTATCAGATGGTCAAGTGTTGTGGATTTACATACGTAAACTATTCTGTGTGCACACAATTCTGACCTTCACAAATGGGTGCACCCAAAGCTAAAGTGTTTGGAGAATGCCATGTATTTTCATGAATCCAATCAGTGCAGTGGCAATTTTTCAGAGTTCATAAGAAGTGCCTGAGAAAGTTGCAGGGAACATATCCCAAGACAATCTCCCAGTAGCTGTGCTGATGGCCACATGCAGTGCAGATGTGACAGCGCTATCTTCCAACCCGTAGCCATGTTCCGCCATTACGGAAATTCCTTCGTTTTTTTGCATGCTACTGGTGACATTCCGCTATTCCGCTATTACCTGCAGCTGCCACGGAAATCAGTGCCTGGCCTTCAGAGCATGAAATATACCGCAATTCCGCAATCAATTGTCGCGTTCAAGCTCAGGTGAGACAGCAATTCCGGCATTTGCTTTTCCTATACCTGGTGCTTTCCCCACTACTGTGCTTTGCTTACCGGACCCCTTGCATATTTAGCAGACAGTGCACCACCCTACCCTTAATTTTATTTTTATTTTGTCTTAACCTTGTTCTTAAACTGTGTGTGTTGTTTTTTAAAATTTTAATTGTTTTTATTGACTTGTACGTTTCCCCAAGATGCCGTATGGGGCGGGCAACTAAAAAAACAAAAACAAAAGAAGTCTGACATTTTTTAAAACAACCTTGTCTACAAAAATCATTAATTCTAGAATGTCCTGCCTCTACATGTACAGACAGGACAATAAATTCCTGAAAATAAATTTAGTTGGTGTGGTGTGTTTGCCTTCCAGTTCAAAATTTGATATGAATTCCGGAACTGCCGGAGTTACCGCAGTCAGAGCAGAGCTCTTAGCTCTATGATTAGTGAAGGCTGCGGTTGGGTGGGTTGGTCTAAAAAAGCACCGGGCCCCCGGCCGCTTTCCTTACCTGCTCTTGGGAGGTGCTCCAAATGCTGTCTGACACAATTATATTTTACTCTTGTCCAAGCAAGAAAATTTCCTCACGGCCGGGCTGCCTGGTTGGGGACTAAGTTGAGAGGGAGGGAGAGAGTCTCTGGAGACTCAGACAGTAGGACAGACAGACTGTCACTGACACATGCACCCAGGCTGGGAGATAATTCGGGCTGGGCAGGATTCGGACTGGGAGACCATGCCCACAAACACGCCTTGACGAGGACACTGATCATGAGGATTTGGAGGAGGAGGAAAGAACTCTCTCTTTCTTTCTCTCTCTCTCTCTCTCTGTGATTTTATAATACCGGCATGCACGTGACGCAGCCAGGCACACAGCCACTGCCAGTGCAGGGCCTGTCACATCGGTCGTGTCATATGTCTCAGTCCCGACTCCCGACTCACCTGACCCCAGCTCCCGGGCCTGATGACAGTCCTCCCGACCTCCCCTGAATCTCCTCACCACCTCAAGCCTATATCCAATCCCACAATTGGGTTGGTTGATCATTGGTAGTGGAAACTGTGTTCAACCAAAATATGCTAAATATTCCGCAATTCCGCTATTTTGACCTGTTTGTGAGAAAAAAGGAAATGTCGCAAAATGCTAACACACCGGCATCCGCGATGTAAAAAATGGTGTCACAATCTGCGGAACAATGTGCGAGAAATGCGACTGACAGCGACAAAGGAGGTGGAATGGTAGTGTTCATCGCTCACTGGCGTAACTTGTGGAACAACCTTTTCCGACAAAAAACCCTGCCGCTGCGGTTTGCCGTTTCAGGCCTAGTCACGAGCATGCAACTTGAAATCTCAGTATCATTGAAGATTCCGTTTTGGAGATGTACTTCGGGATAGAATGTTGTTATTCTTTATTATTTGAACTGATTTGACCATATGTCTGTCTCTAGGCTAATTTATCACTGGAAAATACAGAAGAGGATCCAAAGTGAGTAGTTCACCCTATTTGTTTAATTCTTAGAATTTGGTGGTTCCTCTCTCACTGCTATTATTTTTATTTTATTATTAACAAGCATTTATATAGCACTAGCAATGTACCTGGAGCTTTACAAAGTAATGGAATAGACACGGTTCCTGGCCTAGAGTTTACAATCTGAGAAACGGGGGGAGGGGGGGAGACAAAGGAAGGGGAACAGAGGGAGAGACAAGGAGTGTAACATTCATGAAGATGCAAGGTCCCAGGTTTACGTGCTTGGCTTGGTTACATCGAGAATGACAGCTGGCTGGTCTGTGTGGTGAGGATATGAGTACACAGGCCTCAGGCAACAGATTGTACTGGATGGAAGGTATCAGCAGGAGTTAGGTGAGGGGAGCGAGGAGTCAGGGAGGGCAGAGCGGAAGAGGTGGGTCTTGAGGAGGGATTTGAAGGTATGAAGGGAGGGAACAAGGTGGGTATGGGAAGGGAGAGAGTTCCAGGCATGTGGCGCAGCTAGGGAGAAGGGACAAAGGTGGTTAGGGGAGCAGGGGAGGCATGGGAGGGTGAGAGAGGGGACAGAGGAGAAGCGGAGTTCACCGTCTGGAGTACGGAGGGAAATTGTCGCAGAGAGGTAGGGGGAAGCAAGGTTGTGAAGAGCTTTATAGGTGAAGACTACGAGTTTGTGTGGAAGGTGAAGGTAGGAGATTCATTCAAGTAGAGAACTGTTTTATACCACAGTCCCCTACCTCTACCATACACTCAGAAGCTCCTGTCAAGGTCTTTGCAGCTCAAAGCTCCAGCTGTTTATATTATGGCACATGGATCAAATAGAATAACAGCAACAGGGCAACTCCACAGTCTGCATGTGAAACCTATCACAAACACTGGCAAATGGAAGAGACTCCTGTATTAAATAAGGTCTGAAAGTGAAGAATGGCTATCTTAGAGTGGTGATTATTAGCAGGGCCCCGAGTCTTCTGCGCTTCTGCGATTCGCGGAATTTTCGCAGAATCCTGCCCTAGGCAGGATTATCGCAGAAACTGGGGAAATCCCCGCGGAATTTCCCTTCCTTGGCGGTGAGTCAATCCAGGACCTGCTTTATTCAGGCCACAAGCCAATCAGGGGCTTGCGCGGCCTTTATAAAGCAGGTCACATCAGCACATGTCACTTATGGTCCGGAATTCACTTGAG
>QEPC01013489.1:225502-271888 GCA_003113815.1 Sphenodon punctatus | reverse complement strand
TTTTTAAAACAAAAAGCCAGGCTGGGCAGGGTGGGTGGGGGGTGTCCCCCCTTCCACCCGCGCAGCCTGGGAGGGGGAGGGAATTAATATTTCATTGGTTTCAATGGGGACACAGCGCCCCATTGAAACCAATGAAATAAAACCGGTACCGGTTACCAGATTTAATCCGGGAATCCAGTTTTTGAACTTTTTGTAGAACCGGTAACCGGTAAATCTGGTAACCGGTAATGGGCCCGGGGTCCCACCACTACTTGTTAGTATTCAGTTTGTCAATTTGCCCAAGAACAACCTCCAATGTCACATTGATTTGTAACAGCTCTTCCAATTCCTCGCTCAAAAACAAGGATCCGGCGTGGATACCTCCCCGAAATCCTCCACAGAGAAGACCAATGCAAAGAACTCATTCAACTTCTCTGCAATCTCATTATCCTCCCTGAGTGCACCTTTTACTCCCTTGGCATTTTATGGCCCTACTGACTCCCTAGCAGGCCTGTTGCTTCTGATGTATTTGAAAAAGTTGTTGTTGCTTGTTTTTGCCTCTTTAGCAAGCCTCCCTTCAAAATCTCTCTTGACCTGCCTTATTAACACTTTACGTTGCCAGTGTTTATGCTCTTTTGTGTTATGTTCATTTTGACTAAACTTCCATTTCTTAAAGGATGCCTTTTTGGCTCTAATAGTTTCCTTCACCTCCCCATTTAGCCACAGTGGAAAATTTTTGGTCTTCCTGCTTCCTTTTTAAACTTGTGGGATGCATTTAATCTGAGCTGCCAGAAGGGTGCTTTTATACAGCCTCCACACCTCTTGCAAATGTGTCATCATTGCAACTGTGCTTTTTAGTTTCTTTTTAACTAGTTTCCTCATTTTGTCATAGTCTCCCTTTTTAAAGTTAAATGCTGCCTCTGTACTTTTGTTTGTCTTTCTCCCTCCACAAATGATGTCAAATGTGATCATATTATAATCACTATTGCATAGCGACTACACCACAGTTACTCCTTGCACCAGCTCCTGCGTACCACTCAGGACTAGATCTAGAATAGCTCCTCCTCTCATTGGTTCAAGAACCAGCTGTTCTGGAAGCAGTAGAGGTGATGTTAGTGGGAGGAGCTGATGGAATGGTGGCACCCACATAGATGGAGTCTGCCGTCCATTGACTCCTCAGGTCTGTAATCTTGATGTGCTCCTAGACCCATAGCTCCTCCTAGATGCTCAGGTGCTGACTGTGGTGAAGGGAACATTTTGCCAATTACAACTGGTATGGTGACTTAGGCCCTTTGTCTCAGGCTCGAACCGTGCCACTATCTTCCATGCTTTTATTGCCTCAAGATTAGACTACTTCAACATGCTCTACATGGGGCTACCCTTGGTGATGGCTCGGAAAGTGCAGCTGGTGTAGAATGTGGTGGTCCATCTCCTTAAGGGGATGGGTCACCTTGAACACATTACACCAGTGCTCCATTCTCTGCACTGACTTCCTATAGTTTTCCAGGCCCGATTCAATCTATTGGTTTTGACCTATAAAGCCCTAAATGACGTGGGCCCCACTTATCTGCAGGACCGCTTCACCCTCTGGGTTCTGGATCGGCCTGTGCAGTCAGCTGTGAGTGCCCTCCTTGAGGTCCCCCTGGTATCCCAGGTTGCAACTATGAGGAGTGAATTCTCGGTGGTGGCACTGCAGTAGTGGAACTCCCTCCTGCCGGAGGTGAGCCTGTCCACAGACTTCCCCTCTTTCCTCAGACAATGTAAGACCTGGTTGTTCCACCAGGCCTTTGGTGAGGGAGATGGGGGTGGGAGTTGGGGACGGGAGAAAAAATGTTAAGCTCTACCTTGGGTTTTATTGTTTTTAATGTTGTTTTTAGTGTTTATATATATTGTATTGTTTTTATGATGCTGCAAGCTTCCCCAAGCTACTGGGCAGGACTGGGCAGCATAAAAATCAAATAAATGAAATGAAATGAAATCCTGGGTCAACATCTGGGGTCCAAAAATATACCTGCCAGTGGCCCGTGGTCCAAAGCAGGCCTCCGTCACATCTGTTTTTACCCACAGTTGAGCAGCAACTGTAGAAAGTGATGAAGGAAAACAGCCAACCCCTGACTTGTCATATAAAAATAGAGTGGGGCAGAGGGGACATTTTCGCTATAAGAGGCTGAAAAAACTGTCTCAAGAGTCCCAAACCTGGGGTGAGCAATATGTTCCTTCCTCTCTCTCTCCACTGCCTCCCATTTTTTTTACACTCATACTGGAGATGTAGAAAACAGTCAGTTGAACATATCTGGACCCCATTTTTGAATGTAGAGGCTTGGGGTGCTCCAGGGGGGCCTGTGGCACCATGGCTGGCCGTCTGAGACTCAGTAGCGGCGGCAGCAGCAGAGGCCGGAAAGGTATGGGGCTTGGTGGCTGGCCTGACACCCCTACTTGGCCAGGCATTGCAGGCTGCCAGGCATCAGTGGAGCAGTGGCAGACATTGGATTTCTCGGTAGCAGAACCTATGGTAGTAGCAGCAGCAGAGAGGCAGCGTGGCATGAGCAGCCAAAAGCAGGCTGAGGCAGGGTTCGAGGTTGGCAACCAAGACAGGCAGACAGGCAGCGTGGCATGAGAGGCAGTAGGGAAGGCAGGCTGGGACCTTGGCAGGGCACTCAGATAGGCTGTAGAAGACTGTGCAGTGCCAGAGAGAGAGAGCCAGTCAGATAGGCAGGCCAAGATAATCTAGATAGAGGCCGGCTGGCAGGCTTACAGCTTCTCAATGCCACCCGGTGTCATGAGATCAGTCAGATAGGCCGGCCAAAGTCATCTAGTGAGAGAGTGAGAGAGAGAGAGGGGGGGGCACTGGGCATTGGGAAGGAGGGACAGCACCTCAGCAGCAGCTGTCCTGATTGAGGAGGATCCCCGTCCCAAGACTGCCCCTGGCACTGCACCATCAATCCGTGTCCAGGGGCAGCTCAGGGAATCACAGCAGTGGAAGGTTCACCTTTATAAAAACCAACTGCTCCACCAACTTGGCCCCCAGTCTCAGGCGGTGTGGTGAGCAAATGTCTCCCGCCATAGAGAACACCCGCTCGCTGGGGACTCTGGTTGGTGGGCAGGACAAGAGACCCTTGGCCGCTTTGGACAGGGCTGGTCACACGTTGGCCTTGCCGTCCCAGTAGGCCAAGGGATCACTGCTGGGTTCTATGCATGGCTCCTCCTTCAGGTAGGTCTCCACTGCTGCTGAGGCACCATCGTACTCCCTCTGGTAACTCTGCCTGGGCACCACCCCCACCAGTGCCCTCATTCACACTGATTGCCCTGATGTGCATGACCCCATGCTCCCCAGAGTGGCCTGCACATAGGAGCTGCTGTTCCTGGCAATAGGGGTGCTGCTGCTGCTAAGCCTGCTGCTGGTGCTGCTACCTCTAGGGCTGGGGGCAGGGATAGACCCTGTCGGCTGAAAGGTGTGGCTGCTCCCACTCCCACCATCACCAGGGGCGTCCTGCTGCTGCTGCTGCCATGCACTATCAAGAGCCCACTCTGCCTGTTGGACCCTCTCCACCAGATCATCCTTCCAGTGGTCATACAGTGGTGTCTGGAGTGCCACACTGCCATTGACCCTGGGGTCCAGCATGGTTGCCAACATGTATTCCACCCGCCACAGGAGCTAGTTGAAACGATCCTTCAGCCCTGCATTCAGCTGCCGCATCAGAGCAACCGCCTCATCAACCTGCTAACTGTCCTGAGGGCCACAATCCTGCCCCTGGAGAATTTCCTCAAGCCTCCTGAGGAGACTCTGGACCAGAGGGTTCACCTGGCTGATGGTGGCAGTGGATGTATTGATGGTCTCTGTCACAGCCAGGAATGGTCTGAGCATGAAGACCATGTTCGCCAGGATCTCCCATTCTGCCCCATTGTACCCTGGAGGTTCCCCGCTGTCCGTCACCTTGTGGCACAAAGTGCACTGCACCTTCATGGGATCATCTGCCTGCACCAACTTAAAATGCACCCAGATGGAGGATTTTTTGCTCTCTCCTGTCTTCTGGCCTGCACTGGGTGATGCACCACTGCCAGCATTACTGGGAGGGGCAGAACATGGTGGCCACACAGCTCTCAGAGGGACAGCCATCGCCTCAGCTCCAGACATCTCCTCTACAGGAGTAGTGTCTGCCTCGCTGTCCCCAATCAGAGAGTGATGTCCTGCAAAGGGGAGTACTGGGAGTACTAGACCCTGAGGCTGATCGACTGCCCACCATGCTACTGCCATTCTCCCTGTACCCCCTATAGCTGCTGATGCTCCTCTCTCTGCTGCCATTGCCCAGGTATCGGACACTGCCTCTAGCAGCCAGAGTGGGATTCACCAGCCCTGGACTGCTGGGTATTGCCTCAATAATGGGGGATGATGGTGGCCCATGGTGAACTTCAAACCCTGCCCCTGAAGCACCTGCACCTACTCCTGTAACCGCAGCAGAGACAGCCACAGCCTCTTGGACTTCAGGCCTTTCACTGCCCTGCATGGCAGTGGAGGACGCTGGCAGGAGGCACCACCAAACCACCCCCTAGTCCACTGCTGGGAGCCTCGGAAGCCTGTCACCCAAATTCAGGCCTGTGGAGTTTGGGGTGTGGTGATGGGCTTGGGCTGCTGCCTGCTGCCACTCCGCTGGCATGTCCCCTACCACCCTTGCCACGTGCCCCATTCCCCGCCTTGCAGGCAGCAGACCAGCCTCTCCTGCTTCCCTTCTCCATGTCTTCCAACCCAACCCAAAGAATTCACTTTGAAATTTTAATATTATATATATCTACACTAACTCTAGTAACTGCTATTAACTATTCTAAAAGCTATGAACTGAATGGAATATTATATCTACAAAGGTCTAGTCCTACAAACACACTATAAAATATTAAAACTGAATCACTACACACTATCTCTATCTATCTCTATAACTAAGCTAACTCCTACATCTATCTATCTATCTATCTATCTATCTATCTATCTACGGGGATGGGGGGAACACAGACAGCTCACAACAAACAACACAGGGAGGGGAACAAAACTGAAATGAAAGCTAAATCAATCTAATGCTACTCTGAATAAATCCAAAAACAGGGGAAGGGAATCAGGGATGGAATATTTAGTGGGAGGAGGGAAGGATTCAATGGACGGTAGGGAGAAAAACATAGGGAGGGGTAAAAAATAAAAATAACACCTAAATCGATCTAATCTAATATAAATAAATGAAACTATGGAGGTAAATGTGAAGAAATGGGTGAAATAGGAGGAGGATGGCAATGGATTGGGAGGAACACAAACTGCTGGAAGAGGGACACTTCTGTAAATGCCTGCTGACAGGATCAGTGGCTAGCTCAGAAGGATTCAGAAGGGGGGTGGGCAATGACTTTTGTTACTTGCTGCACCTGCCTTACCACAAGCCCCATTGGCTCCGTGCAGCCTAGCCCCATGCCAATTGCAGACTGCGAAGCCAGTGGTCTGAGGAAAAGAGGAATGGTGATTGGGAGACTGGCTGTTCCTCCAAGCCTCCTTACCCCATGCGCCATGAAGTCTGCTCCTCAGCTGCCCCCTCCCCGGGCCTGCCAATCACGTTTTTCCTGGCTGAACGTGACCGAACTGTTCGGCCACTTCCACGTTCGGTTCGGCCGTCTGAACGGGCCGAGTTAGGGCCGTACACCGAACGGCCAAACCATATTCGTGCATTTTTAAATCACACTACTGAGATTGTCTGGAACATCCAGGGCCTGTATTCTGCTTTGTTACTCCTACCCATAGCTCCTTTTCCCCATTACCAATTTCTTTCCTTCTACTATTTATTTATTTATTTATTTATTTGTTTGTTTGTTTGTTTGTTTGTCTGTATAATGAGTATGTGTAAACTGTAAGGGTTTCTTTTTTGTTTTAGGTATTCTTTATGGTTGGGTTGATAGTGTTATGTTTTAGTGTCTACATAAAAATCAATAAAATTAGTCACAAAACAGTCAATGTAGCCTATTCGGTAAAGTGTTGGACTTGAGGCTTAGTAGACCAGTGTTCAAATCCTGTATTAGCAACAAACTCACTGGGTCACCTTGGCAAGTTGCTATTTCTCAGGCTCAGTTCCCAAATTTTAAAATGGGGGTGGGGGCACCACCTTCCTCACTTGTTGTGATAATGCACTAGTAAAAGCCTGTCAAACTGTGTGTACTGATAGTGCTATATGACAGAAAGTCTTTCTTGCAGTATTTACACTGCCTCATGTATGGGGTTCTGCAGGGTTTTATTCTATCCCCTATCCTGTTCATTGTATACATGCAGCATTTGGGCGAGGTCGTGAGAAGGTTTGGGGTGCGTTGTCATCAATATGCTAATGATGTCCAGCTCTACCTCTCATTTTCAGCAGACCCAGGCCCCTCTCATTGTTTACCTGATGTTTAGCAGCTGTGGGGTCTGGATGAAGGCGAGCTGCCTAAAGCGGAATCCTGACAAGGCAGAGGTGATGCTGATAGGGAGGGATGAGGGTGTGGAGGCCTCCATCATTGAAGGGGTGTGCCCGGCCTTGGTTCCTCAGGTTCACAGTCTGGGTGTGCAGTTCCACCTGGATGCCCAGTTGGCGACTGTGGCAAGGAGCGCATTTTGTAAATTGCATCTGGTGCCATGGCTGCAACTGTATATCTCGGACTGTGACCTGCCACCATCATCCATGCCTTCATCACCTCGGGGCTTGATTACTGTAACACGCTCTCTGTGAGGCTATCCTTAGTGATGGTTTGGAGACTACAGATGGTGCAGAATGCAACGGCCCACCTCGTTATGGGGATGGGTTGCTGGGAGCATATAACACCGGTGCTCCATTTGCTGCCTACATCCCTATGGGCCTGATTCAAGGTGTTGGTGCTTACCTATAAAGCCTTACACGGCCTCACACCCGAGTCTTGGAGCAGTCTCTGCGGTTGGCCGGGAGCAACCTTTTGGAGGCCCCCCATGTTTGTCAGGGGGCACATTGGAGAGGGCGTTGTCACCCAGGGCATCTCATCTGTGGAAATCTGTCCCAGCAGGGGTGTATTTGTCCCCGGATATCCTCTCTTTCAGGCATCAATGTAAAACCTGGTTATTCCACCAGACTTTTTGGTGGGGGAGATGGTTAGGGGGTGAGTTGGGTTGGGGAGAGGTTTTTTGTGACTCTTGTATTTTGTTAGGGATGGGCGAATGCAGTTCGGAAGTTCGGAGTTCAGCCCGGACTCGGCCTGTTCGGATGACTGAACTGAACTTCCGAACCTAATGTTCGAACTGCTGAACAGTTCAGAAACGTTTGGATGAGTTCGGGGTGGGAAAAATGTGACTTTGGGTGGGAAAAACATGACTAAAAGGGGGAGGCAGCTGAGGAGCAGACTTCCTGGCACCAGGGGCGGACACCAGGGGTGGACACCAGTGGTGGTTTCAGGGCCAAAAATACTGAAATTTTCGGTTTCGGTACCAATGGCACATTTTTTAATGTTCGGCCATGTTCGGTTGAACTGAACTCCGCCGAACCGAACAGCCAAACCCTAACTCGGATTTTGAACCGAATGACTGAACGTCCGAACATCCAAACGGCATTCTGTTCACCCATCCCTATATTTTGAATATTTTAAACTGCTTTTATTAGGGCTGCAACTATGAATCAATTAATCGAACCAATTAACCTGGCTAAAACCAATAAAAATTGGTCCTCTTCCCCCCCCCCCGATTAATCGGTTAGCAGCCAGACCTTCTGACCGTCCATAGTTCTGAGTCCGTAGCTCAAGGGGACACATTCCAGTGGAAGGCAAGTTCACCAAACACATGCAAATTAGGCAAATATAGGCAAATATATGCAAATATATGTAAATCTGTGTATAGTTATGCAGATTTTGATCAATTGATAAAAAATAATTGATTAATCAACTAAACTTTCTAATCGGGTTGCAGCTTTTATTGCATGGTCCTAGCTTTTATTGATTTGAATTTATTTTTATATTTTATTGTACGCCGCCCCAAGCTGCCTTGGCAGGAGTGGCAGGTTATCAGATTTTGATAATAAATAAATAGTTCTATCTAGAAGAAAGAAGGAAAGAGGCATGGGACAATAAAGCATTAAAACTGAAGGCAGAGTTAATGGGTGAAAGCAGACATAATGTTAACGTTACTTAAACATTCTTATGCATGTTGCAGGGCTATATTGGTGCCCTATGCAGTTCTGTAACATACATAAGGAATGTTAAAGCAGTGGTTAGCATTATGTCTGTTTTTATCTGTTGTATTCTCAAACTAGTTTATTTATTTTATTTATTTATTTCAATTAATTTTTACCCCGCCCCTCCTGCCATGCAGCCCGCCGAACCGCTGATAAAATATTTTAAAACTAATCATTTTGGATTGAATTTCAGTTTGGGGTAAGCTGTTGGCTCCTTCTTACACTTCTTGCTGATTTGCTTGAATGTTTAGTCCGGGGGCAGCGGGGGAGGTGTTTTTTTAATTGTCATTTTCTGGATAGAATCTAGGGGGAAAAAATGCACTAAATGAATAAAAGTTCTGATTAGAATGCTTGGGGTGAGAAGGCTGGTGAAGGAGCGGAATGGAGGGAGTATGAGGCTTAAATCTCACCATGATTTTGGAATTAGTGTTCTGGTGAAACAGATCCAAGCTACACCAGGCAGGGAATATGTGCCTCCCCCACCAATCCTAAAGATTTCATCATACTATAGCTGATTAGAACCAAGGAATACATTGTACACTCTATGAATTACATCAAAATATTTCCACGCCTGCATGGTTTTCTATGAATGGTCCTGCAAAACCACTCCTTTGTAAATTGAGAAAGTGTAGGCCAAGCTGTTCCAATTTAGTACATTTTACATTTCTTGATATTTTCCTGCTTGTGATTTTCTGTTTTTTCCCTTGGTTCAGGCATAGGTTCCCTGAACAGGAAGACAAAAATGTCCACCAACTCGGACTCTTACAAAAGTTCCTTATTACATGAAGCAGGTGCTAGCCCCAAGGGGCAGAGACCTAGGAGTATAGGTGGTACAATAACCTATGCAGATTACCTTTTCACCCTGATCTCTGCCCCACCCCCCAATACCTTCCTTGGGCATACCCTGCTATCACACTGGAACCCAGATGGATACCCATAGCAGGCAGGCATGGCAAACAGACTGGGCTTGGGGAGATCCCAAACTTCCAAATGCCACTATTCCAGTATAAAAACTTGATGAGACCTCCCTTCCCCCTTCCCTGAAGCTGGGCCTTAGGGCCCTGGGTCTCCTTATGGGGCTGAGCAAGCTGTCTGTGCCTGATGTCTCTTGCTGGTCAAGACTGACTGCCTCCCAATGCTTTGCAACATCTGCAGCATTGCCACCTGCTGATCTCTCTCCTCCACTGGAACTGTGTGGGTGGAATGGGGGCTTCCTTGTCCCCTTTTCTGTCTAACCTGTAGCTGGAAGCACCACCTCTGGCGCGCTACCCCACTGCAAAGCCAAGAGTGATGATGCTCAACCTTCCAGGACTTTGATGGGTTTCTGAAAAGACCCTCACTAAGTTCCCCATGTCACATCTAAAATGGGGGAAAGTTCCCTGGCCCTTCACCCATTTGGGCTGGTTAGTGGTCAACCCACAGCTGGTTAGCTTTTCACCCCTCTTTTGTGCATGGCAATCCTGCTTCCCTTCCCTAGGCTGCTCCCAGGCCTTTGGTCCCTACCTGCGTAGCTCCCCTCTCTTCTCCCTTATCACAGAATGAGCCACTGCAGCACATTCTTCTACAGTGAAAGGAGCACAGACACCCCCAAGACTCTGTATGGAGGAGGGAGGGATGGGGAAGGGTGAAACCTGATGCTGATGGAGCTTGGCGCTTTGACCTTGGTCCCCAATCTGACCCCGATGGTCAGTGCTTGGCTGGGTGAGAAATGTATTTATCTGCTCTTGCTTATCTCAAGAAACAACTCTTCCAGCCAACAAGAAAAAAAAGTCCACCCTATTCCCTACTCAGCCTCTCTGATGCTTCTCTGCCACCAATGGTGGGGACAACAAATGCCACCTCACCTCCAGCAGCAGAGTGACACTGGGTAAAAAGAGATGTGGCTGTGGTCCACCGTAGCCCGCGTTTCTGTGTTCTGGCCCGTGAGCCATCAGCATGTCTGTCGACGGATCTCCAGATTGGATGCTAGCCCTGGTTCTGACCCCTGGTTTAGCTTTAGATCACAGCCTGGCTATCATGTGTGGTGTGGTCTGCCATGACTCATCCCAGGTTGGGCCTACCATATCTGACTGCTACAGCAGCCGCCAGCCGTCATTGGCCACCAAGGCTGCCCAACATGGCAGGGACAGGTCAGTTGCACATTCATGCATCTCCCCACCCTCCCTGGCAGCCTAGCTGCAGGAACATGTGTTGAGCTGTGCCCACCACAGCTCCCTATCCTGACCCAGGCTGTGTTGCCATGGAGGTGACATCACTTCTGTTTCCACCTATTGTCTTCATATTCAGAAAATTAAACTATAACTACAATGCAGTTTAAATAATGCAGCTCTTAAATAATGAAAAGAACTATGTAACTGCAATTAAGGTGACACATTTCTTACATATCACTGTTGTTCTAAAGCTGCAGGTGTCTTTATCTAACAACTGATTCTTTAAAGGTAGTTTAAGATTTTAAACACATTTCATATTTGAACTTTAACTTTGATATGCCTTTGTTTCAATTTTGTTTTCAGAAAGAAACCCAGCAATTCTTAGATTTAAATTTCCATGAGAAAGAACTCTTGTTGCTAAGTTCAACTGTAAAAATTACAGCAATGTGAAATAAGAGACTACTTTCCTCTCTAGTTATACAAGATCAAGATACGCTGATCCATCCCTGTTGTGATATTCTAACAAAAATATTGAACAACTAGAAATTGTCGAACTACTTGATTTTCACTAGAAAGAAGATAACACCAGCAACTATGAACTAAGATTTGATTTTTTTAATGAAATATACTTATTTTGAGTGGTAAACAGCACAGTTATTGTCCAGATAATGCATTGCAAGAGTCTTAGAGTTACCATGACTGTCACCTGATGGATGCCTCAGTCACTTGCCCTATTACCAATCACATACAGTGTAAGGATGCTGTTTGCTTTGGAGACAAACACTGCAGGCCACAACAATATTTTATCTTAATTTAAACCTTAATCCATTTAAATAGTATCTGCACTGTAATAGTAGTGTTAAATCACAGAAATGGGAATAGTATTAACAGCAGGACATTATCTTTTATTGAGGGCAAGCAGCAGGGTTGCTGCTAATGAGGACATCATCAATTTATCAGTTAAAGGTCAATCTAAAAGGGGTCTTGCCCCCTCCCCCTTTTTTTTTTGCACTGTACAATGACTGCCTGGACCTGAAATCATTTTTATCAATCATCTGGTGCTGTGACAGGCAACATCTTAATGCAATGTCTGCATAATGTTTTCCAGAAGTGCAGTGTGTCAAACACAGTTCAGATCCGCCTGGTTGGGAAATGCTCCTTCCTGGGTACTATCATCACTTACCAAGTTCATATATGATTTCTGGCCACCTTTTTCATTTTAAATGTTACATTTTAATATTTTCAGACCGTCTGTTTCTTTTATATATATTCTTGGTAACTTTAAAATGTTAACAAGGAAAGGTATTCAGCAATAGGAATTTTCTAGGACTTTACTGAAACGAAGCCTTGTAGTATCATAAATGGATGCAGCTCACTTCCCAGAGTATGTGGCACATCCAAAAGAGCTCCTTCCTAACTGAATATTGAATGTTAATAACATAGCTCTTTAAGACGAATATGGTCTCAGTCAAATAAAATGGATAGGTTGGCGGCATTTTACAGAGGCAATTTGAAGATTAGAGCAATTACACCACAATCCCTTCTCATAGCATGTTTTTTCTGGATTTTATAAGTAAGATTTAATTAATTTCCCCCTTGAAGGTTTGTGTTTATTAAATGCAACAAGACAACATGAAAGCAGCATTACAATTAGGGGTGAAATGAGATTTATTTATTTTTTTAAATGGAAATTCCCATCAAAATCCCAGTTTCTGATACTGTCTCGATCAAATAAAAAAGTTCTCTGTACTTGACAATATCTTATTCTATATTTCTTGATTTACTGCCTTTCTGCATACCGGGATCCCATTTACTTCTTTGCCATTTACTGCTTTGCTATCAATTTCAAATCCCAAGAGATAATACTGATGCAATAAGACATTTCTTCTATCTCCTCTGCATTCCATTTTCCCTTGTACTTCCTTGTCACTAGGGCTGAAATGAATAGTAAAAATTTTATTCACAAATATTTCCAAGTTTCCAAGGACTGGCTCTGAGCATTTGGCCAGTTGTTGGAAACTTGTACAAATATCCAGTAAAAGAAAACTGAGTATCAAGTATTTTCCAAATACCAAGTGCCAAATCACCTTATACAGGGACAGAAAGCACCCCATATGTTGGTCTGAACACTGGACTGAGTGCAGAATACCAAGTACCAGGCCAATTCCTTGGTTACTCGGTAAAACAGAGTCAAATACAGATACTCAGTTAAAAATGAGTAATTTCAAATACTGCGTTTCAGCACTACTTGCTGCTCCTTGGTAGGTATACTATGCAGGTTCCTTTACAAATCTGCAATCCAGTTGCAGATTGGTCAAAGAAAAGGGAACATAGAACAACAATTCTGACTGGAGGCACTGGAGTGGAGGTTAAAGGGGACTGGGGGGAAGCTAAGGGGTGGGCTATTTGTACAGTTATTGGGGTCAGAAATGCAGAAACAACAAACCCGAAAGTAAAACGGTACCCTCGGCAATGCAGTAAGTGATAAATGAGCAGTACATGGTATGTGATATGCTGTACACAGTAAATGGACAGTTGGTAAATCGGGATAGTGTCTCACAGTATTGCAAAAATCAAGAAATTGTATTGGTATCAAGAAATTGATCCTGGTTCCCTATATGGCAAAATTAAATTTCTCACAAGCAGTAGTTTAGCTGCTCATTTCAGCCCTAATTATACTATTGCTTTAGTGGCAACCCAACAAAAATCTTCCCAGTGTTTTCTCTCTTATAAAAAGGTACAAATTCTCTCTCTCTTTAAAAAATAATAATAAAACAAGTTGTTACATTAATGTAGAGATAGTGAACTAATCACTAACCAGCACTAATGAGCAGAAGTGTATTTAAAAGACATTACAGGATATCACAACTCTCAGCATTTTAAAGATGTTTGTCATTTTCTATTTAAATCCATTAGAAGCTTAAAGCTGAATTAGGTTTTCTCCTCCACAGTTCTTCATAACATAAGGACATTTGCTTCTAGTGCTAGGGTTGCTTAAGAGTGGGTTACCAGATATTTTCCCTTAGGGCTATCTATTTTATTACTAATTTAATTTGAGATCCAGGGTGTTTTCAGACAAGCGCCTTCCCACGCATTACCCATGGCAACCACTAGGTAATGTGTGGGGAGGTGCTTGTCTGAAAACACCTTAATGTCTAGTTGTGAATAGTTATCCCTCATTAATTAAAGGGCACACATTAGCTTTTACTGGATTAACTAACAAGATATTCTCAAGCAAATTTAGACAACTGGATGCAACTCCTTTGTGAGAATTGGCTTGATAATTGCTTCTATCTACTTCCCTTAGTTTAGCAATGAGTAAACAAGCTAAATCTGCATGACAGTTTTAAACTGATTCAAGAATGCCCAAGGAAACATTTTGTGTCATCAGTGTAAAACAAAATGTATTGTAAAACCAACTTTTGTTAAGCCAGTGCAATTTTGTGTGTAGACAATATATATATATTTTTTTAAAAGTAGGAAATCTTTAAAATATCAGATACAGTAGTAAAGGTGTCATTCTGCATGTAGATATATACATGTCACCTCTTTTTAACCGTTGGGAGGTATATCCGAAAGAGCAGAATTCAGTCCAAAGTTACATTTTATTTATCAATATAATGTTCAGTGTTCAAAGTGCTTCTCAGTCCTTACCTACTTCACCCTCACAAATACTCTATGTTGCATTCCCATTATACATACCGAGGCTAAGAGGCAGTGACTTATCTAAGGTCACTCAATGCATTCATGGATATGATGGGATTTGATCTCTGGTCAAAGGTCACCATCATTTTCATCAGGCCACACTAACTTAATTCCACCATCTTGGATATTGCAATGCCTTGTTCATCTATAATTCACATTCCCTAGTAGGGGTGTGTGCATTCATTTTAGTTATTAATAACTAATGACAATAATTTTCTATATAGGAATTAGGGGTGTGCAGAAAAAAAATTACTATTACTTTTTGTTCTAGTTATTAAAATCACATTAGTTTTAATTATTGTTTTATTAGTATTAATCATTTTAGTTATTCTCATCCCATTGTTTTCAAAGGGGAAATGGATTTTAAGCTGCAACATGTTCATTCGTCATCCAGTTGTCATGAAATTTGGAAGGATTGTACCCCTTACCCAGGGGATCATCCCTACCAAATTTCAGAAAGATTGGATAAAGGGTTCTTCTTCGAGGATCTCCACGATTCTCACTATTGGGATTCACTTCCTGCTTTGCAGGTACCGGAAAACATAATTGTCAGTAGTTTCCAGGCAGAAGATGTTCTGGAAAGAGCTAGAACATGGTGAGGGCTCCCACCCCTCCACCCCCTCCCCTCCCGAGAAAGCATGGGCCACAGATCACATGAGAACAGGAGGAGAGAAAAAGGGGAGGAGCCCTCACTACCTCAGTTTCTTCCAACCACGTCGCAATTGGAGGACCTCCATGCTTTTCACACTGTCAGTAGTTTTACAAGGACCTTTTTACCACTGGTAAAATCAAATAGAATTAAGATAAAGTAAAGAAGAAAGAAGAAATAGAAGACTTCGCGGTTGGGATGAGGGTTGTCCCCCAGGCCTTACCGCCTACCCTCCCCCTCAGGCCGGCAAACTAGGCCCAAGCAACCAGACTTCAAACAGTGTGCCTCGGTCTCCTGCCCCGCCGCACTATCCATGAGTGATAAGCACGATCTGTGCCTCGTGAGCCTGGGAGAGGGCCATAACACTCGCGCCTGTACTTTCCGCGCCAGCCTCTCTTCAAGAACTAAGAGGGTGAGAGCATTTCTGCTGCAGGAGATCCTCACCAAGAGGGTAGGGATGGGTGAACAGAGCATGGTTCAGGTTCGGCCGTTCGGTTCAGCTGCGTTCGGTTTGTCCGTTCGGTTCGGCAGTTCGGTTCGGCTGCGTTCGTTTCGTCCGTTCAGTTCGGCAGTTCGGTTTGATCGCCGAGTTCGGGTTTGGCTGTTCAGTTCGTTCGTCCGAACAAGCCGTTCGGTTCGGCCGTTTGGCTGTTCAGTTCGGCCAGTCGGGAAATGTTGTTATGGGTGTTTTTTTGCTTTTTATATGGTTTTTTTGTTTTTTTATTGGGTTTTATATGGTTTTCTTTTGATTTTTATTTGGTTTTTTGTTTTTATATGGGGTTTTATAATTTATTTTTTTTATCTAATATTATATATATCTATCTACACTAAATCTAACTGCTATTAACTATTCTAAATGCTATGAACTAAATGGATTATCTAATAACTACACAGACCTACTCCTACAAACACTAAAACTAAATCACTAACGCTATCTCTATCACTAAGCTAACTCCTACAACTCTCTACTATCTATCTATCTATCTATCTATCTATCTATCTATATATCCATCTATCTATCTATCTATCTATCTATCTATCTATCTATCTATGGGATGGGGGGGAATCACAAACAACACAAGGTTTCAGTTTAAGGTTTAAGTTTCATTTCAGTACAAAACTGAAATGAAACTTAAAGCAATCTAATAATCCTACTCAACGCCTGCTGTTCAGGAACAGTGACTAGCTCAGAAGGTGTTGGGAAGGGGGGAGGCAGATAATTAGTTTCATTTCTTGCAAGCCTCTCCACCCCTGGTGCCTGGAAGTTTGCTCCTCAGTGACTGACACCTCCTTGTCATGTTTGACCTTCCAGTGAACCTTTTTTTGCTACCTGAACTCACCCGAACGCGATCCAAACTAATCGAACTGTTCGGCCATTTTGCCGTTCGGTGTTTGGTTTGTTCGGTATGTTTGCGTTCGTGTTCGTGTTCAAGTTCGGTCGTCCGAACAGGCCAAGTTTGGGCCGAACTCCAAACTACCGAACCGCGTTCGCCCATCCCTACAAGAGGGCGCTACAGGGTGGTGAAGAGGGGCTGCTTACGCTCCCTACCCGGCACTCTGCCTTCATGGACACACAACCCTTGCTACCTGCCGTGCCATTGCAGCTTCAGGAAGTTTCCGGTACCGCTGCGGAACGGCAGACTGCCCCACCATCATTACCAGTCGTACCCAGCAGTGCTACTAACATTACCCCAGTCCCGTATGCCTCCAGCTCCAAGGAGCAGCACTCTAAGAGGCACGGTGAGCAGCACAAAAAGAAAAAGAGATCCACCAGTGCTAATGTAGCTGGTACCCTATGCACAATTGAAGTGGAGACAGTCTTCTCTGAGCTGGTGAGACTCCTAAACGTACCGGCCCCACTCCCAGTACCACAGCCACTGGTGCCACCCCCGGTACTTTAGCCTCCCAGTCCACCAGCTTTTCCCCAGCTTTCAACATCGGACTGGCACAGAGACTCTCACTCCGCCTCCCATAGCGGGTACCATGGACACCATTGTTCTCAATCCAGATCCGCCCCCAGGCAGGAACCGTCCAAGCTGGAGGAACATAGCGGACAGGAGCAAGATGATCTGCCCGAACACCGTGGCACTGCCCCTGTAGTACCACAGAGAGCAAAGGTCATGCTCCCCGTGTTCCTGCTGCTCTCAATATGACAATAGCTGGTACCGATATGATGAGAGCCGGTACCGCAGGTATGATTACTTAGACTACCGGTACTGTCACAGCTCCCGGAGCCAGTCACCTTATCCTGAAAGGAGGGACTTTCACGACATGGAGCACTTTACCGCCCACCGGGTTGAGACTGGTCAGTACATATCCCCATCTTCACCACGCGTGGCTCCTACAGCAACGGTATCCAGACCCACACCGGACTCTGATTTTGCAGGATCATGTGCCTTCCCTGGCAGGAACGCAGACAACTCAGTCTCCTCATCTCCACTCTCGACCGATGGTACCTCTGGTTCAGGCTGCTTCCACAACTCTATCGGTACCAAGCGCACCTACAGGGCAACAACAGGAAACAAGGTCAGCTCTACCTGCTGAGCCCACTTTCCTCAACACTCTTCTAGGCATCCCACCATTAGGCCCTGAAGCTCCTCCTGAACCCAAGATCTTGTCAGTCCTGTCTCCGTCTGTGTCATCCTCCTCCTCCTCTCTGCAAGAGAAAGAAGAGACTATCTCTCCCCCTCTGCCTGATACCATCTCTGACCCTAATTTGACCCTCACTACTGAGGACACCAAGGCTTTTAAGTCTATGTTAAAGAGACTGGTCTCCCCCCTTCCCAAACCCCCTACAAGGGTGGTGAATAAATTTCAGTCAGGGCCAGTTTTTGGTATCCTAGGATCAGGGAATACAGGCCAGATCATGATACCCATGTTGGAGCAGCTCTTGGAACCTTCCAAAGCAGTTTGGGCAACACCTTCCTCTGCACCACCCACTAATAAACTGGCCAATTCATTATACGCAATCCCTAGGGAGGGAGCAGATATGTTCTACAAACACCTGGCCCCAAATTCCCTCGTCATTGCGGCGGCCTTTCTAAAATCTAGGGCAGGGGGTATCCAGACTTCCCTGGCAGACAGAGAGGGTAGACGCCTTGATGTCATTGGCACAAAGATTTTCTCCTCAGAGACTCTTTCCTGTCAAGCGGCTAGCTATGCCTCCACCTTATGCAGCTACCAGCACTGACTCTGGTCCCAGTTAAGCAGAGTCTCTGACCCTAGCCAAGTCCTAGCCCTCCAGCGAGAGGGCATGCAGATAGCATATTTCCAACTCACCGCTAACATGCATATAGCTTATTCAAACATCAGGGGAAAGGCCTCGGCCATTACTCTCCGACAACATGCCTAGCTCCGGTCCACTGCTCTGGCACCTGAAAATAAATTGCGCTTTGAAGACCTTCCCTTCGATGGTGAGGGACTCTTTGCAGCTTCTACAGATGACACCTTGAAAAAGATCAAGGAGATGTGTCAGACTGCCTGGTCTACCAGAGTCATCCACCTTATTAGGAAGAGACCCTATCATACTTCCTCTTCCTACCCCTATCCATCCAGACAGTGATCCCCTTACCCCTACCAGACAGGGAGATGCTACTCACCCCAATACCAGCAACCACAGACGCCCTCTGCTCAACCTCGCAGGAGATTTACCAAACAAAGAGAAAAAGGGAGATCCTATTCCAATTCATCTGTTGGACCTCCTTCCAAGCAGCGTTTTTAATTTCTCCCAGGTCAAGAGAGCAAACGAGTATCCTCTCATGTTCCTCAACCATCTCTGGCCCTTTTAAAATCTCTGGACTGCCCTTACAAGCGTCCTCTCATGTTCCTCAACCATCTCTGGCCCTTTTAAAATCTCTGGACTGCCCTTACCACCGACCGCTGGGTTAGGGAGATTATCTCCTGTGATTACTCTATTCAATACAACACTGTCCCCCCAGATTCCCCACCCCACCCCACCGGGGCTCCCCTCACAATCCTCAAATACTTCTAGAGGTACAGGAGCTCCTATCTAAGGGAGCTATTGAGCAGGTACCCTCTTCTGAGAGGAATACTGTTTTTTATTCCAGCTACTTCCTGGTCCCCCAAAAGGATAAAGGGTTCAGGCCTATCCTGGACCTCCGTCGTCTCAACAAGTATATTAGGAAGTTTAAATTCCATATGATCTCCCTTCCCATCATCTTCCTTGGACTTCAACAAGGAGACTGGTTAGCCTCTCTTGACCTTAAGGACGCTTACTTTCAAATTTTTATTGACCTTGTTCAAAGACGATACTTAACGTTTTATTGTAGGGGAACTCCACTTCCAGTATTCTGTCCTTCCGTTTGGACTCTCCACTGCTCCGAGAGTCTTCACCAAATGCATTGAGGTAGTCACCACACACCTACAGAAGATGAAAGTAAGAGTGTTTCCATATCTCAACGACTGGCTCCTCGCAGCATCCTCCAGTCACACCTTGGCGACACAACTCGAAGGACCCTCTCCTTATTAGAGAGCCTAGGCTTCATTATCAACCTAAACAAATCTCACCTGCTCCCGTCACTCACAACGCCTTCAGTTCATTGGCGCTGTTCTCGACACCCAACAGGAAAGAGCTTACCTTCCAACAGACAGATTTCAGGACATAACATCCACTATTCTAGCTTTATCTACCAAAACCACAAGAACTGTTCATTACTTCCTGCACTTTCAGGGGCTTCTGGCTGTCACCACAGCCATGACACCTTATGCCCGTCTACATCTGTGATCTCTGCAACAGTGGCTCGCATGCTCTTACAACCCTACCTGTCACCCTCTCAGCATGCTGATAACCACTCCACAGGAGGTCTACCTCGATCTTTTGTGGTGGACCATCCCAGAACACATCCTTACCAGTATGCCGTTCGATCCTCTGAAGGTTCAGGTATCCATCACCACCGATGCCTCAATCACAGGAAGGGGCACACATATGAATCAAATAAAGGTACACAGCCTCTGGTCTCAAGAAGAGAAGGACCTACACATAAATATGCTCGATATCAGTGCTATCCACTGGACCCTTAAGGCTCTGGTTCACCACATCACAGCTTGGAATGTCCTAATCCTCATGGACAACACCGCAGTGATATGGTACATCAACAAACAGGGCGCCGTGAGATCCACATGCCTTTCTCTAGAGGCTCAGACCATTTGGGCTTGGAACATCTAACGAAATATACACCTTCAGACCATACATCTTGCAGGCCAAGACAACTTCATGGCAGATCAACTCAATCGCAGATCTTCAGAACAACACGAGTGGACTCTCAACGATGTCGTTTTGAATGACATTTTCCACAAGTGGGGTACTCCGACCATAGATCTCTTTGTGACACAAGACAATGTGAAGATGCCCAGATTCTGCAGCAGAGCAGGGCAGGCACCAGGGTCGATTTCAGATGCCTTTGCCATCTATTGAAGTGGGCCCTTACTCTATGCATTTCCCCCAGTACCTCTTCTGTACAATGTTCTCCACAAGATTCAATCAGATCAAGCCCGCATGATCCTAATAGCACCCTTCTGGCCCTGGCAACCCTTGTTCCACACTCTGCAGGAGATAGCTTCAGACATCACGCAGCTGCCTCTCTTATCCGACCTCCTCTCTTGCCAGCAAGGCTCCATCGTACACCACGACTTGCATGCGCTCCACCTCTGTGCTTGGTTGATCCGGCTGTGATGTACGATGCCTCGCTGGACATTACAGAGATTTTGTTGAACTCCCGACGCCCTTCCACTCAAGTCTGTTAAGCGAAATGGTCTCGTTTTTCAAGTTGGTGCTCTTTTCTTCCCTGTTCCTTAACCTCCCTCACTATGAATCATGTATTCAAATACTTACAGGGCTCTGGTTTGTCCATCTCCTCCTTAAAAGTACACCTTCCTGCCCGTTCCTCTAGCTTACAACTGGAAGGCGCAGATATCTTGGTCTCTCACCCTCTCATAAGGACCTTTTGGAGGGGACTACTTAACTCTTTTCCCCCAACTACTCAACCAGTCCTTCAGTGGAACCTTATTATCATCTTGACCAAACCTATGGAACCCCAATTTGAATCTATGGCTTCATGTACAATGGAGAATCTCTCTATTAAGATGGCCTTCTTCGAGTCTCTCCCCCTTACACTTGCTTCCATTGTGACAAGGTAGACCTGAGGATGGACCTCTTGTTCATACCCAAGGTTGTCTCTTCCTTCCATTTAAATCAGACCATCTCTTTGCTGGTCTTCTCTCCAAAGCCCCATGCTTCACGAGCGGAACGGACTCTCCATTCTCTCAATGTCAAAAGAGCACTCTCGTTCTACATTGACCAAACTCAACTTATTAGGGCATCTGATGCCTTATGCATATCGTATGGCAGTTAACGTATTGGAATTAGGATTACATCTCAGAGGCTTTCCAAATAGATCCTTTTATGCATACAGAGGTGCTATTAACAGGCTGGCAGAACACCTCCTTCTCACCTTCAAGATCATTCTACTAGGGCAGTAGCCTCGTCGATAGTCAACCTCCATGGCATCCCAGTTCTGGACATTTGCAAGGCTGCTACTTGGTCATCGGTGCACACCTTTACGAAGCACTACTCCTTGGACCTGGTGACCAGATTGGATTCAAGAGTGGGAAAAGCAGTTCTTCTTTCACTCTTTGATTGACCTCCTTGACTCCCTCCTCCTTGAGGTAGGTCACCTGAACTGCTACTCACTCTCCCAATAGTGAGAATTGCGGAGATCCTCGAAGAAGAAATAGAGGTTACTTACCAGTAACTCTGTTCTTCGAGAGAGCTCCACATATTCTCACGACCCACCCACCTTCCCCTCAGTCTTGGAGGTACCTCTGGGTCTTCCTGGAATGGGGTTGGAAGGAACTGAGGCAGTGAAGGCTCCTCCCCATTTTATCTCCTCTTGCTCTCACGCGATCTGGGACCCGTGCTTTTCCTGGGAGGGGAGGGGGTGGAGTCCTCACCATGTTCTAGATCTTTCCAGGACATCTTCTGACTGGAAACTGCTTACAATGAGGTTTTCCGGTACCTGCGAAGCAGGAAGTGAATCCCTATAGTGAGAATACGCGGAGCTCTCTCAAGGAACAGAGTTACTGGTAAGTAACCACTATTTCTGAAGTGCACAAAACAGAATTTCAGCAACTTCACTGTCTGAATATTAAGTATACAGCAGTTAGCTTAGTGAAGCCAAATTAGGAAGCTGACTGACAGTTTCTTGAGAGTTTCTTTGATTTTTATTTAGAATTTGGTCTAGAATCACCCATTTCTATGATCCTTGAATTTTCCATTATGGCATTTTGAGTGCTGCAGCTGAGAGTCTACAAAGCTGCTGTGCCCCCAAAAGCTTCCAAGACACATAATAGTCTGTTCCTGTCCCATTCCTGTCTTCCCTCACCTTTATCATAGACACATGAAAAGTACAGTACCATACCATACTGAATTAGTGAAGCCCCACCGCAAAGATAAAGTTTAGAGGCCCTGTTTGTTCCTACTTAACTGTCCCATCAGCATTCAAATCTTTACTTATGACAGATTTCTGCAAAACATATCAGTTATAACACACAAAAGCAGAAACCGCGTATGGTTAAGACCTGGCTGCTCCGCCGGGCCTTTAACAAGGGAGATGGGGTGGGTTAGGAAGGATTTGGGTATGGTTTTTTTAATCTGGGGATTTCAGGTTGCTTTTAATGGTATTTTAATTGTGATATATTTTAAAGTGTTGTTAGCCACCCCGAGATGCTTGTAGCAGGAGGGGGAGGAATAATAATAATAATAATAATAATAATAATAAATAAAAAGCACACACACACAGATGGGTGTGGTAAGGTTGGAATATGCCCAGATGCAAGATATGGACTCCTCCCCCCCACTCCACATTACCATCCTCTCCCATGTTCCATGTCCCTTTTTCTCCCCCCCCCCCCCCNCCCCCCCCCCCCAGTTTCCTTCATGCAGAAAACTGTCAACTTACATGGTAAGTCTGGTGAGTCCGCTGCTCTGATTCCAGACATGCTCATCACACTGGTGCCTCTCTTTCCCTCCACTTACTACGCCCGAGCCCTGGAGGATGAAGCTCTGCTGCCTCCTCATGCTGCTACCACCAGTGCTTGCTCTATCCTGTGCCACCCACCAGGTGGGCCCCACATACACCATGTGCTGCAGGCTCTTCTGCTTCAGCTCATTCTCCACCTGGCCGCACCAGAACAGGACAAGATTTGTGCCTTCCCCCACCCCACCCCCAGCTTGGGCACCGGGACAAATGATAGCTATACCCCTGCATGCACGTAGGCGCACATGCACACATACACTCTGCACTGCCTTGACCAGTGTCTCTCAAAGTGTGGGATGGGCCCTCTAGTTTGAGAATGGAATGTATACTTGGTGTGGGGGTGGGTGGGGGGGAGCAAAGGTATATGGAGATGTACTACATGCACATATACATGTATGTGGCATTCAGGGTACACAGATTGTTAGGGAAAAGGGTATCAAAGTCTGAGACACACTGTGCTAGACCATCCTCTGGTTATCTGGTGCCGAAGATGAGTTCATGTTGCAGCTGTACCTAATCAATGACAAATACATCCATGTACATGTGAGCAAGGACCAGGAAGTGTGCATTCACCAATACTCTATTTTTGTACTCAGACACACAAGGAAAGAAGACAGACAACTAAATGTGCCTCTCTCTTTAAAAGCAATCTGGCACGATGCATCTGAAATTTGATGGCTGTGCTGTTCTGTATGCAAGATTCTTGGATTGTGCCTTTTTCTTGCATGCAGGGTAAATATTAAAGGTCAGTACTAATAACACTAATGAAGATTAAATATAAACTGATTTTATTTATTTATTTTGGATTCTGCAATTAGAAATAGAAAGGGAAGTTCAAATTTTGAAATCTTCACAGGATCTCTTCAATGCATTGTTACTAGTGATTTTTTTTAATCAGTGGTGAGCCGTACCTGGTGTCTTCAGGATGATATAGAAGAGCATGCATTTCTTTTAATTTGTGTATGCAGAAGTGGGACTGCTGTGGGAAATATAAGAACAACTCACGCCCACCCATCCCCATGCAAGAAACACTCTACAGGTGGATTTATTCCACTTTACTGCAATAATAGTTGAGAATTCAGGATTTGACTGCCCATTGTCGATGCACCCCCGGAAGATGAGGACACAGTTTATGGGATAGAACAGCCGCAGTCTTTATTGGTTCAATTATAAATCCAAAAAAAGGGGAACGGTTAGCCCTCCCCACTCCCCCCCTCCTTTGAACTGGGGTCCTACTTATATTTTAACTGTTTGTCAACAACAGGAGGTTCCAGTCCATGACAGGTGATTGTCCCTGGTCACCTGTCTAATGGCTCCAGATGTTCTCGAGTTAAGCCCGAATGGAATCCTCCTGTGATCTAACTTCCCAAATGTTAACTTACGCCCTGCCAAGATCACTCCGTTTTCCTGGGCCGGGGCAGGTTGTTAGTGCCTACACCCCCTTTTTGAGGGCTGAAAAAAGGGTGAGAACACCATCACCCACTGCTTGGCACATTGTCCACCCAGCGGGTCCTGCCATTCGCCTCTCGCCTCTGGGATGACCATACAGTGGGCCGCACTATGCAGCTATGCATGACCTTACCCATCTCTTAAGGAGATGTTTCTGTTCAGCCTATGTTCTAACTGTCAGCCTTTTTTGTAAAAAATTTGCCTAACTCAGTCCACCACCACCAGAACCATCAGCTTTGCTTGGTTGGTTCACTGCCATTTCTCTGCCTTCTCATATTATCATATTATTTCATATTACCTAACTTGGTTTTTAGGACCCCAAGAAACAAATTACATCCTGCGTCTGACAGATGGACCCTGTCGGTCCAGTACAACTCATTGTTATCATGCCAAATGTCATCGTGCGTGATGATCTCCCCCCCTTGAGATCAGCCAGTTCCCAATTTCACTGTTGGCTCATTTCCTGGCCTGGTCTACTCTCCCCAGATGGTTAGTGTTGTCCCAGACTCATCTCTGCAACATTTCGAACCAAACTATCTTGCTCCCCGAGAAGCGTTCCTTTACCCACTTGAGGACTGCCTTTGCCCTCTGTGTCAACCACAGCCCCATTGCCCTAGGCAGGTTGTTTTCCCCTAAGTGTATAACTACTATTCCCAGGAAGGGATGTTTATTTTTTGCCACGGTCAGCGCTGGGAGCAGTTGTTCCCACCGCATGCCATACTTACCGAGCCATATTATTTTTGCTTGGTCACTAAGGCCCAGCTGGGTACCCCACCTGCTGTGTGCAGCCATCTTTTCTGCCAGTGGATGATACTGTGGCCGATGATCCAAACTACTGTCCGGGTCTGTGGTGCTTCCATGTCTGCAAGAAAAAACAAGATCGTGTGGTTGTGATTCATGGGACTGAACCACAGCCTGTGCAGCGGTGCACTGTCCCGCCAGTTGTGCTGAGTCAGTATTCCTGAGGTATGTATGGAATTCTCCTGACCGCCATCTACCTTTTTGTTGGATCTACTGGCTAGACAGCCCCATACCCACCACTGCAAATGCAGCCCCAATCCTGATTGAGTGTGTGCTGTAGCAGTTTGGGTCGAGGCCCATCTCCCTCACACACATGATAAGCACTGCCCCAAACTGGTATTGAGTCAGGGGTCCCCTGTTCTCATGTTTAAATAATGGCCCCGGGCCCTGGGGACATTTTCGTAAGTATTCCCTCATTGCTCGCACTGGGCAGATTTGGACATTGGCCGAGGGATATAGCTTAATCATCTGCCCCTTTCTTCTCTGGTCGGTCTTTGACCATCGCAGGTGTAGCATAAGAGTGCTGCCCTGCCACCCAAAATCCTGTAGGTGGAGAGCCCTACCTGACATGTCGGTTCTGGAGTCTGGGACCAATTCGCTTATTCAGAATGCACCGAATAGGGCCACCCAGAATACTGTTGTAAAAAGCTGTATCTCGCTGCTAGAGAAACAGACTCTGGGCAATATCCCTATTAGTTGAATCAACAGCTGGGGGGTAATGGGGAATCTGGTATCCTGCACTGGAGGCATGCCTCTGGACCAGCTTTCCCACTAACATCTCATAAAGAAACTGTTGTCCAGGTAGGGGTGAGCTGCCAACCGACTTGTGAATGTACTAGCCGATATTTTTCCTGAGATCATTCCTGGTACCAAGCCTTTGCTACGGAGGGATATTGCAAACTGTAACTTTTGGCTTTGGGGAATGGGGAAACTTAGAGACCAACTGTTCTGGAACCTGAAATCCTGAAACTCGCTGAAGGCTGTGTCATATGCCCTTCTGGTTCTGGGAGCTTGGGAGCCTTGGACTGTCTTAAATAGGTCTAATATCCAAGGCTTCACATGTCACTTGGGAAGGAACGGGTCTGGATCCTCCCTGGCGTCTGGGGAAAGGAGACAAACTTGTTCTATCTGAAATCAAGAAAGGGCGTTGGCTATGCCATTGTTAATGCCGGGTACGTGTTTGGCCATAAACAAGGTTTTCAGTCTTAGATACCTGAAGATGAAAACCCACACCAGCCTCATGACCCTTTCTGATTTGGATGAAAATGTGTTAATAACATGAACAACTGTCATATTATCGCACCAAAACAGGACTCTCATGTTGACGAAATCTGTTTCCCAAAAGATCACGGCCACTACTATAGGAAAAAATTCCCAAAATGTTAAATCGCGCATTATTCCGGCCTCCTCCCAATCTACCAGCCATGGAGCTTTACACCATTTAGCCCTAAAGTAAACTCCAAAACCATGCCCCCCTGCTGTATCAGAGTGTATCTGTAGCTCAGATTCCAGCAAAAGCTGTTTCCACCAGAAACTGACCCCTTTGTAGTCTTGTAAAAAGACGTCCCATATAGCCAAATCCTCCCGCATCTCCTTCATCACCCTGATGTGGTGATGCGGTGATGCGGGGGATGGTGGGACATAAATGCCCTCCCTGGGGCAATAACTTGGCAGGTGAAGTTCAGACTACCCGTGAGTGACTGGAGCTACCTGACTGTTACTTTAGGCACCAATTGAAAAGCTGCTATCCTGCACCTGAGCACCTGGAGCTTATTCTCTGGCAATTGCAAGAGGGATCATACCATGTCCAGTTCTATGCCTAAATATGTTAATTTGGTTGTCGGGCCTTCTGTTTTTTCGGGTGCCAAGGACACACACAACTCCCTAGCCACTTCCTGGAATGTGCGCAACAGTTGCCCGCATTCCGTGATACCTGCCCCTCCCATGAAGAGGAAATCATCTAAATAATGTGAGATCTGGCTCCACCCTGCCTGCTGGCACACAACCCATTCATTCACTGAGCTGAACTTCTCAAAGGCAGCGCAAAAGATGGGCCATTCCATGGGCATTACCATGTCAAGTAGAATTTGCTTTGGAATTCCATTCCAAGGAGCTCAAAGTCATTGGGATGAACTGAAAGAAGACAGAAGGTGAATTTGATATCACACTTAGCAAGGAGGTTGCCCTTCCTTCAGGCCCACACCATTTCATCCACTGAGTCGAATGGTGCATACCTGGCTGAGCACAATTCTTGGGGTATCGCGTCATTCACAGACTCGCCCTTTGGGTAGGAAAGGTAGTGAATGAGGTGAAATTCACCGGACACCTTTTTGGGGAATTTGCCCAGGGGTGAGATCCTCAGCATGGGCATGGGAAGTGTGTTGAAGGGGCCTTGAATCCTCCCTTCCTTGACCTCTTTATCGATTTTTTGCTGGACTAACTGTTCGTTCCCTCGTACTGATTTCAAGTTCTTAGCTCCTAAGTGGTAGTGGGGGCCTAACGTTGGGATCCTAAAACCTAGCCAGAATCCTTCGACTGCATACTTGACAGTGCCTATGTTGGGGTAGTTATGAGTGACTGCCCTTAAAGACTCATAATGTACTGGGGTTGGGGCCGTTCCCCAAGGCATGGGGGGTACCTGCTTGGCTTGAGGTACCCTGTTTAGTGCCATTTTGCCCCCTGCTTCTGGCCCTGTACTACCTAATCTTACAACATCCTGATGTAGCATGGGCACCTGTACACTGAGTGCACACATGCTTTAATCTGCAGGGAGTCCAAAAACATTCGCCACCATTGTTATAATCCCAGCATATGGGCCCAACTTGGGCTGGCTTCGATCTCCAACCTTTTGTCCCATCACCCTGCAGGGCGTTCCCCACTCAGGCAAGAACATGCCCACTGTCTGATGGGGGGGCATAGCTGGAACTGCTAATGCACTCCAACCACAGGTGGTGGGCATGAACGTCCCATCTCAGACTAGGGTTGTTGGCTGCACTATAATGGAATGCCTCATTGTATCATAGCCAAGCCACAGGGCTTTCTGTGTCAAAAGCCGTGCGTACAACGTCTGAGTATTTTACCATTTCCACCCCCCACTTTGGGAACCTGTGAAGGGTCGCCCCTAGGTAAGTGGTAGAGGCAGCCATCCAGTTGATCCAGTTCTGTTCGGCTTTTGGCCTTTTAAATTTCTCCCGGTCTTTCCTATCCTCCCTGTCATTTGGATCGGGGATGGGGTCACTAAAGAGGAGCATGAAGATGTCTATATACTCACTGCTCAAGATATTTTCCTGTGTTGCCTGCAGCAAATGTTCACCTAACGGAGCAGACACGTCGGCATAACGCCCTGCCAGAGGCCTGGGTTCGTCCCCTCACTTGCAGCACCAACTAGTGCTGTTTGAGCATCAGGGCTCTGAACCCCATACTTGGACAGCTGCCCTTTGCCTGTGAGTTGGACAAGGTCTGGTTCTTTCGGGTAAGGGAGGGGAGCATCGCCCCCCCCATGACTCACCCCACCTACCAAACAGGGACTGGCACCCGAGTGGCCAATCTCAGTGCGAGCCTTTCCTAGTGGTGGTCTTTGGTGTGTGCCATCTGGCTGGCCTCGCCCCTTCCTGGTCATGCTCCCATTCACATGTACAGTCCCCATGATGCTCACCTTCTGGCATCTCCAGATTATAAGGGGCTTTTTGATAGTCACTGAAGCATGGTGTATGCTGTTGCTGCCTCTGGGCCAAATCCAGGCTGTCCGTAAGGGCCTGTATTCCTTCCCTCAGTACGGCTATTTACACTTGCTGGCTGGGGATAAATTCCTCTTTGCGTTGGCTGGGCTCGGGTTCCTCTTCCCTATATCGAGAAGGTAAAACCCAGCGGCACCCTTGCCCCTGTCGAGGGGGCCTTTCCTCACTGAGTGGCGTGGGGAAAAGCTCATTGTCTGGGTTCAAACCACCCCGCTCTGCATCCATTAGCTGTGTGGGGTAACCAGCTTCCACCCTCCCCTGGGAGCTCTCCAGCTCCTCAATCCAGTTTTGATAGCCCAGAAGCTGGGCCTGAAGGGCCTGCAGTATCGCCCCTGTCCCTGATCCTCCCTGTTGTTCCTGCTGTGGGGTTTGGGGGGCCGTCCCGGCCGACAGAGTCCGCTTGGGTGGACCCTTGGGTGGGGCCCTTTTCTTTTTAGGTGCCATAGCTGCCCGTTTGCTACCCCTTGTCTGCTTCCCTGAGGAAAGTATGCTCCCCCCCTTTCTCTCCCCTGGCAACAGCAGCTGTACAGTGAGATTATATCTCCCAACCTCTGGTGTCCTGAGCAAGGACCCACACATACACACCCCAGGCACACAAGCCCTGATGGGCTGGACAGCCCTGTGTGGGGGGGTGGGAAAAAGAAAGGCCCAGTCACCCACTTGTACCCACGGGGGGGGGGGAATGACCCTGATGCCGCCTGTGTTGTGGGGGAGGGCTTCAGTTCTGGATGCTCCACAGCGCGGCACGACGGAGGCACTGAAATAACAGGGGGGGGGAGAGGAACAGCAGAGGAGCTGATCAGCGTGCCCGCACAGCCGTTCAGTCGCAGTTGCACCTGCAGGGATGGATGAGGGCTCCACTCCCACACCATGCATCTTTCCTGATCCCCACCATGACCAAAATGAGGCAGGTGAGCAGCGAAACTAAAATGGCATCTGGGAATCCCGTTTATTGCGAGAGTCCCAGGTGCCCCATCTTGGTTACTGGGCAACCACTCTGGCCCTCCCCTTGCTTGCCTGATGTAGTGAGGAGGCAGCCGCTTCCCATCCTTGACTCTTCCTCCTAGGGGGTGGAGAGCGACGCTTAAACCCCTGCCACGCCGAGCGCGGAAGGTGATTTGCTGCAAAATTGGAAAGGCATTTACACCTGTTGCTTGATAGCAAAAGACTGTTTAAAAAAACAAAACAAAAACAAGTTAGATTTTAGTTTGAATAAGAATTGATTCCAAATAATATTGCAAATAAAATTGTGTTTGAATGTAATACTTGAGACAACAACAATAATATTCCAAAGCAGATGAAATTTCATCAGCCCTGGTTTTGGTTTCCATTTGGATTTCCAAATCAATTCCAGACACTGAAAAAATTGGGGGGGGGGGGGAAATATTAATAAATTACAAAGGCCAATTCTAATAATATTGCCCAGCTCTGTAAAGTGTGTCTGGGATGCCGCTGCCTGCTCCAGCAGACAGGGAAATTTTACAGTATTATTAAATTTTTCAGTAACCACACAGCAAAGCAGGAGATAAAGGAACTACTATGAATTCAGGTGCTTCCCTGTTATTGTGAAATGCAAGATGCAAGAGCACATGAAGGTTATTTAATCTACCCACCCACCCCTTGTGGGTTGTTAATGGACATTGGAGCTTACAGTTATAGAGGTGCAAACATACTCATGCACCTACTTTGTCTGGTCACTGCAAGCTTACGTTAGTCATATGAATCTGAGATGATGTTTCCCCCAACTGTTGCTAGCTACTAGTTGTAGAAGCTGGGGTTTACTTTCCTTTGTTATGGTACTTCCACCTGCCAAACTGGTTGTTGAGAAAGAAAGGATGCATTTAATTTCCAGGGTTGGCGTTAAATAGTTTAACTAGCGTACAATTAATTTATAACAACTTCTCTCTTCGCTTCACTGGCTTCCCCTTCCTGAACGAATCCTGCATAAGCTCCTAGTCTTCACCTATAAAGCTCTTCACAATCTCTCTCCCCCCTACCTCTCTGCACTTATTGCCCTCCATACTCCAGCCCATGCACTTCACTCCTCCTCTGTCCCTTCTCTCACCCTTCCACGCCTTCCCCCCTCCCTTCATACCTTCAAATCTCTCCTTAAAACTCACCTCTTTTGCTCTGCTCTGTCTGACTCTTTATCCTGTTGAACCACTATTTACTATACCTATGGTCTGTTTACCCTTATCCTTGCCACATGGACCTACCTGCTGTCATTCTCATCATAACCAAGCCAAGTACGTGCACTTGAGACCTAGCATCTTCATGAATGTTAGACCCCTTGTCTCTCCCTCTGTTCCCCTTCCTAAGTCTCTCCCCCAGCTCCTGTCTCTCAGATTGTAAGCCCTAGGGGCAGGGACCGTGTCTATTTTATTACTTTGTAAAGTGCCAGGTACACTGCTGGTGCTATATAAATGTTTGTTAATAATAATACTAATAATAATAATAATAATAATAATAACTCTATGTCCAATGAGGCATGGAAGGGAATTTTGGAGGATAGGTCCCTTAAAGACTATTTGCCACATAGGTTGGGGGATGTAACCTCTGACAGTCAGGAGTTGAGCGTGAACAGCAGGGAATGGATCACTCCATTTTAAAAGATTGAGTACTTCTCTGAAATGGCCGAGAATGGTCATTCTTGGAGACAGGATGCTCAGCTCAATGGGTCATTGGTCTGACACTGTATGGCATTTCTTATGTTTTTATGTGCGTGCAAGTACATGCATGCAAAACTGCAAGTTTGTAGAACAGAAATGGGCATCTCCCTGGTAGGGGAAGAGAAGTGGGGAGCAGCACTCGAAGGCTTGAATGACCTGTAATTGATGCCAGAGCCTTCTCCCTTCCTCAGGCTCTCTGGAGCAGTATGATGCATGTCCATTGGACAGAGGGGAACAATGCTGGTACTTTTAGTATGAAAAGGGGAGCATTGTTGTGAGGGGATCCCAGACAAGTACAAGTGGAAGGCTCTGCATGCCGAATGAAGCACTGGCCAGCAGGCACAGACTAGATAAATTACATTTTGGCTTATGAATGAATAAATAGTTTATCCCTTTGTAAAATCCTGAATAATTTCTTACCTCTTTGTCTAACAGCATTAATGACAACACACACACATACACGCATACACACACACACACACACACAAATACAGCACCTGTAAACAGAATTAAGTTGGCTGATCATGATGTCGTGGGTCATTTCAAGCCACTGGAAATGGTGAATTTCTGCTATCCTCAGTAACAAAGGTTTGGGTCAGATGGAGAAGAAAGACTGCTGAAGAATTATCAGCTAGCTGAATTTTTCCAAGCTGCTTTAGAGGTGTCCAAATGATAAACCATATGGGCAAAATTCTGCTGTCAAAACCACACATGCTACTCACAGAAAATTGATTGAAAAGAAAATATGTTGTGGGACAAAATGCCTAATTGCTGCTATTTGGGCTTTTTTCCATATTCCAAAATATGCTTAGCTCCAAATCTACAGGATTATCACAGATTGTTGAGTTCCAATAGGAGGCTAAGTAAGTCTTTCAAAAGATAACCTTGACACAATATATCTTTCATTTACTTTCTGCCATCTGAAAATTGCTTGAATGAAATCCATTTCAAACAGAAGCTATTTCTGACCTTAAGTGGGAAAATATGCTATGTAGACTTCTTCAGTGTGGTAGCTGGGTGGCCACACAGACTAGTGTAAATCCTAGGGATGTGAAAATGCGGTTTGGAAGTTCAGAGTTTGGACCGAACTCAGTCTGTTCGGACTACCGAACCCGAACCCCAATCTGCCGAACCGAACTACAAATCTACCAAACAGTTTGTTCCTGTTCGGTCACATTCGGTGGAGTTCAGGTGGGAAAAAAGTGACTGGAAGGCCCAGGGAAGGGGAGGCAGCTGAGGAGCAGACTTCTTGGTACCAGGGGTGGAGAGGCTTAGAGTAGCAGCCAGCGTGCCCAATCACTTTTCCTTTTCGACTGAACACTAGCTTCACAGTCTGTGATTGGCCAGGGGCTAGGCTGCACAGAGCCAATCGGGCATTGTGGTAAGGTGGGAGCAGCAAGTAACAAAACTCTTTGCCCTGCCCCCCTTCCAACACCTTCTGAGCCAGTCACTGATCCTGTCAGCCGGTGTTTTCAGAAGGCTTTCTGACTCCCAGCAGTTTGCTTCCCTCATCCATTCCCAATCCTCCTCCTATTTAACCCATCCAACAGATTTACCTCCCTATTATCATTTAGTTAGATTATATTAGATAGATTTAGCTGTTATTTTTATTTTTTACATGTCCCTGTGTTCTATCTCCTTACCCGCCATTGAATCCATTCCTTTCCCCTCCCCTCTCCCTCCATATTCCATCCCTCATTCCCTTCCCCTGGTTTTTGATTTATTAGAGTAGGATTAGATTGATTTAGGTTTTATTTCAGTTCCTATACCCATTCCTGTGTTGTTTTGAGCTGTCTGTGTTCCCCTCCCTCCCTGTGTAATATTAGATAGATAGATAGATAGATAGAGAGAGAGAGAGAGAGAGAGAGAGAGAGATTATAGTAGTTGTTAGGTAGGCTTATAGTTAGCTATTACACTTAAGTTAGCTTAGTTTATAGAGATACAGTGATCTAGTTTTAGAGTGTGTTTTTTATATTCCATTATATAATAGTGATTATATATTTAAATAGCAGATAGATTTAGTGGTGTGTGTGTGTGTGTGTGTGTGTATAATATATTTAATAAAATATGTAAAAAATAAAATAAAATAAAATATATTTAATATATTTCTGTGGTTTGTAGCAATGGAGAAGGGAGATATGAGAGGGCAAGGCCGCTCTGCTGCCCATAAGGCACGTGGCAGGGGCCGTGCCATCAGAGTGCCAGCAGCGGGCAGAAGCAGCAGCCCAAGCACATCCCCATGCCCCAAGCTGCGAAGGCCTAATGTTGGGTCTCGCTCTCCCAGCACTAAGGGCCAGGGGGTTGGGCGTCGCCTCCTGGCAGTGGAAGAGGCCGTGGTGGCTGTCTCATCTACAGCTGCAGGCAATTCAGGGGACAAAGTATCTCAGGGGCCAGCATTGTCCCCCGACTCCCCCATTGTAGAGATCGATCTCAGCCCTGCTGCTAGAGGCAGGGCCCGATCCCCGGACACTGGCAGCAGGGAGAGAAGTAGCAACATCAGCTATAGGGGGCATGGGGAGAGTGCTGCTCAGAGTGGGAGCAGCATGGGGAGTCCAGCAGTCCAGCATGGGGAGTCCAGCATCAGGAGCAGCAGCAGAAGCAGCAGCATCAATCCACAATGGAGGAGCTGGGATGGGGGCAGCTTGCAAGTCCATCGGCAGCTGGCACCCTCCTCCATTTTGTACCCATGCTCGACAGCAAATTGAACGGCCCCTGCCACGGATGCCTGCCACTTGGCGACTGACTGGCGGTGCAGCTCCACATCATTGATCTCTGTCTGGAGGTACCGGGAATAGGCCTCCACCCTGCGTTCCCATACCTCCAGCACCTGAAACTGCTCCACCAGTTGGCCCTCCATATTCAGGGCTTGCATCTGCAGATGGTCCATATATTGCCTCTGCTGCTTCAGAAAGTTCTGGGTCGACCTCTCCAGTTCCACCTGAAAAGCCATTGCTGCTTCTGACTCCTCCCAGGGGGCTGAAAAGTCCTCAGTGGCACTGGCGGAGGGGGAAGGGCTTCAATGACGTCTCTTCTGGCATGCTTCCCCTCCTCCCCCTTCTTCTGGCATTGATGCTCCACAGCCGCGCCAGAGTCCTGCCGCCTCACTTCCTTCCCATGGAGTTTCTCTACATGGGTGATGAGCCCAGATGTGGTCCCCTCTCTGGCTCTCTTAAATCTTTTGCTGAAGATCTAAGGAACATAAAAAGATAGGAACATAAGAAGTGCAATACTGTGTCAGACCCATGGTCTGTCAAGCCCTGCCTGGCGCCTGCATTCTGTCTCCACAAGTGGGTGGGTGGCCAATCTCTCTTCAAGGGACTTCCTAACTGGTCATAGGGCAATCCATTCCCTGTTGTTCAAGCACCCATGCCTTACTATGCAGACGGCATATTTTCCCCCCTTCTCATGATGATGCCTCTAGTCCTCCCTCCTTGTTGTGGTCGGGATGGTAAATGGAGAGACCCTGGCTGTCACGTGCAAATCCTGCCCTCCTTTGGGTGCTTGGGATGGCAATGGAGAGACCCTGGCTGGCATGTGCAAATCCTGCCCTCCTTTGGGTGCTTGGGATGACAATGGAGAGACCCTGGCTGGAACGTGCAAATCCTGCCCTCTCTGGGGTGCTGCTAGGGAGGGATGGCAAATGGAGAGACCCTGACTGGCACGTGCAAATCCTGCCCCCCACACTACAGTACCCTCTCTCTCTCTGGCAGACATCCGCTGCCACCCGCTGATGCCCACTGTTTGTGCCTGACTGATGCCCACCACCCACGCACCCACCCGCACTCCAGTGAGCTTGCTCTTATGGATAGAGCCTTTCTTTGCCTCAAAGTAAAAAAAAAATTACAAACCTGGAAGCACTTCCTGTGCCCGCCGCTTGCTCCTCATCCAAGGAGCCAGTCACCACCACCAACGGTCCAGGGACTGGGCCAGCGACTACTTTCTCCTCCTCCTCCTCCTTCTCCTCCTCCTCCTCCTGCTCCTCCTCCACTACCACCAGCTCTGGGAACACCAAGTCAGCCCCCAGCCGGGGTATCAAGACAACAGTCTTCTTCATTTTTTTTTTTTTAAATCTCACACACATACCAACACACAGACCAACAACAATAGTCACCCACCAACACTCACCAACCAAAACAACACAGCCAAACCAAACACAAAGAGCCAAAACACATGAAACTGAACAGCCAGCCAGACAAACACACACTCTCTCACCACACAGCTCCGCACGCATTCGAATTTCTGGTTTCCGACACTATCACGGGATCTCGTGATACTTTTTACCAAATTCCGAAACCGAACACGCCCGAACCGAACAGCTGAACCCAAACTCAGCGAATGAACTGAATGCCCAAACTGAACCGGACCGAACCAAATGCCCAAACCCGAACTGTGATCTGTTCGACCATCCCTAGTAAATCCTTTATTATCTGTTAACAAAAAGTCAGAGGCTCCTCTTTCCATATTCCTAGTGGGAGTCATAACACCAGTGCTTTAACTAAAGTTATTCCTGATTCATCCCAGGAAAGGAAGGGGAGAATCAAATTCAATGACTCTGCTGTAAAATTCCCCATTTCATGTGGCTTCTATACAATGTGTAATAGAGTTTGTTTCCATAAGACAATACTATACAAGTGTGAAATTGGGTGTTTTCAAATGAGCAAGCCAATGGGAGGGTCTGTGGCCACTGCATAGCTCCGCCGCAGAGCACCCACACATATAAACTGCATGGGAAGCAAATAAAATGCGCAGCTCCAAGGCTATTGAGGCCACAGAGGCAGCTGCCGCAAGTTTGGTCTGCCTCGTACGGTGCACTCCAGATTTCCCAGCAGCGCTCCATGAGTGTCTGAGAGTGGGTACTCCATGGTTCACAGGAGTGTGCATCCAGCAGCTCCACCTTCAGATGGGTGGTTGGATCTGCAATGCTTAGATGGCCATGAAGGGTAGAATCTCATCTGAAAACAACCATTATAGAACATTGCTCACAAGGGTTTCATATGCGAAGCAAATTTATGTCCACTTTTCTCAAGTCATCTTGTTAAAATGGCTAGCCATAAAAGTCACCAATCAGCAGGAATACATTCCAAAATATACCTAAGCATGAGAAATGTGGATAACTTTTCTGCCAGCTGTTTGTGAACACCAATATTTGCAGTTCAGGTCAGACTACATCCTTATCTAGACTACATTCTTCTTGTCAGGAAATTCCTGATGAGATGATTTCCCCCCAGAAATTTCCAGTTTGGGGGAGAGGGATGTCACAAAACAGGGCCAAAATAAAAATATTGATGTTTGATTGTGCATGTGATATGTTGGAAAACTCTTGTTTCGCATGTCTTGTGGATACATACACACGGTATCATGTGTTCCACTTTTGACTCATATCCCTTAACACCATTCCCACATCAATGGGCAGGGTATTCAAAGGGATGCTTTTAGTTCTAGGTGCACCATGTGCATAGATAACGTGCCTGAAATGTTGGATTCCATGTTTTATTTGGAAGCTTTGATCTCTGACTTTGTCACAATTTTAATTGATAAACGATACTGGGGTGGGGGCAAGATATTTTTATTTCCCAGGAGACTGGAAAACTGCTTCCCATTCAAGCCTCCCAAATCATTTATTTGGCTAACCTTTTCACTGATGATGAAGATAATTTGAGTCGGGTCATGTTCACATGAGATGCTGTTTACTTGGTGTTAATTTACCTCCGAGTATTCTACTCCAGGATTAGTTTATGGGTGCAGGTCCTTGAGCTGCAGAGGGCCTGATCCCTGTATTGTCTGTGGCGAGCAAGCACAGCCACCACATTTTGGGCCAGTGAGAGGAGCAGGGCAGACTATTCCCCCACCCTTGCAGAGAAGCCAGACGGGCCGCTGTTGGACCTTCCACCATGACTCAGGGTGGGCCACGGCACTGACCACAGGAGCGGGCTCCTGGCCCTCCCTCACCTCCCACCCCTGGCCCGACAACTATTCTGTTCCCATAGCCATGTGAGAATGGAGTGAGTGGCCGCTGCTCAAAGCCCTGCAGCAGACTTCACCGTGAGGCTTGACAGGTGGCAACTAGGCACATGAGCTCCTGCACTGTGGGCAGCCTTATGCCATTTTGGGTAAGGCTGCTATGTGCTGCATCCTCTGTCTTTTTCCAAGGATGCAGCGTGTAGCAGCCAGCTGCCTGCCCCACCATGTAGTAGGGGGCACATTTGGCATCCACTGGCCACATGATGTTAACCAATTTCTTATGGTAACAGACAGTGAATGGTTATTTTATCCTTATGGGTGAAATCACCAAACAACTGTACCCCAAGAAAGGGTGCAGCTGCATGAGATGCCTACTATGCCTTGGGCAGCCTTACCTCACTGGGAATTGCTTGCCCCGGGGCTAAGGTTCCACAAAGTGAGTCTTGGTGTAGTGTGAGGTACCCTTTTCCCCTCTCTGCTGGGCTTTGCCTTGGGCCCAGGCGGCCCAACCTTCAACAGGTGCAAGTCAGGGTCTGGCAGCTGGGGGGAGAAATTGAAGGAGACCATGGAGGGAAGCAGAAGGCAGGACACAACAGTAAGGGAAATGAAGGGAGGGAAATAATGAGAGCACAAGTGTGTGCTGCCAGAGTATGGGACCAAGCAGTTTAGTCATCTTACTCCTTCCTCTTCCCACCACTATAGTTGTTCCCTGATTTGACCAATTACAGACAAGCAATTTTTGAATTTCAAAGTTCAGCAAACTTTTCATGATCAATCTTTATTATTTATTTATTTGTATATGTATATGCCAAAATGGCTCAGGGCAGCTTACAAACAATCAAACATCCTAAAACATACTAAAAAACCTAATTCCCTCCCCAAGAACTCTACCCCTAAGCCCCCCTACCTCCTACCACACAACCCCCCAACCAACTCCAATCCCCAACTCTATTCCTACATGCCAAACACCCTACCAAACAAACATTTTATACCACCTCAGGAAGATGCTCAGGCTGGGGCTAAAGCAAACCTCAGGGGGAAGGGAGTTCCATAGAACTGGGGCAGCAAGCGAGAACTCCCCCCGTCCCCAGGCACCCCCATCCCATGGACAAGAGTAACAGGTGGAACCCACAGGAAGGCACCCCTGACCAACTATAGGGGGCCACAATAGAACATGGTAGGACAGGTAATCTTTCAGATATGTGGGGCCCAGGCTGTTTTGGACTTTATAGGTCAAAACCAGCACCTTGAATTGTGCCCAGAAAGACGCTGGAGCAATAGTGTAATGTGCTTTCGGTGACCTGTCCCCCAAAGTAGCCAGGCCTCTGCATTCTGCACCAACTGCAGCTTCAGAACAGTCATCAAGGGCGGCCCACATAGAACATGTTGCAATAGTTTAGCCTTGAAGTGATGAAAGCATAGATGACAGTGGCAAGGTTCACTGGAAAACCTACTAAAGTTACTTGAGTATCAGTAGCTTCTTCGTAGGTATTGACAAATAAGTACAAAGTAATCAAGTTTTGAAATGAATATGTTGTGAATTACTAAAAATGTTCTCAGACGTGATGGTGGCTGGCTTTAGCATACTTTAGCACACTTTACTTCATGGACCACCATCACCTAAGTGCACCTGTCAGATTTTAGGATACGATGGATTCTGACCGTGGTGGTAGCTAGAGTGGCCTGTGACTCGGAAAAGTTTCCAAATCACAGCCTCGGCTAGCTACCACCATGGTTGTAATCATGGCATGGTTTGGAGTGGCTGGGGGTCGGGCACCATGGCAGCCATCATTGGGGGGGGGGAGGAAGGAGGACCAGTGGGTGCAGTGTGGGGGTGGGGCTGGGTGGATTCACATCCACCCAGATTCCCACCCTCCCCCATGATGATGCCTCTGTCACATTAGTTCAGGTGTCTGGCTGGATTCCGGCCGTGGTGCTGGTCCTACTCCAGACCAGGTAAGTCTGTGATGGAATTTAGCACCATCACATTAGAAAACAGCCATACTTCCATTTAATAATCCAAGTTGTGTGGCTGCCCCTAGCAACCTTAGTTTATTGTTGAACCTACTTAGGAGCCATAATCTTGCATTTTTCCATGCAAATTTTAGTTTTAAACAGCACACTTCCGTAAATGAGCAAAAATGAATAATCAATTCAAGGGTGTTGCCTTTTGGGAGTGGATGGAATTACTGGGAATTGTGTGGTTTAAGGAGCTATGGGAGAAACATGTAATTTCTAAAGAATGTACGCATAAGACAGAGGCATCTCAGGATTTAGACGGTGGGTTAATCAAGCTATCTGATCAGTTGGACCTATTAACCAATAACAACCCTCCATCTTGTTTTTGGCACTGTTGGCTCATTTCTCCTTACTGGGGCGGGTCGCAGGGAGCACATCACACCTGTGCTCCGCGCTCTGTACTGACTGCCTATAAAGCACCAGGATAGGTTCAAGATGCTGGTTTTGACCTTCAAAGCCCTTCACGGCCTGGGCCCTACCTATCTAAGGGATTGCCTCACTCCCCATGTGCCCGTGTGACCCTTGAGATAGTCCATGTGGGCCTTTTTGGAGGTTCCCCAGGGGAGACGGGTGGCCACTGATGTGACATCTTTTTCTGTGGCTGCCCCTGTGCAGTGGAATTCACCCTTGGAGGAGGCTCGGTTGGCCCCCACCCTCCTGTCATTTTGACGTTTGTGTAATACTTGGCTGTTCCGCCAGGCCTTTGGCGAGGGGGGGGTAGGGGGGGTAGGGGAGTTTGGGAGGGATGGTGAGTTTTTATTATTTGTTTTAAAATTTGTAGATTTATTTTTAAATTTTTTATTGTTTAATTTTTTGTGTCTGTGTGTTGTTCGCCACCCTGAGCTGCCTTTGGGCAGGAGGGGCGGGATATAAGTTTTAAATAAATAAATAAAATTAAAATGGCTACTTAGTAAAGTATTATTGTTATTTATATAGTTCCATAGTGAGCATGACACTTTACGGACAGAAGACGAGACAAGGTCCAGACCCCAAGCATCTTACAACTTAATTTAATATTCTCTCAAAGTTCAAATGATGGTTGCTGTTTGGCAAAGCTTTTATAAATTCTTTGGGAGCTAGTCAATGTAAGCTGCAGCTGTGTTATACGTGTATTAATTAAAGTTCAAATGTTCTAAGAGTTTTCTGCTTGGGGCTCTGGTAAGTCAATATTTTGCTATCACCAGAGCACAGCCTCAGAAGCAGTGAAGTTCTGATTTTAATATTGATTTCTCCATTGTATAGGAATCAACATGTGTCTTGCTTCCTGAATCATAGATCTTATTTCCTGTTTATACTTTAAAGGAGAATTTTGGAATATCAATAAGTAGTTTATTGCTTTAACTGTTTGTTGTACAACTAATAAAACAGAAAGCACAAAACAATGGTAGATACATAAATTTCTACAAATGCTTTTTAGATTCATATTGCCCATTAGCTACAGGAATGAACAACATTTCTAAACTTGGCATAGGAAGTTTGACACATAACAGTGAAGCAAAACGTGATGTGTTGAAATCTCTTTTTAAAAAACTTGTCTGTGGACAAAGTTCATTTGCTGCTTAACCGGCAGTTTCGGATTAACCTGGTAATCTGGGGTACCGGTACCGGTTCCCCGTGCCGGATTTTTTTACATTGTGGCCATTGAAATGAATGGCCGTGATGTAAAAAAAACAAAAACAACCCACACTTTCCCTCCCCCATCCAGACTGCGCGGGTGGAAGGGAGGACAACCCCCACCCACCCTGCCCAGCCTGGATATTTTAAAATTTAATTTTAACCTGAAATCCGGCTGCTAGTGTGGGCTCCGGGCCGCTGCCACACCGGCGGCAGCGACCCGGAGCCCGCATCAGCAGGTACTAGGCAATCCCTGGGGTGGGGGGTGGTTTAACACCCCCCACCCCAGGGATTGCCCTGCCCCCAACACCCAGGGATCACCTTACTTGCCCTCCAGGCGGCGGTGGAAGCAGCATGGCGTGGGTCCAGCTTCAGCGCTAGTGGCTGGCTTCAGCGCTTTACTAGGCTTTCCGGGGAACTCCCTCCCACTGGAGGTCCACTTGACCACTGACGTCCCCTCTTTCCATAGACAATGTAAGACCTGACTGTTCCACTGTACCTTTCCTGAGGGAGATGGGGTGGATGGGTTCGGTTAGGGAGGGGTAGGAGGTTGAATTGTTTTTAATTCCATTGTAATTGTATTGGATGTTGTTTGTTTTAATCTGTTTTTAACATGTTGTTAGCCACCCTGAGATGCTTTTAGCAGGAGGGGGTGGCATACAAATTTTATTATAAATAAATAAATAGTCTTCACAGGCATCTGGGGTAGGAGTCATGATGCCAGGATCTTTCGCTCATCACCTTTCTTCGCACGCATGTCCCAGGATGAGATCACTCCGAACCTTTACCAGGTAATTGAGGTAGTTCCCATGCAGCCAGTGTTGCTTGGTGATTCGGCATATCCGCTTAATCCATGGCTTATAAAGGCCTACCTTGTCACCAGGACACCCACGCGTATCCTGTTCAACGAGTGACTGTGCTTTCTGTGTTGGGTGGTGGAATGTGCATTTGGGATGTTGTAGATGCACTGGAGGCTGCTGTGGAATAGGGGCCAGTTTGACCTGAATAGGACCCCCATTCTGGATGTTGCTGGTTGTGTGCTCCACAATATATGGATCCCGTGCCAATATACCAGCACACCCAGGGTGGTACCCTCAAGAGAATCTCTGAGGAGAACATCGGTGCCCTGTGCCACCACATTGCCAGACAGCAGGTAGGGCACTGACTGCAGCCTACCACTGAGTCAAACCTCTCTGGGCCTTCTTGTATGTATGTGCACTGTGAATAAACAGTACCATTAGAAGTATACACTTGTTCAGTTTCCTTTACTTCTTCCTTGCTACTGTCCTTGGCCTTGGGCCTTGTAGTGAGCCCTGCTGCAACCCTCCTTCGTACTGTTCTGGGAACCCCGAGTTGCCAGCTCCTGGAGGTGGGGTCCCATCCCTATTGTCACTTGCATCCCCCTGGGCTGGATGGACATGGGGGCTCTGGCACATGGGGTGACCAAGCCTGTAGTTGTTCATGGCCCTTCACCAGGGTAGTGGTCATGGCCCTCCATGGGCACCTACCAGGGCCCTGTACCTCCTTGCCCACATGGGTGCCCCAGGATCTGTCTATCTGCACGTCCTGGCAGCTCACCTGCTGGACATGGCTACCCGTGTTCCATATGGCCCTTGTTCCCTGTCAGTGGTCTGCAAACATGTGCATGGGTGAGCAGCACTAACACATCTCTATAGTCTCACATATACTACTCCACAACAACCAGGTATATTTATTTATTTATTTATTTATCTAACATAATTTATATCCCACCCCTCCTGCTGAAGCAGCTCAGGGTGACTATTGCTAATAAATATAAATATAAATATAAATATAAATATAAATATAAATATAAAACAATAATAAATAATCCAAATAAAACAAGAGCATCAAACAACCCATATAGGGGATGTCAAAGAAAAAAGAAAAGCAACCCACCCACCCCCACCCTAACCCTCACCCATCTCCCTCTACAAAAGTCTTGCAGAAGAGGCTTATGGTTCAATATGTTTTTTGTTTATGTTTTTAGCAATCTTCCTCCGTTGGTGGAACTGGGTTCTTGTGGGGCCTCTCTCTCGGCTTCACCCCCACTAGGGGCAGGCTTCTGATCCCTCCTCTCTGTGGCCGCTCACCTTGGTCCCTTCTGGCTTGGCCCAGGCTGTGGCTCCTTTTCCTGTCACTCCACACCTGGGGCTGATAGTTGTTCCTGTGGATGGATTTAGGGCATTGCATCACTGGCCCATTCACTGTGTTCCCCTTATGCTAATCTATTGTTTCACCTCCTTTTGGCCATCCTCGGTTGCTGTGCTCATGGGCACAACTGCCACTGTCTCCGTGGTGGCTCCCCTGGATGCCCCACTCCCATCATTCACTGCAACCAGTCAAATGTGAACCCTACTTACCTCCTGCCTAGAGAAGCCTGCTGGGATGGATGGGTCACTGGGGATCATGGAGGCTGTGCTGGACCCCCTGGTCATGGAGGGCCATGCAGTCCTTTTAGTTTTCTCTTTTTAGGTCCTTCTGTGCCCCCTAGTGATGTTGCTTCAACTCATCCACCATCCATCTGGTTTCCTCAAGCAGGTCCTTCCCCAGGTCCTCCTTCCTCCTCCTCTGGTTGCACTCATCTTTTGGGTCTTATCTGCACACCCCATGGCTCTTCCTGTTCATCTGCAGAAAGAGTTGGGGAAGTGTGGTTACCATTAGGCTGCAGCTGTTTTGCTTCCTTATCATCCCATATATGCGTGTGCCTGTGCAGCTTCTTGTGGTGTTAGCACCCCTGGCAGGGCTTCCCTCTGTGGCTAGCATGGGAGGCACTTTGTGTACTTGCTGTGTCTACCCTCTTTTTGGTTTCCTTTTCTGAATTGGAGGAGGGGGGTGTTAGGTAGCTGGTCCTGCTATCCCTGTATGTCTGGGGGTCCTGTCCCTTATATAGTTATGGCAACCCTCACATACTGCACGGCTGGGTGTCCCCATCTTCCCTGTGCTAACAGGTCTCCTGTGCTGTTCCTGCCCCCCTTCTTCCTTTCACCTTCCATGTCCCATGACTGCCTTTCAGTGGGCCTTCACCTCATGGGTGTTCCGCTCCATGTTCCCTGTGTCCCACCATGCAACCGCCCAGCCCTGTGCCCCAGTCCATGTGCCCCTACCATCTGAGTCCAGGTTGTAGGACTCCTGGGTGGCCTCCACATCCTCCTCCTCATTCTCCACCACCTAGTCCTTGGCCTACAAGGCCACTTGAGCTGTGGAAGTGTACATGGTGTGTGGTAGTTCACTCATCAATCCCTCTTGGTGATGGCTCTTTCTCCTCCCAGTATCCCCTTACCCTCTTTTATAGGGACTGTATCTTACCTGGGTCCAAGTTCCTCCTCCTGGGGGTCATCCCTGGCTTCCTCTTGCTTCCCATTTTCCCCATGCACACCATTCCTGGGAGTGTTGTGGGTGCACATGGAGAATGAGGTGGATTGTGCCCTAATTCAAGATCACTATTTCCACCTGTTGGATGGGGATGTGGTTCCCTCCCTTGATGACTGCCCTTGCCAGGTGCAGTGGATTCCCCTTGCTCTGTGGGGTTTGGGAGTGGTGGGGTCCTTCCCTTATATTTTAACTTCTGACATAGGGTATTTTCAGACGTTACGAGATCACACTCAACCACAGTGAACCACACTCAACCCCGTGGTGGGTCCAAAGGGCCCTGAACGTCTGTTCGGCACGTGCCAGATGTTCACCGTGCTCAAAACACACATGGGGCCAATTTCAACCATACTTCCTGGGCTAGTGGGGGGAATATCCTGGGAAGCGTGGTCAAACGGACCCCCACCAGGAACCAAGGAAAAGTAACATCTGAACGCCAATCCCCGCACGGAACCAAACGAAACGAGCCCCAGCTAGGGACAAGGCACGCAGCATCACTTCCGGGCAACCAGCAACAACACAAACACCGGAGGGAGATTTAAAGCGAAATCGGCTGCAAGGAAGCTTGGCGGGATGGAACGAGGAGGGAGGCAGAAGAGAGCGGAGGCAGAGACAGTGACAGTGGTGGGGCAGGAGACGGAGGAGGTGCAGGCAGGGGCAGCAATGCAGGTGGAGGGGGCACAGGCACAGGAAGGGGGCACACGGGTGCACCCAACCAGGGAGCCGGCCCAGGCACAATGCCCACAGCTGCAGCCCGATCGCGACACCCCGGAGACAGCGGCCGGAATGGGCCCGGAGGAGGCACCCAGGAAAAGGGTAAGGGGGAAGAAGGGGAGGGGAGCAGGGGGCATGGAAGACCCCCCTGGGGGGGACAGGGTGACCCCAGGGGACCGGGAGGGGGGCAGGGGTGCCCCGTGAGGGGGCCCCACTGGCACCCACTCAACCACTTCCCCCCTCCCCCCAGACATGGAAAATGGCCCAGGCAGATGAGCCCCGGGACGAGCCTGGCCTAGCGTGCCCAGAGGTGCACCTGGAGGATGAGGAGGAGGAGCAGGGGCAGGACGAGCAGGACCAGGAGGAGGAACAGCAGTGGGGGTGCCAGAGGAAGGTCTACCACCGAGGGGGCCAGTGGGGCCTACAGGAGACCTGGGACTTCATCCGGATCTGGGGGACCCTCGAGTACCAGCTGGAGCTTGCCATCAACCAGCGGAACGAACAAGTCTACTGGGACATTGTGCGCGACATGGAGGCGGCAGGGCATCAGCACGCAGCCGCCCAGTGTCGCTCAAAGGCCAAGGAACTCAAGAGGGGGTACAAGGCCATCCGCGACAACAACATGCACTCCGGACACGGGGCCCGCACCGCCCCCTACTATGATGCCCTGGACCGCATCCTTCATATGAAGGGCTCCATTGTTGCCCCACGTCTCGTGGGCAGTGACGTGGTCCAGGGCAGGGATCGGGCCGAGGTACCCCCTCCCCTCGCTGCCTGCCCAGTAGACACAAGCTCTGGGGTCCCCCTCCCCCAGGAGGACCGCCCGGGAATGCCAGAAACCTGCAGGGCCCCCCCCAGCAGCAGCCCGGAGAGCTCCCAACACCAACCCAGCCAAGCTGAGTCAGAGGTCGGCACTCTCACCACCCTGAGCCAGTGGTCCCTGGGGGAGCACTCCCAAGTCGAGGCACCAGCCTCTGAGGGCTCCGAGACAGATATCGAGGGTAAGCGCCTCTCCTGGACAGGGGGAGGCCACGACCAGGGGGCCATGGGCAGGGGGTGGTGGGGGGATGGGGAAGGGGGCGGCCTGGGGCACGCATCAGCCCCCACACCCGTGAGGCAAGTGGGGGCCCAGTAGCAGGGCCCACAACCACCACCCATCACCCACAGCCCCCTCTCTCGCCCCCAGGACATGGGGAGCCCCAGGAACGGACCCTCAAGACGGAGCATCCAGCAGCGAAGGAGACCGGAGAACAGGTGCCAGAACCAGGTGAGGCGGATGGGGCGGGAGGGAGGGCACCCCGGG
>QEPC01013489.1:206460-219447 GCA_003113815.1 Sphenodon punctatus | reverse complement strand
GTCGTTCGGTGTTCGGTTCCGTTCGGTGTGTTCGCCATTTCGGTGTTTGGTGTTCGGTGTTCAGTCTGTTCGGTGTGTTCGTGTTTGTGTTCGGTTGTCCGAACAGGCCGAGTTTGGTCCGAACACCGAACTACCGAACTACGTTCGCCCATCCCTACCGAGCACATCACCACGCCCCAAACTCCTCAGGCCTGCTTTTGGGCAACAGGCTTCAGCAGCTCAGTGTCACTTCCTGACAGTGCCCTCCACTGCCCCGCAGGGCACTGGAAGGCCTGCAGTACATGAAGCTGTGGCTATCTCTGCTGAGGTTGCAGGAGTATGTACTGCTGCTTTTGAGTTTCCTCCAGGGCCACCAATATCCTCCATTGTGGAGGCGATCCCCAGCAATCCAGAGCTGGTGTATCTCACCCCGGCTGCTAGAGGCAGGACTTGATCCCAGACAATGGCAGGAGGGAGAGGAGTAGCAGAAGCAGAAGTAGTGCTAGCAGCTATAGAGGAGGGCACAGGGAGAGTGCCAGCAGCATGGTGGGCATGGGCAGTCAAGCTTCAGGATCCCAGTACTCCCCTTCACGGGACATCACCGTGATTGTGGACAGTAAGTCAGAGGCAGACACTAGTGCTGCAGAGGAAATGTCTGGAGCTGAGGCGATGACTGTCTCTCCTCCCAGAGCTGTGTTATCATCACCACCACCAGGTTCTGCACCTCCCAGCAGTGCTGGCAGCAGTGCATCACCAGGGGTGGTCCAGAAGGCAGGAGGGGGCAGAAAATCTTCCATCTGGGAATATTTTAAACTGGTGTGGGTAGATGATCTCAGAGAGGTGCACTGCATTTTTTGCAATAAGCTGGTGAAGCGTGGGCAGGTGCTTGCCAACCTTGGGACAACTGCAATGGTGAGGCACCTGAAGTCATGCAGCAGTGTTCTGATGCTAAGTAGGAAGGCAGGGGAAGTGATGCCAGCGGGTTCTCGACTGCAGCGGCCAGTTGCCCGGCTCCTTAAGCAGGCAAGAGTCCTGCTCCAACTGCTGCCTCTACCACCAGGAGCGGGGGGGAGGGGACAGCAGCAAGAGCGTTGCCAGCAACATTAGTCCACCACGGAGGAGTTGGGGTGGGGGCAGCTTCCAAGGCCATCAGCAGCAGGGTGGCTTGGCTTTCAAGAGAAAGCCAAGTGCCTGTTTGCTGAAATGATTGCACTGGATGGGCAGTCCTTCTCAATTGTAGAGGACAAGGGCTTCCAGCGGCTGATTGGGTTCCTGCTCCCCACCCCCATTTTAAGCTGCCATTCCACACAACCGTAAGTCGAACTGCAGTGCGAGAACTTACAGGGCCCAAATTACTCAGGTGCGGTCCTTCAGCTATCTGGGCCTTACCTTCCGTTATTAAGGTACCTGGAAAGCCCACTTGGAGGGTGTAGCTTTAGTGGCAAAGAGATCTGCCCTGGCCATTCTAAAATTTTTCTACCCCTCTGGAAGAATAGCTTTTAAGATGGCTCTCCAGGCTTTCAATGCTAAAGTAACAGCTCAGTCCCTTTTTGGGGCTGAGCTGTGGGCCCCCTTTTATACAGTGGATTTTGATAAGGTTCAATCAATGTTTATTTGAGCACTTCTTAGGACTCCAGGGGGGACTCCGTTAGCTGCAATCCTCATGTAATTAGAACAGCTAGCATGGTCCTCCAGAGCATGGGGTTTGGCTTGTAAATATTGGTGTAGGGTCTTGGATTCTAGTTCCAAGGGCCTTTTTTCGGTATCTTACAATTGACTCATTTAGAGGTAAATGGTTCGTGGAAGTTGAAGCACAGCTGGTTGTTATGGGATTGTCTAGGGAGTATCTCTTATTCAAGGATTTGTGGCTAGCTAGAGGCGAAATTAAGCAGCATTGGGGAGATATCCAATATCAGAATGAAAGGGCTAGGGTAGGGTCATCACTGCCTATTAGCCACTACCTGAATTTGGCCCCTCCAATAGCCATGTTAGTGACTTTCCTTGCTAACGATTATTCAGCTAGGGGAAAGTGGCTTTATATGGTGGCGCGTTTCAATGCCCTTCCTATCCAGGTTTGGGTGGGACGTCTCGCTGGGGTGTCCTTCTGCTCTCTGTCCTTTTGATTGCTTGGAGCCCGAAACAAATGAGCACGTGTTGTTGCAGTGCCACTTGTACGATACCCTTTGTCTGCAATGTTTCCAGACTGTATTTGATAGGTTTCCAGGTAGGTCAGATGCTGCTTACTCTGATTATTTGCTTGCCGATAGTAATCAGGAAATTACTTGCCTTGTAATAAAATTTTTGATATTTGCAATGAAGACGGGACCAGTTTGTGAATTTTAAGTTGTTTGATTGATATGTGTTATGTTGTTTGTAGCTGATTTTATTTGTTTTATTTAAATATTGTATGTTTTATATATAACTTTGTATGTTTTTGGTTGTCTATGGCTGTGGCCTTGTGCCTGTCTGTATAAACATAATCTAATCTAATCTACTACAGGGCTTTGAAGGAGCGGGTGAGGGAGCAGCTGGCAGGAGCTGGGGGGGGCACCATCCACTTTACTACAGACCTGTGGTCAAGTAGGAATGCACAGCATGCCTACCTGGCAGTGACTGCACACTGGTGGCAGGACCCAGAGGCAACTTTTGGGAGTGACAGGAGGGGCCCTGAAGCAGGGTATCGGTGGGCCCTGCTTCAGGCACAAGTTATGGACATCCCCCACACCACCAGGAACATCGAGGCAGCCCTGTCCGCCATGGTGAGGGAGCGGGTTATGCCAGGCGTAGCCTTCACCAAGGGGTGTGTGGTGATGGACAACACTGCAAATGTACTAAAGGCAGTCCATGAGGGGGGCTTCACTAGCATCCCTTGCACCGCACATACCCTTCACCTGGTAGTCAGGGATACTCTGGGCTTGGGGGACAAGGTGGATTAGGGAAGGCACCCTTAGCTCTTTGACAGAGCAGAGGAGGAAGCTGGCGGGGTTCTTCAACTGGAGCCTGACGGGCACCGAGCTCCTCCGGGAGAAGCAGGCTGAGCAAGGCTTCACAGGGCCCCAGCTGGTTCAGGATGTAGCCACACAGTGGAATTCCACTTTCCTGATGCTCGAGCGGCTTCTTAAGCAGAAAGCCGCCTTGCATCAGGTGCAACTGGAGATGGACTGCGGGGCACCAGAAGGGTTTAATGGGGCGGAATGGGAGATCCTGGCTCAAACAGTTTTTGTCATGAGACTGTTCCTGGCTGTGATGGAGACCGTGAGCAGCTCCACCACCCTCAGCCACGTGACCACTCTGGTTCAGACAAGATTCTCGGGGGGCGGGATTGTGGGCCTGAGGGCAGGAAGCTGGCCGATGAGGCACTTGACCTGGTGTGGAAGCTGAAGTCAGGGCTGGAGGTGCGTTTTGATGCTTTCCTGCAGGGTGAGCAATATGTCCTGGCAACTATGCTGGACCCCAGGGTCAAGGGCAGCATGGCACACCAGACAGTGCTCTATGCCCTCCGGAAGGATGCGCTGATGGAGAGGGTCTGGCAGGCAGAGTGGGTTATGCAGCAGGACACCCCTGGGGATGGTGGGAGTGGGAGCAGCCACCCCCTTCAGCCAGGTGGGTCTATCCCTGCCCCAGCCCTAGTGGTAGCAGCAGCAGCGCCAGCAGCAACAGCACCCCTGTTGTCAGCAGCAACAGAAGCAGCTTGGCCAATATGCAGGCCACTCTGGAGAGCATGGGGTCCCCCACAACAATAGGGAAAGCAGCATGGCTGATGGCAGTGGTGGAGGTGGGACCAGGCAGAGAAACAAGAGGGACTACAACGGCCCCTCAGCAACCGTGGAGATGTACCTGGAGGAGGAGCCATGCATTGATCCCACCAGCGATCCCTTGGCCTACTAGGCAGGCAAGGTCAACATGTGGCAGCCCTGTCAAAAGTGGCCAAGGGTCTCTTGTCCTGCCCACCAACAAGTGTCCCCAGCAAGTGGGTGTTCTCTATGGTGGGGTACATTTGCTCCCTGCACTGCCTGAGATGAGTTGGTGGAGCAGTTGCTGTTGATTAAGGTGAACCTTCCACTGCTGGGATTCCCCGAGCTGCCCCTGGACAAGGATTGATGGTGCAGTGGCACACGCCATTCCATGCCAGGGGCAGTCATGGGACGGGACTCCTCCTCCTCAATCTGGGCTAGGGCTACTGCTGCTGTTCTGATGAGGTGCTGTCCCTCCCTCTCAATATCTGGCTACCACCTTGCCACTCTCTCTCTCTCTCTCTCTCTCTCATACTAGACGGCCTCAGCTGATTTATCTGACTGACCTCATGACACAGGGTGGCATTAGAAACAAACTGTAAGCCTGCCAGCCGGCCTATGACTATACGATCTCAGCCCACCAATGTGACACTGACTGGTCTCACTCTCTCACGCTACACAGTCTTTGCTAGCGTGTCTGAGTGCCCTGCTGTCAATGTCCCAGCCTGCCTGCTCTACTGCCTCTCATGTCACTCTGCCTGTCTGCCCGTCCAGCTTGCTGCCAAGCTCAAAGCATGCCTCAGTCCACCTTCCTGCTTCCCATGCCAAGGTGCCTGTCTGGCCACCCAGGTTGCCTAGCTCAAAGCCTGCCCAAGCCTGCCTGCCTTACTGTCTCTCATGCCACACTGCCTGCCTGCCCAGCTGCCAAGGTTGCAAAGCTCAAACCCTGCCTCAGTCTGCCTGACTGATGCTCATGTCATGCCACCTGACTGCCTCCCCGGCAACCAACTGGAGGGGAGGCCAGATCAAGCTGCCACCTGCCAGAACCTGGAAGAACTCCCATCTGTGCCTAATGCCAAATATAACAAATATAACAAAACATGGAACGTATTATGTGCCTGTCTGTGTGCATTTCTATACCTATCTATAGCCCGGTTGAATGAAGTGTGCCCAACCATGCACTACTTCAAGGCACATTATTCAGTTCCCATAGGCTGTCATTCCACTGTACCTGAGTCAGTCATGCCTCCCCCCTCCCCATCAATGTGATTCTGGGACTATCATTCCAGTCACTGGGGACTGTCATTCCATTCCACTGCATCCAGAAGCCCAATGCCCAGCCCGCACACCAGCCTTCTCCCCTCCCCAGTCTCCCTCCCCAGTCTGATCCTCAGCACCCACCCACGGATGCCCGCTGAAGCTGCTTGAAAAAACCCCTCTGACCACCAGCACCCACTGCCTGTTGCCCGCTGCCAAGGAGCCTGCCTATCTTTCTCTCTGGCACACACACACATAGACACAAGCCCTGCTCCTCCTGGGGGGCTGTCTGCAAGTTGAGACCCTGCTGCTGGCACATCTTTGGGGGTAATACCTTACCTATGCTACATGTGGAGGTGCCAGTCAGGTGCTGCTGGTAGGGATCGACTAGCTGTATGAGATTCTGCCACCTCCCGGAACTTCAGCACAGAGGAATAAAAGATTGGCAGGTCAAACAAAGCTTCTAACAAATATAACCTTTATAAACAATTTTTAAAGAACAATAACATCAACAGTATAAAACCAAAACCAAACATATATACAAAGGAAAAGAAAAGGGTCTAGCCTATTTGTCTTTGGGCCTGTCCCCTGGAATGCGGGGGAAAGGCAAAAGGGGCACAGGACAGGACTGATGGGTGGGCACCCTGTTCTTCGGCATATTGTAGCCATGGGCCAAAGCGAAGTCCACGGCCCCTGCCACGGCTGCATGCCACCTGGAGACCACCTGGTGGTCCAGTTCCAGGCATTCCATCTCGGTGGAGATGTACTGGGCATACGCCTCCACCTTCTTTTTCTCCACCTCAAGCGCCTGGAACTGTTCCACCAGGAGGTTCTCCATGGTGGCTGCTGTCTGCTTCAGGCCATCTATGAAGTCCTGGGTGGGCCTCTCCACCTTAGTCTGAAAGGCCCTTGCCACTGGAAACTCCCGGGGCCCGGGAGACTCCACATCAGAGCTGGTGGAGGGGGAAGGGCTTACGCGGTGTTGCTTCTTCCGTGCCTTCCCCCCTTTCTTCTGGTGATGACGATGCTCCATGGCCATGACGCCAGAGTCCTGCTGCTGCCACCTCACTGTCAGCCCTTGAAGCTTTTCACTGTGGGCTATCAGCCCTGATGCGGTCCCCTCACACTGCCTCCAGAACTTTTTATGGCAGACCTAAAGAACATAAAAAGATAGGAACATAAGAAGTGCCATACTGCATCAGACCAATGGTCTGTTAAGCCCTGCCTGCATTCTGTCTCCACAAGAGGGTGGGTGGCCATTGGCCAATCTCTCTCTGCAGGAGACTTCCTAACAGTTCATAGGGCAATCCATTCCCTGTTGTTCCAGCCCCTGTGCTTTACCTTGCATTCTGCAGAGACATCCTCATGCCTCACGTACCACCACCAGACATCGGACCGTGTCTGCCCAGTATCTGGGGGTGGCACTGGCGACCTCCGTTTTGGTGTCCTGCACTTGCCCCTGGCACTGGCATTTGAGGATTCTGAATTCTCACCGTGTCTGAAACAGGAACACATAAACAACTCCTAAGTATATCATGCATTTATGATGATGCCTCTAGTCCTCCCTCCTTGGGGTGTTAGGGATGGCAACTGGAGACAGTGACCCAGGGTGGCTGGCATGTGCAAATAATCCTGCCCTTCTTTGGGTGCTGGGGAGGGATGGCAATGGGGAGACCCTGGCTGGCTGGCACGTGCAAATCCTGCCCTTCTTTGGGTGCTGGGGAGGGATGGCAATGGGGAGACCCTGGCTTGCTGGCATGTGCAAATACTGCCCTTATTTGGGTGCTGGGGGAATGGCAACTGGAAAGACACTGGCTGGCATGTGCAATTAATCCTGCCCTTTTCTGGATGCTGGGGAGGGATGGCAATGGAGAGACCCTAGCTCGCACATGCAAATCCTGCCCTCCTTGGGGTGTTAGTAGGGGATGCTAGGGATGGCAAATGGAGAGTCTTTTGCTGGCACGTGCAACCTGCCTTCCTTGGGGTGCTAGTAGCGATGGCAACTGGAAAGACCCTTGCTGGCACATGCAAATCCTGCCCTCCTTAGGGCACTGTGGATGGCAGTTGGTAAGAACCTGGCTGGCACATGCAAATCCTGCCCTTATTTGGGGGTGCGTAGGGATGGCAACTGGAGAGTGGAGACCCTTGCTAGCCTGGCAAATGTTTGGGTGGGGGTGCTGCTCGTGCTCGTGCCTGACTTCTGGAAGAGCCCCCCACACTACAGTACCCTCTCTCCCTGTGGCAGACATCAACTGACACCAGCTGATGCCCACTGTTTGTGCCTGACTGCCCACCACCCATGCACCCACCCGCACGCCAGTGAGCTCACTCTAAAGGATAGTATTCTTCTTGTCCTCAAAGTAAAAAAAAGTTTACAAACCTAGAAGCAGTGGCAGCATCTTCTGTGCCCACTGGCTCTTGCTCCTCCTCCACCACCGAAGGTCCAGCAGCAGCAGCAGGAACCTCTTCCTCCTCTACCACCAGCTCCGCCACCTTGGCCTTCCCCCAGGCCTGGCGTTTAATGGTCACCTTCTTCATTATTTTTTTTTAAACAAGCACTCGCCTGCCAACAGTCACCCACCAACACTTTCTAACCAATCAAACCAACAGTCAAACCGAAATCAACACACAGTTCAACACAAACACAACCAAAACACACCAAACACCCAGCCAGCCACAACACACACACTCTCTCACCACACAGCTCCGCACGCACTTGAATTTCCGGTTTCCGATGCGATCACTGGATTATGCTATACCTATTTCCAAACGGCCGAATTGAACTGAATGTCACCAAACCGAATGACTGAACCTGAAGTCGACGACCAAACCGAACAACCGAACCTGAACCATGAACTGTTCACACATCCCTACGAGCGAATGTGTTCAGGGAGGGAGTTCCAGGCATAGGGGGCTGCCAGGAAAAAGGGTCAGATGCGTTTTGAGGAGCAGGGGAGCCATGAGCAGACAATGGTGGTGGCAGAGGAGGAGCGGACTCCTGGACAGGAGTGTAGTGGAAATGAGTGCTGAGAGGTAGGGGGGGAGCAAGGCCATGAAGAGCCTAGTAGGTAAAAATCAGGAGTTTGTGCAGAATGCATTCAGGAAGAGGAAGCCAGTGGAGAGAAGAGAGAAGGTGCTGTACGTGATCAAAGTGGCAGGCAACGTGGATGACCTTGGCAGCAGCCTTATGAACAGTAATGATGTTTTGTTGAGTGAATTATGAGATTTTGTTGAGAGGACTGTGGAACTTGGCAGGGGTGTGCAGGGCACTCTTGAGTGGTTCTACTCCTTCCTGTTGTGGAGATCCCAGTGTGTAGTGATGGACAATTGCTCATCCTCCCTATAGGACTTGTTCTGTTGGGTTCCTCTGGGTTCCATTCCGTCTCCCCTCCTGTTCACTGTGTACAAGGCCTCTTGGTGCGATCGTATGTAGATTTGGGCTGCGCTGCCATCAGATGCCCTGTCATATGCTGATGACACCCATCTTTGTCTTATCTTACCCAGATCTTGCACTCTTGGTTCTTACACATTGCTCAGCTGCCATTGGGAACTACTGGATGCAGGTGAGCCAACTGAAGTCAAATCCAGACAAGATTGCAGTGATGATGGTTCCTGGGGGATACAGGAACACCCATCATTGTGCTCTATGTGAGAATGCCCTTGAAGACTGTTTGGAGACTGCAGCTTGCGCAGAACATGGCAGCCCATCTTCTGACACGTGTGGGCTCCTGGAAGCAAATCTCACTGGTGCTCCAAAATCTGCCCTGGATGCCAATAGTGTTCCTGATACAATTCAAGGTGTTCAAGGTGTTCCTGATACAATTCTATACAGCCCTTAATGGCTTTGGCCCTGCATATCTAACAGACAGCCTCCCCCGCTCCCCTTTGTCCCATCTACCTCAGGACAGCCAGGAGTGCCCTCTTGCAAATACCATCACTGCAGCAGGTCCGGACAACTCGATCTCACAGAGAGGCGTTCTTGGTGGCTGCCCCACAGCTTTGGAACTCCCTTATCTACAATGTTCAACAAAGCCCGAGCATCTTCAGAAGCAGATGTAAGACCTTTTTATTTGGCATGGGTTTTAGTGGGATAGGCTTTGGAGGGCTGGGGTGGGGATAGTTGTAATGGGATTTTATTTGGTTTTACTGGATTTCATGTTTTTTTTAGTGTAAACTGGCATCCACCTTTAGGAAATGGCAGCATATAAATATAAATAAATAAATAAATTTAAAAAAATTAATTAACTCTTTGATTGGTATAATGGATCTGCTTGAAAAGACACAATTTCCATGGTTTGGAGTATTCTGATAATTGGGCATTTCTTTTAATCTCCAGTAGGGAAAAAAATGAGAAATGCCAAAATTTGCTGAAGAACTTAAAAAAGGTTTGTTACAGTTTGATCTTAAATGAAAACATTTCTAAGGAGGCCACAAATCAAAACATTTTCACCTGAACACATTAGAGGACAAGCACAGAGCACCAGGCAAGTTGCTGCTTCATGTCCACTCTGAACTAGAGGTTTTGCTCCTGGGCAGAGAACAACTTCTATACAGCTAGTACTAGGCCCACTGAAGAGAGTGGCCTCGCTTTTGTCCTACAACTACTTCAGGAATGCATGATGGAAACTCCACAGTGACCCCATGCAAAAAACCTTTGAGCTGGGCCCTGCATGTCTGCTAATGCAGTATTGTCCCCACACACAAAAGGAGAACACAGACAAGTAATATGGGTAAAAACAGGTCATAACTTTATTAACTATAAACTGGCAGTCTGGATACAAAAAATTATGGAAGGGTGTCAAACAAAAAACTAGAATGGATGGGTATTGTTATGGATTGTTCAACTTATCCAGTGCCTCAGATCACTGATTGCAAATTACGTCTCTGATCCATTTGCATTTCAGCCCTCCTGACCTTCTATGTCAGAGTCCTGAGGAAAAGATTTGGTTTGTGGGCCAACTAGACACAGCATATACCCTGCTTAGTGGTTCCGTCCCCTCACCTTCCAGGGCTAGGAGAAACTGTGGGTCACATATCCCCTGATCGGTTCTCCTTTCACTCACCTCATAAGAAGGTGCCTCAACTGTTTCCATAAAGTGCTTTTAATATTGAAATTTCTATTGGTGAAATCTCCTTTTCCTTTTGGCACTGGACTACCTCCTTAGAGTTGCAACACGTGATAATAGCAAGTGCATAACCTGCACGTTGGAAAGGTGAAAACAAACCATGGGACTCCAGCTAATTTGTCCATGCTGCAGGGAAAATTCCTTCTTGTCCCCAACTAAAGCAACCAGCTATGCATGTAGTACCAGTCCAAGAGGGTGGGCCTTGCTGTTCCCAAGTATGAACTCTGATGCACTAGTTGCTGCTCCTTGCAGCTGCGTCTTACTCCCCATTGAAGGCGAGGCTCCACCACTCCAGTTTTATGCCTTAGCCTTGTAAGCAAAAGCAGAATGTACACTGTGCAAAGGACCAAACCTTGCAGGCTGCAAAATAATTTCCCCCACCTCTATGTCCAAGCCAGCAGACGGGGGGAAGGGAGCTACATCCTAGGCTTGCAATTTTCTGTGTCTCCTCCCATTCTAAGGGACAGCAGCTGCAATCTCCCTCCTCCAACATGTGTGGGTGGGATAAGAAATTTTGTTGAGCGTTATTTTCTTCTGTAGAAAATTTAGTTTCTGATTTAAGGTAGAATGTCTTTCAGAGAAAGGTTTTGTCACAAATTTTCTGATCAGTCCTACTTATTATCGTCTTGAAGGAATGAGTTAAATGGATTGTGGATATTGACAAGAACATCAGTAGATGGTATCATCCATACCTATTAAACCAAACCCACTATGGAAATATGTATTCATGAAGATTTTTTGCATATTTGGATACATAACTGAGTGAATATTCACCAGTCAAACAATATTCACATATTTGTTTTTTATGATTACATCATTTTGATTTTTTTCTTACCTCATTATTTCATTGTCAGCACTTTGGTTTCTTCATTTTGGTACCACTGCACAACAGTATGGTATGTAATGCTACTGTTGCTCATCATATTGATATGGCATTGCACATTATGGAATTGTGCAATCCCACAATGCTGCTATTGTGGCATTGCACTAATTTATTTTATTAAAACATTTTATACCCCACCCAACCCCCCGCCAAAGGCAGACAAATACACAAACAACAAGCATAAAACATCTAAAAAGGGGGAAGATGAAAACATTTGATATCCATATCCAAAATAAATATCCATATCCAGAAATGAAGCAGAATATGAATAATGCTTTGTATTGCTTTGCCAAAACGGACTTGGAGTGGACAAATTTGTTGAATTCGGTATTCGCTTCAGATATTTATTTCAACTTTAATACCCATCAACCTTTGTAGTAAGTTGGACTCTGTAACAGCTTATTAGCAATGTATTGAAATACATCTGCTAATTTTTTCTTAACTCAGTAATTTATCAATCTGTTATAGACATAAACTTGTGATCAGAATTTTATTCTCCGAAACCCTCTCTTTAATAGCTGTCTTACCAGTCTCCTCCAATGATATGTCAGATTACCTGTAGCTAGGTAGCTGCACTATGTTGAATCTAAATTCTTCATCGTGTCTTCCTACTTTGCACATCAAATTATTATTGAATCTTACAAACTGACTTGGATCTAGAAGGTTAACAGAGTTTCTTTTCCAGTAATTCTGTCCCCTTTTCCTCCCCAATCCTACAAGGGCATCCTGGATTTTGTTCACTTTAAAGATAATCCAAACTTCTCCTAACCACTCCTATCAGATGTTGCTCTAGGGCAGCCAGAAGATCTGTTCACCAGCTCTGATGAACCAGACCCAATAGTCTCTGCTACCTTAAAAAGGTAAAGCATAGTGGAGTATTCATCCCAGCATGAACTGAGGTATATTTAAAGTACAACTAATCTCACAGGAATAAAAGGAGGGGGGAATCAGATGGCAAAAATGTAGTGAACTGTGCTAAGAACATCCCTTTTTTACTCAAATCACAGCCTCTTCAGGAGACACCAACTGAATAGTGTATCTGGAGTATAGTACATTTGGGAATCAGCAAGACTTCCAAAGAGAATGAATTTAGCATTTGAGGCCACAAAAAGCCTCACTTAAGTCATTTGTCAGAGATATACATCTACAACTTTGACAGTAGCGTTTCCCCTTCCCCCGTGTATCTTTCAAGATTTTCTAGTGAGAAACGTTGAGTGAATTATTATTATTATTATTATTATTATTATTATAAACATTTATATAGCGCCAGACGTGTGACCTGGTGCTGTACAAAACATAGAAATAGATGTGGTCCCTGCTTGTGGCTTACAATCTAAAAGACAAGGAGGGGGAGACAGGGAGAGGGGACAGAGGGAGAGACAGGGGAGAAGACTAACAAACATACAAGTGGATACGATGTCTCAGGTGCGTGTGCTTGACTTGGTTACAATCAGGTTGGTTGCAGCAGTCTGCAGAGGAGGGCAGACAGGAGGTATATGGGAACAACTAGCAGGCATTGGGAAAGGCGGCGAGGAAAAAGTGGATCTTGAGGAGGGATTTGAAGGAACGGAGGGAGGGGGAAGGTGGATGTGGGCAGGGAGGGAGTTCCAGGCATGGGGGGCAGCAAGGGAGAAGGGTCAATGGTGGTTAGGTGAGCAGGAGAAACAAGGGAGAGTGAGGATTGGGACAGAGGAAGAGCGGAGAGCACGAGCAGGAGTGCGTAGGGAGATTAGGTCTGAGAGGTAGGGAGGAGCTTGCTTGCTGAGTGTTTCGAACGTGAATACCAGGAGTTTAAACAGGATACATTCAGGAAGGGGGAGCCAGTGAAGAGAGAAGAGGAGAGGCTGCACATGGTCGAAGCAACGGGCAGAGTGAATGACCTTGGCAGCGGCGTTTTGGATTGCGATAAGGGGGGACAGGTGAGAGCGAGGGAGTCCAGCAAGGAGGAGGTTGCAATAATCGAGGCGAGAGATAACCATGGCATGAACAAGGGTTTTGGCCGAGGAGG
>QEPC01013489.1:191249-205491 GCA_003113815.1 Sphenodon punctatus | reverse complement strand
GGGGATTGGGTCAAGGGGGCAGGTGGAGGGGTTGGATGAAGAGAGCAGAGCGGAGATTTCCTCGAGAGAGGCAGGAGGGAAGGATATGAGGAGAGAGGGGGGAGGGGTGGTACGAGAGCGGGAGGAGGAGGTGGGTGGGAGACAATGTCCAGATGGATCTTGTCAATCTTTGAGGTGAAGAACAATGTACGATCCTGAGCAGGAAGGGAAGAGGGCGGAGGAGGGTAGGGGGTTTAAGAAGGGAGTTGAAAGTAGAGAAGAGGTGGCAAGGGTCGCAAGAGAAAGATTCAATCCTGGAGATATAATAGTGTTGTCTAGCTAGGGAGATAGCCGAGGAGAGGGAGGAGAGGGAGAATTTGTAGTGGAGGAAGTCAGGGAGGGAGCAGGATTTGCGCCAGAGGCATTAGGCAGCCCGGGTGCAGGAGCGGAGGGAGCGGATGTTAGGGGTGAGCCAGGGGTGGGGGTTTTAGGGCTGAATGGGAAGAGAGGGGGGCGAGAGAGTCAAGGGTCGAGGAGAGAGAGGTATTGAAAGTGGAGATGGCAGAGACAGGGGAGGAGGAGGAGAAAACGGAGGGGAGGAGGGGGGATAGAGAGGAGGCAAACTCCATGGGGGTAAAGGCTTGCATATTGCTGAAGGGGCACAGAGAGGGGGAGGGCGGATGGTGGGAGAGGCTGAAGGAGGAGAGGAAGTGATCAGAATTAGGGCAGGGGTCAAAGGAGAGGTCAGCCAGAGAGCAATTTCGAGAGAAAATGAGGTTGAGGGAGTGGCCATTGGTATGGGTGGGGGAGTCGGTCCAGAGTCGGAGATCGAAGGAGGAGGTCAGGGAGAGGAAGCGGGAGATAGAGGGTGAGGAAGGCATGTCAACATGAATGTTGAAGTCACCAAAAATGAGAGTGGGGGTGTCATCAGAGAGGAAGAAGGTGATGGCTTTTATACCACTTAAAGCTACATTCAAAGAATGCCCTGAATCTGTATTTTCTACTATATTACATATACTATGCCTTGTTATTATTATTATTTTTTATGGGTGGTATATGGTTGGATATGTTTAGTTGTGTTAAGCTTCTCTTGTCATAACCCAAGGGTCAGCACAATAAAAACAATTATTATTCTTGTTCTATATTACATATACAGTCACGCACAACTCTTCATTGTATTTTTGTTTGTTTCCATTAAGTTGTCATGGAAACAACCAAGCAGCGTAATGGATTTCTCTCTCAGTCTTGATACATGCAAACAGAGGATATAAAGCATCCCCTTTGTGATTTCTTCCACTGCACTGTACACTGCACTGCCCCCTAGTTCTTTTACAGCACAATAGCACTGTTGTTTGAAACATTAACCTTGGGTCAGGATTAAACTATACAAACGGTAGGCCTTAAGTAGCAATATATTCTATTCAGGTATTTTGGCTATGAAATCCGATGACAAAATTTGTTTCTGGAAAAAAGCCACGATATCCCAAAAGTAATTGGCTCCGAAGCCAGAAGGGTTGTTAAGCGCAATTTCACATTACTATGGGTAGGCAGCTTTAACGTATTGTCTTCTTTCTGTGCCCCATTAACAGAGGCATCCTGAAAGGATAGAGTAAAATCATACAAATGCTGTAAGTCTGGAAACTGCTAAACTACAATGCATGTGACATAGATGCTTAGGATCTTTGCAGTCCCCTCTCAGTCAGACTTTTTTACCTGCCAGCTGCCTTCACTTTATTTAGAAGTTGCTGTTGTAATCCAGGGCTAAATCTATCCGATTACCAAGTTGCTTGACTTGGGGAGGGACCAGGGTGGGGAAAGGAACTCTTGGGCTAAGCTTGGAAGTGACAAATGTGAAAACTTTGTATTTTTATCTTTTAATACTCTTTTTAAAAAGAATTAATAATGAAGTCTCATGATTTCTGGTGTGGAGATTTCTTGCTAAAACTGGCAGCCAGTTCTGCAGAATCTTTGCATTAATCTCAAGAATTGGCAATAGGGCAACTCTTAGGCTTAGACTAATTAAACGCTTTCCCTTTTCGATGATGGGTTTGGTGTTTCAAACACTCTTATTTGCTATAGATGTCAGACTCGTACATAGGGGTGTGCAATTCATACCATATAAATTACGAAAACAAATGGAGTCCCATTCATTTTCCTAATTAACAAAAATTAATGAATATGTAAACATTTGTTTTATTACATTCATTTTCATGTATTTTTTAATTTTATTTTAAATAAATAAATAAATAAATCCTGCACATGTGTAAAATGGGTGCTGGAGCCATTTGGTGCATACACAGTGATGCTTTTTATTATTTCTAATAAAATAAAACAACCCCCTCCCCTCCAAAAAAACCCACACCAGTAGATTCCTTTACGAAAACTCCTGACAGTGAAGGGGGGTTTGTAAACAAAAATGAATGATGTGCCTTCTGCGCATCACTAACCCATAACTCATGGTACCTATTCAGGACACAGTGCTTCTGGGCGTATTTTAAGTCCGAAAAGATGCAACCACCTTCTGCTTGGAATCCAAGAAAAGCAGTGGGCATGACAGTGGTTCCTTAAATAAAGGATTCTAATTCCATGAACTATGAAGTTTCTATTTGTTTCATATCTTGTTTCTTGAAGTTAAAACAGATTCAAACTTCCCCATTAGTTAGGATATTCCAGATTCATATTCTGGAGGGAAATTCTCCCTTGGATATAGCCAGTTTTATTCATATGTTACTTGCAGTCATGTGATCTCTGAGATGTAGTGTGAACACAGAAATGAGACATTCCACATATTCAAGGCAAGAACTACAGGGTGATGTCCTACCTAGAATCTCTTACTTTCCTGTATTCCCACCTATCTTCTATTGACTCTGGCAAAGGGAGTCCAACCCGTGCCCTCCCAAACATGAGACAGAGATTGCCGACGTTAACTTTCTCTATTCCAAGAAATGGAGAAGCTTCTGAAGCCAAGAGTCATATAGGTACAATCCAAAGCTAACCTCTAATTAGAGCTGCAATTGGGCACCTGCAAAAATGGGCAAGCCAGCAAATCTTGGATGCCTGACTTCACCTGGATGTATTTGGGCACCAATTGGTGCCCAAATGTGACTAGACAGGCTACCCGATGTCCCAGAATACTGAATTTCTAGAATGCTTCCAAGCTCTGCTTTTCTCCTTCCCACATCCATGTTCCCTGGGCTCACTCACCAGCCCAGGTGCTCCTTCCGGCTTCCGGCTGGAGAATCAAGGGACACACAGCATGTCATAGTCTCCGTAGCGGAGGTGCATGTGGGTTGCACACAGATTATTCGTGCAATGCCTTCATTCAGGGAGACATGGCTGGAGAGGCCTCCATGCTTCCCCCCACTCAGAAAAGCCAAGCAGTAAGAACCTAGTGGCCAGAAGGAGAAGCCAGGCGAGCGAGTCACCATGGGGCTCACAGGTGCAGGCAGGGCTTGGGATCGGAATCCCAGAAAGTCCCAGAAATCTGGGGAAATGAACTTTAGGGCTCGATTCTTCACCCCCCCACCCCCCAGGCATCCATGCACCCAATGGGTGACCAGGTAACTGATCGGGAGTCCCAAAGCGTTGCCAGAAAAATGCTGGTATTATCCATGAGTACTGATTGCGGTACTCGCTGCACTCCTACAACAACATGTCAGATATACCCCTAATTTTAGCTAGAACGCAATTTCCCCTTCATCCATAAAACCAAACCCAAACTACTATGCTACATAACTATCAGCCCAGTCCTCAAAGCACGCTGTCATGCAGTATTATCCTAGCTACAACAAATTACACAGGAAAAATGCCAGTTCATTTACCCCAATTTGCTACCATGCCCACTACCGACATATTGCATAGCAAAGAGAATGTCATGTAGGGGAGAGGAGATACACACTACACACAGAACTCATGTGCCTTGGTCCTGGAGTTCCTTAGAGGCAATCGAAGACATGGGGAAAATGCCCGTCAAGATAGCATGTGGGCCACAGGGTCTTTTACAAAGACCAGACCCCTATCATCATAGGGTGTGGTAACTCGAGGCAGGACAAGGCCCACACCACTCATGCTGCTCTTGCACACCCACACTAAGAGGGAGGGCTTAGAGAGTAGTATCAGGGAGGAAGTGATGGGTAACAGGTGGAAGGGTCCCTGATTCACACAAAGGGAGGCAGCTCACGGTGGAGGGGGTAGGGCTCTGACACCAGGGAAGGGAAGGTATTACACACACACACTGTTCCATCCACCCACACACCCGCTCATGCACTCTCACACTCACTCTAGGATCCTGCAGGGGCACCAAAGGGAAGGGTTTCAACAGGCAATTACACAACTTTAGTACAGGCTACACAAAGGAAAATACAACACCACACAAATCACTTAGCTCTAGGTTGGCAGGTCTCGTTCCATTAACCAGCATGAGGGAAGCCCCAGCACCGGCTATTTAACCTGGAGGCCCACCCTCTGCCGCACTGCCAGTCTTGCGAAGTGACACAGGGAGCACGGCCCTGCCTCTGCCCAATCAGTGCATGCCCCGCCCAGGTCCTGCTGAACCACCGGGCTCTCAGAGCCCTGAGGACACCCCCTCGTCCGGCCCCCAATGTTGGAGCATGGGTCCTCCGCCTGCGCCCTGGGGGGGACCACCCCCTGGGCCCAACGGTGGCGGATGACAGTACCTGCCCCAGGAAGCCCACCACCCAGGGCGCCACAAGGGTCCAGGCCAGGAAGGGTGGCGAAGATGAAATAGGCAGATCAGGTGGGGCACCGACACACTGGAGGCAGGCTCCCAGGAGCAATCGGACGGTCCATACCCTAGCCAATCAACTGGATACTTCAATCTACCATGATGGCGCTGAAAGTCCAAGATGGCATGGACCTCGTACTTTGGCCCCAATGGGGTCGTCAGGACAGGGTCGGGGCGCGCCGTGGCAGATGCAGCATTGGGCAAGAACTGCTTTTTTAAGAAAGGAAACTAGGGATGGGTGAACGCGGTTCAGCAGTTCAGAGTTCAGCCCGAACTCGGCCTGTTTGGACAACCGAACACGAACATGAACCAGAACGCAAACATACCGAACAAACCGAATGCCGAACGGCGAAGTGGCCGAACAGTTCGGTCAGTTCGGATCGCGTTTGGGTGAATTCGGGTGGCAAAAAAGGGTTCACTGGAAGGTCAAACATGACAGGGAAGTATCAGTCACTGAGGAGCAGACTTCCAGGCACCAGGGGTGGAGAGGCTTGCAAGAAATGAAACTAATTATCTGCCTCCCCCCTTCCCAACACCTTCTGAGCTAGTCACTGTTCCTGAACAGCAGGCGTTGAGTAGGATTTTTAGATTGCTTTAAGTTTCATTTCAGTTTTGTAATGAAATGAAACTTAAAGCATAAACTGAAAATTTGTGTTATGCACTGTACAGACTCATTGAGTATGTAATGTATGTATTTCACTACAGACTCCTCTTCTGTTTGTGATTCCCCCCATCCCATATATATGGGATGTATGTATGTATGTATGTATGTATTTATTTATCTATCTATCTATCTATCTATCTATCTATCTATCCACACTACACTAAATCTAACTGCTATTAACTACACTAAATCTAACTGCTATTAACTATTCTAAATGCTATGAACTAAATGGATTATCTAATAAGTACACAGACCTACTCCTACAAACACTAAAACTAAATCACTAACGCTATCTCTATCACTTACCTAACTCCTAGAACTATCTATCTATCTATCTATCTATCTATCTCCATACCCAAATATATATATATACATACATATATATATTTGGGTATGGAGATAAATAGATAGATAGATAGAGAGAGAGAGAGAGAGAGAGAGAGAGAGAGAGAGTTCTAGGAGTTAGCTTAGTGATAGAGATAGCGTTAGTGATTTAGTTTTAGTGTTTGTAGGAGTAGGTCTGTGTACTTATTAGATAATCCATTTAGTTCATAGCATTTAGAATAGTTAATAGCAGTTAGATTTAGTGTAGATAGATAGATATAATAATAGATAAAATAAATAAATTTTAAAAACCCATATAAAAACAAAAAAACCAAATAAAAAGGAAAAGAAAACCATATAAAACCCAATAAAAAACCAAAAACCATATAAAAAACAAAAAAACACCCATAACAACATTTCCCAAACGGCCGAACTGAACAGCCGTACGGCCTAACTGAACGGTCTGTTCGGACGACTGAACCAAACAGCCGAACCCGAACTCGGCGAACTAGCCGAACGGACTAACCGAACGGACGAACCGAACGCAGCCGAACCGAACGGCCAAACCCGAACTGCGATCTGTTCGCCTATCCCTAAAGGAAACATGAAAGGTGGGATGAATGCACAACTGCGGGGGAAGCCGGACAGTGTAGGTCACTTCATTGACTTGGTGAAGGATAGGATATGGTCCAATATATCGATAATCTAATTTAGAAGATGGTCTTGTGGAAGGATAGTGGCGACGGTTGATCCACACATAGTCTCCTGGTTGTAGTAGGGAGGGCTTTTGCCTATGCTTATCTGCGGCCTGCTTGTATTGCTGGTGGGCGTGATCTAGCATGGCCTTGGTGAGTTCTTGAGCCTCGTGGATGTGGCGCCCCAGAGTGCCAGCTGCAGGGACCTGTATTGAAGGGAGATCGAGTACGCTAATCTGTGGGTGGTACCCGTAGGTACATAAAATGGTGAGTTGCCCAGCGAGGCATTCGGTGCGTTGTTATATGCAAATTCCACTAATGGTAGCCACACATACCAATCCTCTTGCAAGTGGTCTAAGTAGCATTGCAGATATTGTTCAAGTGTCTGATTGACGCATTCCACTTGCCCATTAGCTTGAGGACGGTATGCAGTAGAGAGTTTCAAGGTTATGTGTAATGTGTTAAATAAAGCTTTCCAAAAATGGGAGACAAATTGAGTTCCTCTGACAGAGATTATTTTTTGGGTCCATCCATGCAACTTCACCACATGATGTATAAATAAAAGTGCTGTTCGCTGTGCGGTTGGCAAGCCTTTACAGGCCACAAAATGCACCATTTTCGTGAAATGGTCCACTATAACGAATATAGTAGTGTAGGCTCTAAATGGGGGAAGTTCCACGATAAAATCCAGGCCCACTCACTGCCAGGGTCCCTGTGGCAGGCTGGACAATTGAAGAAGTGCCACAGGTGCCTGTCACAGGATTTTTGTGTGGGCACACATGGTGCAGGAATCCACATATTGCTGCACATCTGTTGCTAAAGAGGGCCACCAGAAGGTGCGAAGAATCATTTGGCGGGTTGGTTGTAGTCCTGGATGTCTGGCCAAGGGGGCATCATGGTGAGCCTAGAGAATCTGTGGTTGGCAAGCAGAGGGCACCACGATAATTCCTTGTTTTGTATATAGTCCATCCTCCTTGGTTTTCAAAGGGTCATCGAGCTCTCTGCTTGCTATCCTACTTTCTTCCTGTAATTGGTCAAGCTGCAAATACGTGGCTGCAAAAACCTTAGGATCCAGAAGCATTCCTTTTTCCTTCCTCGCATTAGCTTGTTCCTCATGATAGCGGGATAAGGCGTCCGCTAAGACATTTAAGTGTCCAGGTTGATATTGTACTTGAAAAGTGAAATGTGCAAAAAACAGTGCCCAGCATGCATGCCGAGCATTGGTGATTTCTGCTGTCTGTAAAAATGTTATGATCAGTGACTACCTGCACTGGATATTACTCTCCTTCAAGGTAATGATGCCAAGTAGCAAAGGCGGCCTTGATGGCGAGAAGCTCCCGATCAAAGATGGTATAGTTTCATTCTTCCGGACTCAGTTGGTGGGAGTAGTAAGCGCAAGGAAGCAGGCACTGGGTTTCTGTATTTTCTTGTAACAGAATGGCACCGAGGGCTCCACTGGATGCATCTGATTCGACGTGGAAAGGTTTGTCAAATACCAGGTGTTGCAACAATGGTGCTTTGGTGAAGGGGGTAGTAATGTTAGCGTAGTTGGGAATATATTGCCTATAGTAATTGGTGCTTCCAAGGAAGTGTTGTAGCGCCTTCACAGTTTTGTGGGGAGGCCAGCTTAATAGAGCCTCCACCTTTCGGGCATCCATCTTAATTCCTGCGGGGCTGATAACAAAACCAAGGAAGTCGACGGTGGTCAGGTGAAATGCACATTTGTCTCCCTTACAATACAGGTGCTGTTCTCGAAGACGTTGTAGGACTTGTTGGACATGCTCCACGTGCTGTGGAGAGGTAGAGTATCGTCCAGATATGCTATAACAAAGTATCGTCCAGATATGCTATAACAAAAACATCCAATAGGTCCCGTAGGATATCATTAATGAAATGTTGGAATATGGCCGGGAGGTTAGCAAAGCCGAACGGCATCATGCAGTACTCATAGTGACCATAGCGGGTGCAAAAAGTGGTTTTCCATTCATCGCACTCTCGCATTCCCACCAAGTTGTAGACCCCCCGTAAGTCTAGCTTGGTGTACATCCAGGCTCCTTGTAACCAATTTAGAAGTTCTGGAATTAGCAGGAGAGGGTAATGGTTCTTCACCGTTATCTTTTTGAGACCCCGGTAATCGATGCACGGTTGGAGCCCTCCATCCTTCTTGGACATAAAAAAGATGGGGGCTCCTGCCGGGGAACATGAGTGCCAAATAAAGCCATTCTGGAGGTTCTCATCTATATATTGTCATAACATAATCTGGGACCGACAACGCATAGATGCGTCCAAAGGAGGGCTCCCCTCCGGGAATCAACTCGATGGGGCAGTCATAGGACCCGTGCGGGGGAAGGGTTGCAGCTTGTTGCTTACTGAAGGTGTCAGTGAAGTCTGCATATTCCTCGGGGAGCTATAAAGGGAGTGGTCCTGGGGTTTGGGCTAGGGTTGTCAACCCAACCACATGGGGTTGCCTTTGGAGACCGTTCTGAGCACAATAGGAGGAGTCGACCGATACGCGCTGTGTGGTCCAGTTGATATGGGGGTCATGAATTCCCAACCACGGGATCCCTAAAACCACCCAAAAAATGGGGTGCAGACAATGTCGAACATTACTACCTCCCGGTGGGCACCAATGCAGCATTGCAAGGGGTTGGTCTGTAATTCTACTGGTCCTGAGATCAAGGGAGAACCATCGATGGAGTGCACTGTTTCTGGTTGTTCTTTCCGCAAGGTCTGGATAGCCCTACGACGCACCAGGGTTTTGTCGATAAAATTCCCCGATGCACCAGAGTCCACCAGGGCCCAGACTACCTGCGAACGTCGGGGTCCCAGGGTCAAGCTCATGGGCACTCGCACATGGGGTGAATGCAACTCAGTCCTGAGAGGGATGAAGTTTATGGCTGGGGCGGCCCCTGCCTGTCCCATCCCTTGCCATTTCCCGGGTGCCATTTCTCGGGCGCCTTTGTTCAGCAGGTAGAGTCGGACACTTGTTAATGAAGCGGGAGGTCTCCCCACAATAGAAACACACCCTAGACCGTCTCCTCTGCTCTCTCTCTTCCATTGTTAGTGGGCTTCATGATGCTCCCAGTTGCATAGGCTCGGGCTCTCTAGGCCGTGACATCCCCGGGGTTATGGCCGGTGGCAGTGACGGACGAGGGGAAAAGGGATGGGTGTCTTGTCACTGTTCCCGCCATAGTTTCTCCAGGCATTTGTCGATTTGTAGGGCCAGGTCGGCAAGCTGTTCCCAGGTCTCAGGCAAAGCAGTGAACACAAGCTGGTCCTTGAGTTCATCATTCAGTCCCCTCTGAAATATCACTTTGAAAACATCATTCAGCCACTGGAGTTCCAAGGCCAATTGCCGAAGTTGGGTAATATATTCCAAAAGAGCCCCCCTTGGTGTGCTTTAGGGGCAAGATGGGGGTCTCAGCATCCCTAACTCAATAGGGGTGATCGAAGAGAGAGGTAAATTCTTACAAAAATTCCCCATAATTGATCAGGAGGGGAGTATCTCCCTGCAACAAGGTAGTTGCCCAATCTAAGGCCACCCCCACCCCCCAAGTTGCCTAGGTTAAAGGCCACCTTAAGGGCATCGGTTGGATAGGTGGTGGAATGTAGTGTAAACGTGAGCTTACACAAGGAGAGGAAACTCTGAAAGGTCTTACGGTCCCCCAGGAACTTGTCCACCCGGGGCCCCCTTGGCTCTCGGGGGCCCGGCACCACAGCCGAGGCCGCAGCCGGTTTGACTGCTTAGACCGCCACAATAGGAGCGGCAGCAGCCCCCCCGCCGCACCCCCAGGGATTCCACCCTGGGCCACGGTGGCTGACAACGGCTCCTGTATTTCCTGCAAGTCGTTGACCTCCATGGCCAAGGATTGTACAACTCGTATCAGTTGTGTGATTTCATTTACCACATTCATGGTTCCCGTTCCCACATGAAGGAAGGAAGAGGGATAGGTGCTGGTGAATCTGTCAGGTGGTGGTGGTGTGAGATACACACTACACACACCACTCGCGCGCCTTGGTCCTGGAGTCCATTAGAGGCAATTGAAGACATGGGAAAAATGCCCATCAGGATAGTGTGTGGGCCACAGTGTCTTTTACAAGGACCAGGCCCCTATCATCATAGGGCGTGGTAACTCAAGGCAGGACAAGGCCCACACTGCTCATGCTGCTCTTGCTCACCCACACTAGGAGGGAGAGCTCGGAGAGTAATAGCAGTGAGGAAGTGACGGGTAACAGGGGGAAGGTCCCAGGTTTACACAAAGGGAAGCTGCTCACGGTGGAGGGGGTAGGGCTCTGACACCAGGGAAGGGAAGGGATTCCACACACACACTATCCCAACTACCGACACACCCACTCACGCACTCTCACACTCACTCTAGGATCCTTCAGGGGCACAAAAGGGAAGGGTTTCAACAGGCAATTACACAACTTTAGTACAGGCTACACAAAGGCAAATACAGCACCACACAAATCACTTAGCTCTAGGTCAGCCGGTCTCGCTCTGTTCACCAGCGCCGGTGAAGCCCCAGCGCCGGCAATTTAACCTGGAGGCCTGCCCCCTGCCGCACCGTCAGTCTTGCGGAGTGATGCAGGGAGCACGGCCCTGCCTCCGCCCCATCAGCGACTGCCCTCCCCAGGTCCCACTGAACCCTCGGGCTCTCAGAGCCCTGAGGACACCCCCCGTCCGGCCCCCAACATCAGAGCATGGATCCGCCGCCTGCATCCTGGGGGGGACACACACCCCCGGGCCCGGTGGCGGCGGATGACAGAGAAAAACAGAGAGACTTAATATTATACAGACACATGCACACACATTTAAATGCTCAATGCTTAAGCATTATTTTAATAACGAGTATCACACACCTTTTGTACGGGTGTTTTAAAATGAGCAAGGCTTGAGGGGGTCCATCACTGAGTGGCACAGCTGTAGAGCGCCCACACTCGTGGAGTGAGTGGGGAGGGGTTCAAATGGGTGGCTCTCTGGATGGGCACCATGATGATGCAGGCAGCCTCTACACACTCTGACCAGCCCTGCAAACAATGGGTGGCCATTTCCCTTGTCCCCCATCCGACAACACCCCCTACCCCAGTCCCTCCAAACTGTCCATCCTCTGCCATGATGCACAACTGTGGACATCATGGAAATGGGTGTGTCAACCAGTAACCCCTTCCTGCCCAAGATCACAGGAGACGATGCAGCCGCTGGCAGTCCCAGCCAACAACAGAGGCACATGTGTTGTATTGCACTCACCGTTCATATGGGGAGGGGATGTGTGGGCAGCTGTTCCCATGCACTGTTTTTCCTTCTGCATGGGGCACTCTGGATTTTTCAGCAGTGCTCCATGAGTGGCTTATAGGAGTGCGCATCCCCCACACCACGTTCACACAAACAGTTGGATGCGTGTTTTATGGGGGAAGGGGCCATGTGTGGACGTGACTAGTTTAAAAGCACCCTAAGTATAAAAGTGTAACATATATCCCACTGTCTGCAAAAACAATGAGCAAGGCAATGTCTGTTTCTATTTCTCTGTACATCCACACATACCAATAGAAAGATTTTTGTGCAGAGACCTTCTCTCAACATTATTAAATACAGCTCTTAAAGCATTTAATACTCCACATAAGTAATCAAATTGTATGCTTCAAGTGTTCTTTTCTGCATCATAGCATAAAATGGTTGACTTTTTGCAAAAAGATGCAGTAATAATTATATGTCCAAAATGAAAAGCAAAGCAAAACAAGAAACAAACACTGAAAAAAACAACTATTTTATATTCTGACTTACTGAGCAATCAAATCCCTAATCTTCCTTAGCATGGGAACAAACAGAACCTTATTGATTCCTGTGGGGCTCCAGGTGCTGTCAGTGCAGAGGTCAACCAATGAAGAGTGAGCTGCAGTATTGGAGTCTGAGACATGAAAGTAATGCTAGTGAGTTCATGAAGCTCACCTTTTTATAAATCAATGCAACTATTATTCCTATGTGTCAGTGCATGCAGGACTGTGGCATAAGCTTGTTACAGAAGAAGATATGACACCATTATTAGATGACTCTACTGGCCCTTTGAACTCATTACAGGTTTCTGAGGCAAAAGTGAATCTGTTAACAAAGAATCTGACAGTCTGAAGTAATTACTGCCTGATCCACAAACCACTTACTCTGCAGTCCTCCAATGAAACGGCCCCAGACTATTTTGGTTGTTGCTCACAACCCACGTCTCTGCTTTGGGAAAGCATCCGTCTTCATGAGGACATGTAATCATTATGATTAAAAAGAGACTTGAGCATGCGCTGAGGTGCTTTCCCAAATCAGGTCTTTAATTTAATGGCTGAAACCCCCTTTTTTTTTTACATTAATGTAAGACATTGGAAATTCCTTTCCACAAAAGTTGCAACTGATGCATTTAGACAGAATTCCAAGAATCATGGCGAATACCAAGAACAACATGTTTCTAAATTATAATTTGGATTATAAACAAAGAGGAGAATTACAAAGAACAGATTCCTCAACATTCTTGCGAAACTATTATCTGAAGATATAGAGAGTTTCTCAGAATAAAAACATCTATGAGAGGAATGATATTTAGAAATAATTATCACTGGTCGAGTCTGGAAGATTACGTCTTGCCATAAAATGTTGAGAAACTCTGAGAACTGTCCTGTTAGCTTTTATTTTGTTAGGCCAAAGCTCTCAGAAAAGGGCTTTGCTTAGTGACAATGGCAAGGCTGTCTAGTGTTTAGTAGGTTCTGTGACAGGTTTTGTCCAGACTCATGCACTTTTTACACAAGTGGCACCCATGCATGAACACCCAGAAATCTGAATGTTCATGGGTGGGAAACCTGGGTGTTCACCCATGCCATCCTGTAGAGGGGCACCCCCCACCCCCCTACACATCCCCATGCATGGAGGCACCTTCTTTTTTCTGGTGACTGTGTGGGGATGCATGTGTGTGAGAGTGCATACATTCACTCTCATGGGATTTATATGGGCCGCACCCAGAAATCTGGGTGTTCATGCATAGGTACCAGGGCTGAAGTGGCAACTCCTTTTTCTGCTGCACTATTTTGAAATTGCCCGCGACTTTCCACAGCTTTTCTGCCGGCATTCCGCTAATTCAAAAACTGTCAGAACAATCTCGGAAACTGTAAGAAAAAACATTGTTTCACTACTTCACAGTGCCTGCCAATGGAAACTGCGGAAGACTGAAACTGTCGGAACAAACATTGTTCTGCTATATTCACAGCCAGTGGAAGAAGCGAAAGGAAAGTAGCAGAACAGCAGAAGTAGCAGAATGAAAGTAGCAGAATGAACGTCTCTGTCGCATCGTGTTGCTCATTGCAGAAGAGCTTTTTCTGTTGGAAAAAGCTACCGCATCGGCTTGCTGTTTCAGCCCTAGTGGGTGCCACCTGTGTAAATTCCGTGGGGGTGATCGCGCTCGTGCACATGCATCCCCACACACAGAGGCACTTGGAAAAAAGGAGGTGCCCCCATGCATAGGGATGTGTTGGGGGTGGGTGTTCACCCATCTACATCCTCCACCCACACAACGCACACGAACCGTGTTGCACATGGACACACACACCCACGCTGCAGGCCATGTAAAAAGGGTCTCTCTTTATAAAACAGTGTTAGTTTAAAATATTAAAATACAATTTATTTATTTATTTAAATAAATTTGTACCCCCACCCCTCCTACTGAAGCAGCTCGGGGCAGCTCCCTTGCCTCCCCCACACCAAAAGCGCCCCCTTCCCTTGATCCCTTGTCCCCCCACACCCAAATACCCCCTGCCCTCACTCCCTTGCCTCCCCCACACCCAAAGCACTTCCCCTACCCT
>QEPC01013489.1:169500-190923 GCA_003113815.1 Sphenodon punctatus | reverse complement strand
CCCTTGTTACCATGTCCCCTGCCTTTGTTCCCTTGCCTCCCCCACACCCAAATCACCCCCTGGCCTCGCTCCCTTGTCCCTCAGCACCCAAAGCACCCACTTTTCCCTCACTCCCTTGCCCCCACTACCCAAAGCATCCCCTACCCTTGCTCCCTTGCCCCTCCCACACCCAAAGCATCCCTGCAGTGCTCCCTGCAGGACCATAAAAAGAGGAGGAAGAGCAGGAGGAGAAGCCGCCACCACCACCAGGATAATTTTCAAATTGCCCACGGTGTATGCAAGCACTTTTTGGAGCTGCTGCCATGTTCCCTAGTAGTGTGGCATCCTGGGAAGTGTAGTCCCAGGATGCAACACTACTAAGGAACATGATGGAGGCTCCACAAAGTGCTTGCATGCACCACGGGCACTTTGAAAATTATTCTGATGGTGGCAGCAACAAGAAGAAGCAGTGACAGCAGAGGTAGTGGTGTGACAGCAGCAGCACATGTGGCGGGTGGTTGTGCCTCCCCCTGCCTGCTGCTGAGGGGGGATGGCACAGGCATCAGCAGCAGGGGTGAGGGAAGGGAGCAGACTCCAGAACTGGCTGGGCTCTCCGTCCACAGACGGAGTTTGTGGCAGTGGTGATCAGGGGGCAAAGCAGGCAGCAACAAGAAGTAATGGCAAGGGGGAGGGTGCTAGGGTCACCAGGGTGGTTTTCCTCCATGGCACCCTGAAACCCCCAGGCACAATTTCCCCGAGCCCCGCTCAGGGAAGGGAAAGACAAGAGAACAGGTGGTGAACAGCGCGCCTCTTCAAAACAGCCCCACCCCTCTCCATAGACTAACATGGGGTTTGTCACAACCCCATAACTTTAAAAACTACTAATCAAATTTACAAATAAAACCTCAAAGGCACTCCCTGGCAGCCTCCTTTAATTTTCTAAAAGGCTAATTCCTCCTCCCCACCAACACTCAACCCCTTTACCCTGGCCAGATCAAGATGGTCTGACTAAATGAGAAATATCAGATTTGAGTTTTCAAAATGTGATACCTCAGCGTTATTCCAACGGATTCAGCTGAAATTGTCACAGCATGAACTGTGTACCCCAGTGATGCAAATTTTCCAGTCTTAACATTGATCGTGCCGATTTTAGAATAAATAGAATATGGGTGCTTTATAATGTAGCATTCAATACACCTTAACTATTAGAGCACTCATGCGCTCTAATAATACCTACTCTCAAATAAACTATGAAGCTGTGAGATATCTCTGCCAAAAGATATCATTTTAGTAATTGGCTAACTGCCTTAAACAGCAAGGTTTATTGCAGCAATATTGCAAATGCTACTATTTGCAATAATCACTATTTTGGGAATTCTCAAATTATTTAAAACAAAATGAATACATTTTTGATGGTGAGCTCTAACTGTGTGTGTGTGTGTGTGTGTGTGTGTGCGTGTGTGTGTAGCATAATTTCAGGCAAAAATATATTGGGTACGTATATTTTTATTATTTATTAGATAATACCTTTTAACCATTGAAACTGTTGGGAGTTTTGCATTCATTGAAATTCCTCAGCATGACAGCTGAGTATTACCCAAGACTATCTCTGGTCAGTTCCAGTAGCACAGACTCCAACAAAGGGAAAGTATATAGGAAGGTTTCAGATTGTCATCAAGTACCAGAACTTATACAAAAGTTGCATACATGAAATAAAAGTGAAATAATACACAGTGCTAGCTTGACTTACAAGTTTCTCTAGCTAAACCATTACCAAAACATAAACTCCTGAAGATCATGATTCTTGATCAAATTGAGTAGACAAAAACTGAAACTGAAGTTCTTTTCTTTTCACATGCTGTCAATGCACACGAGAGTTCTTTCCAGTGGCATCTGGTGGGTTCCAAGGCCACTGGGATAATGAACAGGGACAACAATGGACAGGGCCAGGCCAATGGTGGGCATGGCCAACCAGAATTTTGAAATATGGAATTTTACAGACTCAGTTCCCCACGTGTAAAAAAATCTGTTTAAAATGGGAGTGTGTGTATTAAGGATGTGCGAACACTGGGGGGTTCGGTGTTCGGCCCGTTCGAGGTTTGACCCCCTGAAAACATTTGGGTTCAGGTTGTTTGGCCCGAATGGGTTTGGGGGGGCTGAACCCATTCTGGGAGGACCTGGTTTTCCCTTCCCCCTCAAGGCTGTGCGAGTGGAAGGGGCACCAGGGCTCACCTCCCCTCAGCACCCTGCCCAGTCTGGAAAATATATATATATTTTTAAAACCCCTCCACCCCAGGGATTGACCTACCTGGTGGTTTCAGGGCTTTGGTGTTGGGTCTGGCAGCGGCAGAGGTGGCAGCAGCAGCAGGTTCAGCAGTGGCGGTGCTCTGGAGTGCTTCAGGCCTCTTCTAGGCCTTCTGGGTCATCCAGAAGACCTAGTGGAGGCCTGAAGCGCTCAGAGCACCGCCGCTGCTGGACCCACCGCCACTGCCACTGATGCCACTGGACCCAGGGCTGGAGCCCTGGCACCACCAGGTAGGCCGGGCCCCAGCTCCGGGTCCGGTGGCGGCGGCGGCGGCTAGTTCAGCTCCAGTGATGCTCCAGAGTACTTCAGGCCTCCACTAGGCCTTTGGGGTAACCTGGAAGGTCTGAAAGAGGCCTGAAGCACTCCGGGGCACCACTGGAGCCGGACCCGCCACCGCTGCCACTACTGCAGCTGCCAGCGGACCCAGGGACGGAACCCCGGCACCATCAGGCAGGTTGATCCATGGGGTGGGGGTTTAAAAAAATTCCCAGGCTGGGCAGGGTTGGGGGGGAGGTGAGCCCCAGCACCCCTTCCAGCCACACAGCCTTGAGGGGGGAGGGAAAACCGGGTTCCCCCCTGTCCCCCGCCCCCCGCCTAAACGGGTTCGGAACCCGAAATTTGTTTGGTTGGTTCGGGCGGGGGCAGTTTGGATTCAGGGTGTTTGCTCAGGACTGAACACCCCGAGTTCGGGCCGAACCCCAAACCCCTGAACTCAGTTCGCACATCCCTAGTGTGTATATCCATCTCTTCTTGTATTCCGCTCACCCTTGTCCTTCTTAGATTGTAAGCCCAGGACTGGGCCAGGGACCTATCTCCACCAACAACAATTGTAAACTGTACACTGCTGATGCTACATAAATGCTAAATTAATAATAATAATAATAATAATAATTAATAAAAATGCAATCAAACTCCCGCACTGAAAACAGATCTTGTGCTTAATGCAAGGGTTTATTAAACTGCAACCAAACACATCCTCAAAACTACCTAAACAACACCCAAAGACATCCACACAGAACAAATTACCCAAGAACTCAGCTAGCAAACTCCTTTTCATCTCAGCTCCTTTTCCTCACCAGCCTAGCACTTCCACCAAGGGTTTCAACTGCACTCCATATGCAAACAAATATTTGCATGGGTCTATCAATGTAATCTTTAGAAGACTGGAAACAGCTGGATACCTTCTTTCTACAGGTGGCTATCATAGATTCTACATATACATTTTTAGAGTACATTAGGTTGGCAATGTTTGGCCCCAACACATACTTTGGAAGAGATCTCTGTAAATTTTCTTAAGCTCAAAATACTATACAGCCCATTAAATACTGAAAGGCTACAGAATATTGCATGTATTAATAGCAAGCACTTTTTGAAGTTGCCTCAGTGCTGCAGAAAGACAAGTACAAGATTTTGGAGAGGTTTTTAGATTGTCTTGTTTTCCTCCCCACTACATTCAGTTACCCCATAAACTATGGGAAGAACTTTTACTCCCCCAAAAGGTGATGGCTCCATTCATGGAGATGGGTGGAGATGGGTGTACATCAGTGTAATGGCTGCACCCTCCACCGCACATGCACTGCGGCATTCCCCCATTGCCCCTGCACCATGGCCCATTTGAAAAAGGCCATTGTAAGGATCCATTGTCCAGGTCAGTGGTGCACTCAGCTCCTGAGTGAGGAGGCAGGGCTGGGGCAAACAGGGCAAGGCAAGGGAACAAGGCATTGAGACACGGAACAAGGCATGGACCAAGGAGTCAAGGGAAACAGGTTTGGAGTCAAAAGAACAGGGAGCAGAATCACAGATCAGAGTCAGTCCAAACTAGTGCTGAAATGATAACGAAATTGATTCTTGTGAGAATCTCTCAGCCCTGCCGAGCTCTCTCAAGATTCTTGAGAATTTCACAAAAATTTTGAGAATCTCAAAAATAAGTCCCAAATGGTCTGTGCATGTGCATAATGTCTGGACTTGTGCACAACAACCCTGGTGGTCATTTTTGCCCAAGTGCAGACCCTTTGAGGGGAGTATTTTAAGGTTCTCAAGAATCTTGAAAGAATCTTGTGAGAGCAACCAATTCCTGAGATTCTCAAAACGAGAAAATTTCATTGAGAAGATTTTCAACAAGATTTTTGAGAAAGGTAAAATCTTGTTTCAGTCCTAGTCTAAACACTAAAGCAAGAGCAGAGCAGGTCCAAAGGCAAACAGAAACAGGGGAGGAGGCAACCAGGACAGCAAGCAGGATAGAGACAGATGATCCACCCAGTTTCCTCTGACTGCAGGACTGACTTTTATATAGCAGACAGCCAACCAGGAAACTGGAGCATGTAACAAGGCTGAATAGGAGTGTGGACAGTGCTGGGGAAGGCCTTTAGCACCAAGCCAGGCCTGGCCAGAGGGAGCAGGTGGCACTGTAGAGTCAACCATTACTTCTGTGGGCACTGGTTCTTCTGCTATTTTCACAGCCGGTGGAAGTAGCGGAATGAAAGTAGCAGAACAGTGGAAGTAGTGGAATGAAACAAGTAGAATTAATGTCTCTATCGCACCATGCCACTCATTGTGGAAGAGCTTTTTCCGGCGGAAAAAGCTACTGAAGTGGCTTGCTGTTTCAGCCCTATTCCCCACCCCTTCTGCAATAGACACGTCTGGTAAATGGAGGTTATATGCATATTTGAGGAATAAATAAAACCTATGCCTTAGAATAACCAACATAAATAAAAGGTATTGTGCTGTGTCTAGCATAGATATTGTCTGACATTAAATATGGTTGTTTTTTTTGTTTTTTTGAACCTGTATAGAACTTCTCTAAAAGAACCATAATTCTTCTGGCTGATTTAAACTCCACAGCTACTGCACTTCATTTAAATCATAACCAGAGAGGAATATTTTGAGGCTGGGTTGTCTGAGCTTTGTTACTGATGGTGACTTTTAGCTATCAGTCTAGAACAGTGTTTGAATATGAAGAGCAAACATAAGATATCCCCTGTGTTAAACAACATCCTCCAGAGCAAATAAAAGCCAACCCGAACAAATACCTTCAGGCAAACTAGCAGAGGAGACAACAGAAAGCAAAGAGAAGTAGAAAAGGCCAAAGAGAGGCAAACATTCTTCCAATTTCTTTGGAAGAACGGGGTCTTGGAGGATTGTGATGACTAACATCTCCATTTGTTTATCAAAAATCATTGCTTGCCAGAGGCATAAAAACTCTTTTAAATTCTGCTCAGTGCTCGGTACTGGAAGAGATGAATATTGCAGAGACAGATACTCAAAGCCACGAATTATAATTATTTGTCTTACATTCAATGACTGTTGATAAGAATTATGCACCAAATGGCATCATGTGCCTTTGAAAATTGCACTCTTTGCACCATACAAGTTTGTCTGATTTTCTAAACTCAAACTATATCACAAGATCTGAATATTAGAGCACCATAAAACGTGCAAGAACATAAAAACATAAGAAGTGCCATACTGGGTCAGACCTATCGTCCATGTCTCTGACAGTGGCCAATCATGGGGGCTTGGGCGAAGCACACAACAGGTCACAATGGGGGATCCATTCCCTGTTGTTTCCCCCCAGCTCCCGTCATGTTCCCTGATCCTGTCTGGCTAATAGCTGCTAATGGACCTATCATATATCAATCAACATTTAGGGCTTAATCCTACAAGGCTTTAATCCATATCACTCAGCAGCTCTTGTGTCTTTTGACACAGAGTGAAAACAGACACAACATGGGCACACTTTGGCCCACTGCAGCCTGGGACTCACCACACGTATAGTACCAAACCACCAGATGTTGAGCTGGGATGGGACCGGGACGGGTAGAGTCTAGGCCAGAATAAGTCTTCCTGAAGATCCCAGGTGCTCATTCTGGGCCAAGGGCTGCCAATGCAGGCCACAGCAGACCAACACAGCTCTTCTGCCCCGCCATTCCCACCATATGGGATGGGGCTGCCATGACTGCCGGTCATGGTGAGGAGTGGGGCACTGGGAGTGTGGTAGTGTGTGGATGGGGCCAGCCACCTGTAGTCTGTTATTTGTTCTCTCCCACCCACCTGTTTGTGCAGGTGGTGGGACAGCTTTCCCAGTGCTCTCACGTTTGTCCAGTGTCGCCTGTTGTCCTGGAGAGTGGCCACTATTGTTTTGCACCCCAAGCTGGGTTGGAGAGCCGATGTGCCACCTGCACATCTGTTTTCACCCATTGTGGAACTCTGTGTAGGTGTACGGATCTTCCTGCAGGATCAAAGACTTAGTACTCAGTGCTATTCCTTTCTATGTGTGTTTATTATGAAGTAAATGCTACATCAAGTTATTTAACTTCATTCAGAGATGTAATTCGGGCCTTCTATTCACACATATCTCATCAACTCTCCTTTGTCCTTGCATTGCAGAAAAAGGCAACAGACACAAGTCTTGGGTATAAGGCTGTAACTCTTTATTAATAAACAAAATTACTCAGTCTGGGGAAACAAAATATACCCTGCCCCCCCCCCCTTTCCAGTCCAGTACTTTCATAAATCCAAGAAGGTTCCCATCCCCATGCCCCACATCCATAGTAAGATTCCTAAACTATTGGGATCACTTAAGGTGGGTCTCAGGGGAAGAGTCCTGGTTCTGACACCTGCTAGGGACAGGTAATATCCTGCATAGTGAAGCTGCTTCCAAAAGCCCTACAGGGTTCAAGGTTGAACTGTGGATAATGACTCCCCTAACCAGCAAACCACTTGAATCATCTCTTATGGAGGTGCCTCCGATTTTCCATCTTTGTTCTAACTATATTCATACTTAAGTTAACATATTCCTTTTCTCTGGACCATCTATTTGCAACACAAACTGAACTTGAATAACTCTTTAACGTGCCCAACTGTTGCACAAACTGCAAGTGGAGGGTGATGGCCCTGTAAGGAAGGTGGGAAAAAACCCATCAGCACAAAGCCAATCAGATCTAAAGGGGAAAAATTATTTCCCTGCTCCTCAGTTAGAGGCAATCAGTTATACTTGGGCCCTTCACACATGTGTGCGGGGGGCAGGGGCATCTGTAGAAATGCCGTGGGTCGCCACCAGTGGTGGGAGGGTACCCATGGGAACACCACTGGCAGTGGATGGGTGACAGTGCATGTGCAGTTCTGTGCTCCACCCATCTCCAGCCACCTCCACCCATCACCCACGCATGGAGCAACCAGCATTGTCGCCCCTCCACCAGCCGCCGGCGAACACTCATCCACCCACCCACCGTGGCCTGTTTGAAAAGGGTCTTGGGACATTTTTAAATGGACCACGGTGGGTGGGGGATGGGTGTCCGGCCACAGTGGGTGTAGGTGGGTGTGTGTCTGTTCCCATGGGTGCACACCTATCTCCATCCACCTCCACCCAACTCTACCCATGGAGCATCGGGCATTGGAGCCCATTGCTCTGTACATGGGTGTTGGGTGGAGGTGGGTGTAGCACAGGAGCTCTCACGCACACCAACCCATCCACTGTTGCATTCACATGGGTGCCTCCACCCATCTCCACGCAGCAAAACTGTGGAGATGGGTTGGGGCATCGCTTGTGAAAAGGGTCTTGGACTTGTCAGTCCAAGGGTGGGTGGGTGTTCGATCCTGCACTACGGTTTCAGCCCTGAATTATCTCTGGCTGCATAGCAGCTGCCTGCCTGTCAGAAATCCCCAGATTGGGCAACAACCTGATAAAACACAATGGTCACAATCCCAAACCTCCTGCATTCAGAATCTGCACAGGTCCCGCACGGTTTCGACACGTGTGCGTGGTTTGCACGTAGCACTTGCGGGCCATGGGATCAGTCCCATCATCTAATTTTTGTGGGTTTTTTGTGATTAAGCAGTACATTTTTAATTTGGGAACCTTTTTTAAAAAAAATAATAATTTAATAATAATTTTCCAAAGAAAAAACATTGTTACATAGCGAGAACTAAAACTTAATCTTATAAATAAGACTAAGAGAGGATATTCAAAAAATAATGTATTTTCATCTTCTTGTGGCAACAATTTATAATACTATAGCAGTGCTGTCATGAGAACCTATGAGCTATGAATTGTGACTTGGGGCGTCTTTAGACATAACAAAGATCGGGTGTCAAAACCCCTAAGCACACGTTTAGCCATTGTGTGTAAGCACCATAACAATCCCAAAACCAATTTGGCCACCCGTTGAACATTCAATGTGAACACCATTGCATCACAAGGACAATTTGTGTGTTTCAGTTGTACTTGTGGCCAGAGTTGTGTCTAATGATATTGTGTGGTGTGTTGGCAGGTATAACACAGGGAATGAGGCATCAGCGCTTGCATGCTGAGATCAGGTGGCAAGCAAAACACCAATTTGCCCCAAGACGGACTGTGTGTCTAAGAAGTGCCACATGGTGAACACAGGGCCAAACCAGTGTTCATATCAGGGTCAAAACACACATTCAGACACCTGTTCACGTTATGTCTAAAGACATCCATAGCGATGATAAAAAGTGTTGGCATTTGTGTTTTGTAATAGACAGCATTTCTGTAATTCCATGATTTTTTTAAATGTGTAGCCTTTGCCTCCTTTATAAGCACCTTAGTACACCATCATCAGAATATAAGAGCAAACTAGTATGACAAATTATATCAATCAACATTTAGGGTTTGATCCTGCAAGGCTTTAACCTACATTAACTCGTGTGTCTTTTGACATAGTGGATGTTTTCACAAGGACACGGGAATGCTCACCCCTGGAACGAGTCTAGGGATGCACCCCTGTAACTGCCCACATGCAGTCCTGGGTTCATTTTAAAAGCATCTGGTGGCTGCCACAGCCCAAAATCTTCCCATGCTTACACACACCCAACATCATATACTTGTGGATTGACCACAACTCTATGGTGTTCCTTGGGTAACCCCTAGCCGAGAGGGGGACACAGCAGCCATCCTCCAAGCAGATGAACAGCAGCCCTACCCCTCAACCCTGGCTCGTGCCATAATTCTGGGATGCCCACTTCACTGGTGGTGCTCCTGGGTGTTCTGAAATACTGCCAGCAGGGCTGCCCTGGAGCAGGGAAAGCCTGCTTGCCTCTGCTTCACCTGCACATCTGGTGGGCCACCTTTAAATGAATGGTGATGCAGGGCAGATGTCCATGTGAAAAAAACCAATGGAACCCACTGGTGCATTAAAACTCAAGCAAGAGGGTCAACAAGGTAAACACACAAACCTCGCAAAACAAAGACACTGATTAACTTTAGCTTCAATGAAACTGCCAATGTGAAGGAATTTGAAGAATGAAAAGGACCGACTGGCTTTTAAGGAGACATCGATGCAAAGAACCAGGGGTGGTTTCTATGTAGGGGCAGGTGGATGGCCACCCCTCATAACTCCTGGGACTCAGTTTGTACTGTTGCCATCTGGAGTCTGGGCTCATGAGCAGTAGCAAAAACATGGCAGCACTTGCGAGGTCAGGTGCAGGACATCAGCCTGCGGCTACTTCACATGCACCTGAACTCCAGCTCAGTTTGAAACAAGACTGCCCCCTGGCTGTAGCACACACCGCTCTGAGAAGGTAAACACTGCACTCTGCTCCTGAGGGGATTACCGTGTGTGTGTGTCACCCCTCCACATCACATCTGTCAGGCTTTGGGGGGAGGGGAGCTTGGAGCAGACAGTAAACTTTAAGAAAGCATGCCCCCAGTGCCGTCCCAATGGAGCATGCTCTCTGGATTCAAGAGGCAGAGTAGGAGGAGGGACTTATGGGTCCCCAGGCTGAGTTCAATCGTGGAACTGAGCCAATAAAGGCTTACTTTGGGTGGTAATTCATTCTGCCCTGGTCTTGGGTGGACAGTAAGTGGGAGGGGTGAGAAAGACTCATGGGAGTAGAAATGGGCATGGGGAGTGCTCTATGGGAGACAGAAGTGGGCAGGGCAGGCAGGAGGAGCCTGGGGAGGCTGCAGGTGGCACTGGGAAGAACTTATTTAAAGATGTTTTAGGGCTAGGGCACATGTTAATCCCTTTCTTGGAACTGCATCAGCCTGCCCTGAGCCACTAGCCAGCAACCTTCCTGCAGGCTGCAGTACACAAGAGAGAACTTTCCTGGACTTACTAGAAACCTGGTAAAACTAGAAATCCCTCCTCCCCCAGCCCCTGATCCTTGGTCGTGCTTTTTAATTTTTCCCCTCTCACCTTGGGAGGGGGGGGCGGCATACAGGGGGAAACTTTTGGGGCCAGCTGAGCATGGCTGCCTCCTCTTCTTTAAAATAGCCCCTTTGCTGTTTTCCACCCTAATTGTCTGCTTTCTAATTTTAATTGGGGAAGGATGTTTTTTCTTTTTCTTTTTCCTTGTATTTTATTTCCGCTTGCATTTTAATATGGCTCCTTTGCTGGGTCTAGGTGGTGTGGTTTTTCTACAAGGTTATACACTGGCTAATGGCTACCCTATCTAGCCATTAGCATGCCTCCCCCTTCTCTGTAAAACCCTATTCAGCATTTATGGTGTGCACTTTAGGACTTCACATAATATTGTTAGATTTTCCTGCATATTCCATGTGTTTTGGTGTGATTTTCTTCATTGAACTTGAATTAAGATGGCTTGCTTTGCTTGCTGTGTATTTGCATACACTGCTTCCCCCTTCCCCCAGGCTTGCAGGGGCAATTTTGTGGGCCCTAATTGTCTGTTTTCTAATTTTAAGGGGAGATGTCTCTTTTTCTCTTGCATTTTCTCTGCATTTTAAAACAGTCCCTTTGCTGGATGTAGGTGGGGTGTGGCTTTTCTGCAACGCCATATGTTGGCTAACGGAAGTCCTACCTTAGCTGCAGCCTGTTTCACGGCAGAACTGTGTAGTATGTCCCCCACCTCCCTCTGTAAAGATCTAGGCAGCATAATATTGTTGGGTTTTCCTGCATTTTGGTTGCGGTCTATGCTGTTTCTGTACTTCAGATACTGTAATGTTTTCTTTGAATTATGTCTTAAGTAAGGTACTTGAAATTTCTGTAATCTGAGGTAGGTGTTATCCTACTACTATTTTCTCTGCTATGGTACTCATGCCATTGAACACGTTGCCTGCTGGTGGTTGGTTGCTTTCTTTCCCCTGTTTCTCTTATTGTCTATAATATTTAACAGCTGTGTATGTGATCACTCCCTCCCCCCGATTTTTAATGTTCTCTCCTCTTTGTTTAGCTGTGTGAGGAATTTATCCATCTCCTAGCTGTGGCCTGGGTGAAGTTTCCTTTTTTGTCCGGTGGAATAACTTAAATAACATTCCCCACCTGTGTCTTTTCGAACTTTTTCATTGAAAATTTTTGGGAAGGATAGTGGAACACACGGGAACCATGCACGTCCCATGATCCTGACTCAATTCATGAAAGGAATAGAGGAGAAAGAGGAGAGTGGAAAGTGCACGGCTCCTCTGGAGAAACTGTATGGTAACTTTTGGTTTCCCTCTGCTCTACTTTCCTGGTGGGAGATGAATGGATGCAGCAGGAATGGAAAGGGGACAGTCTTCTTCTCTGGCTGTGAGTCTCCTATTAGATGGCAGGATTGCATATTGGCCTGGGGGTCAGCACAAGTTCCTGCTTAGCCCACACAACATCCTCTTCAATCTTGAGGAGAATGCCCTGTGGGGAACATGGTCCTCTATGGGGGGAACATGAGTTCTCCAGTCAGTATCCACCTATTAAATGGACCAATAGTCACCCATTTGTGGGTGGTTATTGTTTTGTTAATCATCACTCATAGTTTGACTATACACAAAGGAGATTGGTAAAGTAGTAGGTAAGTTAGAAAGTGTTTATTGATTTGTATACATTTTTTCCACCCTTCCTGTAAGGTTCACTATAAGCTCCTGTAGGTATAACCTGCAAAATGTTACTCACATAATTAAAAGAAGATGGAGGGGTTTCCTAGTTCCTACTGTTAAACTGATTAATCAATTTAATAAAAAAGCCAAAGCTTTGGATTGAAGCAAGGCTAGTCGCTATTATCCTGAATTAAAAATAGGAAGAATTCTACATTTTCTTGCAAGTTCCAGTAGAGGTATCCATCATAAGAACATAAACAGTGCCATACTGAGTCAGACCAATGGTCCATCAAGCCCAGCATCCTGTTCTCTGACAGTGGCTAATATCGGTCGCATGGGAGAAGAGCCAACAGACACAATGGGCAATCCATTCCCTGTTGTTCATTCCCTGCTCCCAACAGTAAGAAGTTCATCCCATAAGCAACTTGAGTAATATCCATTAATGGACCTACTCTCCAAGAACTTATCCAGTCCTTTTTTAAACCCAGATATACTACTTGCCTTGACAACGTCCTCTGGCAACAAATTCCATAAGATAATTATGTGTTGAGTGAATAAGTACGTTTTAAATTTGCCAGAAGCTAGTTTCATGGAGTGTCTCCTAGTTCTAGTACTATTTGAGAAGGTAAATAGTCATTCCATATCTACTTATTCCACACCACTCAAGATTTTATAAACCTCTATCATGTCCCCTCTCAGTCTTCTCTTCTCTAAGCTAAAGAGACCCAGTTTATCAAGTCTCTCTTTGTACGGAAGCCGTTCCATACCCTTTATCATTCTCATTCCCCTTCTCTGTACCTTTTCCACTTCAGCTATGTCTTTTTGGAGATGGGGTGACCAGAACTCCACACAATAGTCCAAATGCGGTCGCACCATCGATTTGTACAGAGACATTATGACATCCTCAGATTTATTCTCTATCCCTTTGCGAATAACTCCAAACATTCTGTTTACTTTTTTGACTGCTGCTGCACACTGGGCTGAGGATTTCAGTATATTGTCCACAATCACTCCCAAATCCTTTTCCTAAGTAGTAACTCCTAGCTTAGTACCTAGCATTGTGTACTCATAGTTTGGGTTATTTTTCCCTATGTGTATCACTTTGCACTTGTCCACATTAAATCTCATCTGCTATTTAGATGCCCAGGCACCCAGTGTCATAAGATCCTGTTGCAGTTCTTTATAGTCTTCTCATGTTTTAACTACCTTGAATAACTTGGTGTCATCTGCAAATTTGATCACCTCACTCTTAACGCCCTTTCCCAGATCATTAATGAATACTNCCATTCCATATCTACTTATTCCACACCACTCAAGATTTTATAAACCTCTATCATGTCCCCTCTCAGTCTTCTCTTCTCTAAGCTAAAGAGACTCATGTTTTAACTACCTTGAATAACTTGGTGTCATCTGCAAATTTGATCACCTCACTCTTAACGCCCTTTCCCAGATCATTAATGAATACTAGGGATGTGCGAAAAGAATGCGGTTCAGATGTTCAGTTGTTCGGTAGTTCGGTAGTTTGGTCCAACATTTGAGTTCGGATTCAGTAGTTCGGTTCGAAAAAGTTCAGTGTCGCTGAACGTTCGGTGGAGTTCGCCCCCCCATGAGGATGGGGCCCATGGGGGCCCATGGGGGCCCATGGGGGCATGGCAGACCATCAGAGACCCAGCAGCAGCAGCTGAAGACACAGGGAAGGCTTGGGGCTTGGCACCCCAGCTTGCCCAGGAAGGCAGGCTCAGCGCTTGGCCCCCGGGGGTGCCCTTGGGGGCATGGCAGACTGTCACAGACCCAGAAGCAGCAGCAGAAGTGACCGGGAAGGCTTGGGGCGTGACACTCTGGCTTGCCTGGGCAGGCAGGCTCAGCGCTTGGCCCCTGGGGGTGCCCGTGGGGGCATGTCTGGCCATCAAAGACCCAGCAGCAGCAGCAGAGACTGGGAAGGCTTGGGGCTTGCACCCCAGCTTGCCCGAGCAGGCAGGCTCAGTGCTTGGCCACCAGGGGTGTCTATAGGGGCATGGCTGGCCATCACAGACCTGGCAGCATCAGCAGGAGAAAAGGCCGGGAAGGCTTGGGACTCGGTGGTCGGCCTGGCAACTCCACTTGGCCAGGCATTGTAGGCTGCCAGGCATCAGTGGAGCAGTGGCAGACATTAGTTTGCCCAGTAGCAGAAAATATGGCAGCAGCGGTGACAGCAGCAGACAGACACCTTGATAAAAAGCAGCTAATCCACCAACTTGGCCCCCAGTTTCAGGAGGTGGGGCGGGCAAACATTTCCCACCCTAGAGAACACCCGCTTGCTGTCACTGGGACACTGGTTGGTGGGCAGTGCAAGAGACTCTTGGCCACATTGGACAGGGCCAGCCACATGTCCCTCTGAGAGCTGTGTCACCCGCCACCATTTTCTGCCCCTCCCATATGTTCCATTCAATCCATCAACTTGAGCTTCCTGGACAACCCCCACAGACAGTAGCCCCACCAACAAGATAGAGATGAGCATGGACTGCGTTTGGGTGCAGGATACAGACATGGACAGCGACCCCATGTGGGTGAGTTGCAAACCACCTGTCAAATCTTGCCTGGGCTTTCGTCTCTGGCACACTCAGAGCTGCCACCGCCTGTTCTGGTGCCTGTATGATGGACAATGGGGCATGTGAAAGAGGTGTCAGGGGCCATGTCAGAGAATGGGCAGAACACACACAAAAAAGGTATTAAAGAGCAGAAATAATGACACTTATAGCAAAGAATAACAGCTCCAATGGTGGTAAGGGAAGATAACAGATGAGATTTATAACATCAAGTAAAAAATATGCAAAAAGACCTAATGCCAATAATCAGGGGAAAACATACAAAAGACCTTATGCCAATAATCAAGGCACAACCCAGCAACAAAAGTCTCTACATGACAGTGTAAAAAGCCCAATCTAGCGAGTCAGAGTCCAAAAAAGGACCAAGCCACAGTCAAAATAGACCGAAAATATATAAGTATATAAGGAAAGTCCAACGTTTCGTTGCCAAAAAAGCAGCTTCTTCAAAGATTCTCCAATGAACGTTATAATGATGATTCTATTTCTGTTGTCTTGATCAGCTGTCCTCAGGCACGCCCATTTCATAATGTCAGCTAGACGCTGTAACCTGATTCTCAGAGCAGCGGGGGTATATCCTCCCTGCTCTGCATACATACAATGAGGAACCATTAAGAGTAAGTCAGCGTGATACAATGTCCAAATCATATCAGGTAATCATTAACTACGAACACTCACTTTATGCTAACATAACCATTAGTCACATGTGGGGACTGTAACACTCACCCAGTTTTTAAGAATCAATTAAAGCTGTAACACTATCCTTAAGGTGGCGGGAGCATTTTCTCCCTGCTCTCTAAATATGCAGAAAGAAAACACAATGTTAAAGCTTAAACCAGAATCCCAAATGGGAGGGGGAGGGGGAGAAAAAATCTTATCCCTCTCCAATTCAGAGACAAACCTGAAAGGCTTTCGATGTTTGATAAGGGATCAGTGTGGTTTTCTTATGGGGTCAACGTTCTTGCTCACTACTGTGCTCAGTCCATACCGAAGTGGTTTGCCTTATAAATGTACCATGGGCAGTCACATATTCCCTGAAGAATAACTGGTTAGTCCACTCTTCTTCATTGCAATTAAGGGGGAAATACAAACCCCACTCCTTACTGCTGTCATAAAAATTAAAGAGCTGGACCTAGAATTCGAAATTAGGATATTAAACCCCCATTTTTTAGTACAATTTAAAATAATTCAAAACCCACACTAAAACTATACTAATTAGTGATCAATGTGTCCAAACACCGGGGCTTTTCATGTTACAGAATCCAAGAAGTCATTCAGGCCCCGTGTTTCAACAGAATCCAAAGTCAATATCCAAAAAGTTTTTCTAGCTGCCAATTGTTTAAGGTTAATGGGGAGAGTTAATTTTTCAATACCCCAAAATATAAATGAATCACTGTCCTTGTGATGTGAGTTGTAATGCTCAACAAGGGGAGCTGATGGAGTTCTATTTTTTAATCTACTGTGGTGTTCAATCACCCTCGTTCTCAAATGCCAGCTAGTTTTTCCCACATAAATTTTCCTACAGGGGCATTGGATAACATAAATGACCCCTATTGAGTTACAATTAATGAAATCGTTAATGTGATATAATTTGCCTTTATTATCATGGAATGTTTTGATCTTAGCACTAAATGGACAATTAATACACTGCCCACAGGGAAAATTCCCTGTGACTTTATTACCATCCAAGATACACTGTGTCAGTGGTGGTAACTGAGCCCTGACAATATGATCACTTAAATTCCTGCCTCGTTTGTAAGCAAACAGGGGTGGGATCTTATAGTGTGCAATATGGTCAATGGTTGTCCAATATTTCAAAATAATTTTCCTCAGATGTTTGGTATACTCATTAAAAGTAGTAACACAGACTATCCTATTGCGGGAATCTTTTGAAATAGGCAATGTTTGTAACAAGGATCTTCTATTGAGTTGTGCTACCTGTTGTAGATTATTTGATATAATATGTTCGGGATAACCCCTGTCCTTAAAATTCCTACTCATATACTCCGCCTCATTCCAAAATTGGGCTTCATCTGTACAATTTCTTTTGATTCGTCTAAATTGGCTAAAAGGGATGTTTCTGAGGAGGTGCCTCAGATGATGGCTTGTATATTGGAGATAAGTGTTCTGATCAGTGGGCTTTATATTATTATTATTATTATTGTTATTATTATTATTATTAACAAACATTTATATGGCACCAGCAGTGTACCTGACACTTTACAAAGTAATAAAATAGACACGGTCCCTGCCCCTAGGGCTTACAATCTGAGAGACAGGAGCTAGGGGAGAGACTTAGGAAGGGCAACAGAGGGAGAGACAAGGGGTCTAACATTCATGAAGATGCGAGGTCTCAAGTGCACGTACTTGGCTTGGTTACGATGAGAATGACAGCAGGCAGGTCCATGTTGCAAGGATAAGGGTAAACCGATCGTAGGTATAGGAATAGTGGCTCAGCAGGATAAAGAGTCAGACAGAGCAGAGCGAAAGAGGTGAGTTTTAAGGAGAGATTTGAAGGTATGAAGGGAGGGGGCAAGGCGGATGTGGACAGGGAGGGAGTTCCAGGCATGGGGGGCAGCAAGTGAGAAGGGACGAAGGCGCTTAGGGGAGCAGGGAAGGCGTGGAAGGGTGAGAGAAGGGACAGAGGAGGAGCGAAGTGCACGGGCTGGAGTATGGAGGGCGATAAGTGCAGAGAGGTAGGGGGGAGCAAGGTTGTGAAGAGCTTTATAGGTGAAGACTAGGAGCTTGTGCAGGATTCGTTCAGGAAGGGGAAGCCAGTGAAGCGAAGAGAGGAGGGGCTGCACATGGTCGAAGCGACTGGCGAGGTAGATGACCCTGGCAGCAGAGTTTTGGACAGAGATGAGGGGAGAAAGGTGAGACCGGGGAAGGCCAGTGAGAAGGAGGTTACAGTAATCGAGGCGAGAGATGACCAGAGCATGAACAAGAGTTTTGGCAGACGAGACAGAGAGAAAAGGGCGAATCTTAGCAATGTTATGGAGGGAGAAGCGACAGGATTTAGCAACAGAGTCAATGTAGGGTTTAAAAGAAAGGGCTGAGTCAAAGATGAAGCCTAGGCTACGGGCTTGGGGGACAGGCAGGATGGTGACTCCATCAATAGTTATTGACAGTGAGGAAGGAGAGGAAGGATGAGGGGGGAAGATAAGGAGTTCAGTTTTAGCCATGTTGAGTTTGAGTTGACGTTGAGACATCCAGGTAGAGATGTCAGAGAGACAGTTGATGAGACGAGCTTGAACAGAGGGAGAGAGAGAGGGAGTAGAGAGATAGAGTTGAGTGTCATCAGCATAGAGGTGGTATTGGAAGCCATGGGAGGCAATGAGTTTGCCTAAGGATGAGGTATAGATCGAGAAGAGGAGAGGGCCAAGAACAGAGCCTTGAGGAACACCAACTGAGAGGGGGAAGGAGGAGGAGGCGGAGTTGGAGAGAGACACATTAAAGGAGCGGTCAGAGAGGTAGGAGGAGAACCAGTTATGGACAGAGCCACAAAAGCCAAGGGAGTGAAGGGAATCCAGCAAGAGTGAGTGGTCAACAGTATCGAAGGCAGCAGAGAGATCAAGGAGGACAAGAATGGAATAGAGACGTTTAGATTTAGCCACCAGAAGATCGTTGGTGATCTTAGCGAGAGCAGTTTCAGTAGAATGAAGGGGGCGGAAGCCAGATTGGAGGGGGTCAAGGGAGGAGTTGGAGGATAGGAAGTCAAGGCAGCGGGAGTAGACAACACGTTCAAGCAGCTTGGAAGCAAAAGGAAGGAGTGAGACAGGACGATAGCTAGAAGGGTCAGAGGGGTCAAGAGTGGACTTTTTGAGAATAGGAGAGACTGTGGCATGTTTGAAGGCAGAAGGGAAAGAGCCAGTAGAGAGGGAGAGGTTGATGATGTGCAGGAAGGAAGGGGCGACAGTGGGAGTAATGGAGGTGAGGAGGCGGGAAGGAATGGGATCAAGGGGGCAAGTGGAAGGGTTGGAGGAGGAGAGCAGAGAGGAGATTTCCTTAAGGGAGGCAGGGGAGAAGGAGGACATGAGAGAAGGAGGGGGAGGAGGGAGAGGGGTGGGAGTGGGAAGAGAGGAGTGGGAAGCGATGTCGAGGCGGATCTTGTCTATCTTGGAGGTGAAGAAGGAGGCAAGATCCTGAGCAGAAAGGGAAGAAGGAGGGGGAGGACAGGGAGGCTTGAGGAGGGAGTCAAAGGTAGAGAACAGGCGGCGAGGGTCCCGAGAACAGGACTCAATGCGGGAGGCATAGTAGTGTTGTCTAGCAAGGGAGATAGCAGAAGTAAGGGTGGAGAGACAGAATTTGAAGTGAAGGAAGTCAGCGTGAGAATGGGATTTGCGCCAGAGTCGTTCAGCAGCACGAGTGCAAGAACGGAGGTGGCGGATACTAGGGGTGAGCCAAGGACGGGGGTTGTGGGAGAAGGCAGGGCGGGAAGAGAGAGGGGCATGGGAGTCAAGTGTGGAGGAGAGAGAGGCGTTGAGAGCAGAGACAGCGGAGTCAGGGGAGGAGGAAGAGAAGACTGTAGGAAGAAGGGGAGAGAGAGAGGAGGCAAAGTCCAGGGGATCAATAGCTTGAAGGTCACGGAAGGGGCGTAGAGAAGGGGAAGAGGAGGGGGGACAGTGGGAAATGTTGAAAGAGGCAAGGAAGTGGTCTGATATAGGATGAGGATCGAAGGAGAGATCAGCGACAGAGCAGTTTCTAGAGAGGACAAGATCAAGAGAATGGCCATTAGTATGGGTGGGGGAGTTGGTCCAAAGGTGGAGGTTGAAGGAGGAGGCTAGGGAGAGGAAGCGAGAGACTGAGGGCTGAGATGGGTCATCAACATGAATGTTGAAGTCACCAAGGATGAGAGTGGGGATATCAACAGAGAGGAAGAAAGTGAGCCAGGACTCAAAGTCAGAAAGAAAGGAAGAGAGAGGACCAGGGGGACGGTAGATGACAGCAACACGTAGATGGAGGGGGGAGTAGAGGCGCACGGAGTGAGCCTCAAAGGTATGGAAGGAGAGAGAGGGGGGAGGAGAAATTGGTTGGAACTGACAGGATTTAGCAAGAAGGAGGCCCACCCCACCACCCCGTCCTTCAGGGCGGGGTTGGTGAGAGAAGGAGAGACCCCCACAGGAGAGGGTAGCAGGCATGACAGAGTCCGAGGGAGTGATCCAAGTTTCAGTAAGGGCAAGGAGCTGGAGGGAGCGAGAGAGGAAAAGATCATGGATATAGGGAGCTTTACTGATAGATGAGCGACAGAGTAAGTTTGAGTAATCATATAAGTTTGAGTAATCAATTTGCCCCCTTCTACACAAATATGCAAATCCAAAAAATTTATTTGGCATTTATCAAATTGCATACTAAACTTTATGGTATTATGTAAGCTATTTAACCATAAATTAAATTTGAAAAGGTAATCTTCATCATCTATCCATAAAATCAAAATATTCTCAATAAATCTACGCCAAAAAATATAAAACTAAAAAACGGGTTCACTTCCTGATTGTAAATTAATTTTTTCTCCCATTCACTCATGAATAGAATAGCCAATTCAGCTGACAACGGGCTGCCCATACTCACCCCTTTTATTTGAAGATAGACATTATTATTGAACTCAAAATAATTACGTGACAAAATTAAATCCCCTAAACTTAACAGAAGGTCAGTGGGCGGGTTCTGATCTGATCTTTGATTAAGGTACACTTTCAAAGTGTTTAATGCTTCATTGTGTGGTATGTTAGTATAAAGGGCCTTAACATCAATACTAACCAAAATGGGGTTAACACCGCTAATATCCATGTCTTGCAAAATGTTGATCAAATGAGTGGTGTCTTTTATATAAGATGGAACATGCTCGACAAATGGTTTCAGGAAGAACACCACGTAATTTGCCAATGGTTCTAGAATGGAACCTATACCAGAAACAATTGGCCTAAATTCTAATGGATCAAGTCCCTTATGTATCTTAGGGATTCCATAGAAAGCTTGTATACGAGGAAAATCCTTAATCAAAAATCTTGATTCTTTCTCTGAGATGATATTCTTTGTTGCCGCATCTGAAACAAGCTCAAGAATCAACCCCTTAAGGAAATCTGTTGGGTCCTTATTTAATAATTTATAATCTGCAGTGACCTGAAGCAAGCTTTGGCAGCCCCTTATATAGTTATCCTGATTTAATATCACTATGCCTCCACCTTTATCTGCTTTCTTAATGACAATAGTTTTGTCATATTTCAAATTCCTAAGTGCAATCCAGTCTGATCTAGAAAGATTCATGAAGGGTCTATGTGTGGGATTTTCTTCCAAAGTTCGCATTTCACGGAGTATCTTATTTTCAAAAATGGGGATGGCCCTATCAATGTTAGCCCTTGGAAAAAAATCAGATTTAATATGACAAGGGCCTGGCTCCAGGACTAGACATGGAGAATCTAGACATGGAGAATCTGTAAAAAAAAACTCTTCAATCTTATTTTATGAAAGAGTTCATTTATTTCTTTCCGTACTGAATACTGACGAGGATTTTCTGTGGGTAAAAATCTAAAACGAGGAGGCTGCAGCTGCAAACAGCAAATACTCTTTATTCAGCAGATTTACACAACGCGTTGTGGGCCTCTAGGATCAAGGAATCCCTGAGCGCACCTACAACAAAGAGTACTATACTTTTATACTAAAATCCTTGGGCGGAGGCCCATATATGTTTTGTCGCATCTGCGCACTTTAGGACCATTACCACATAACTCTTAAACTCATTATTTAGAGAAGGGACAGTTCACTTCTAAGTTCAGATAAGAAAGGAATTA
>QEPC01013489.1:133966-167908 GCA_003113815.1 Sphenodon punctatus | reverse complement strand
TGTTTTGTCGCATCTGCGCACTTTAGGACCATTACCACATAACTCTTAAACTCATTATTTAGAGAAGGGACAGTTCACTTCTAAGTTCAGATAAGAAAGGAATTAAGGAGGTTTAGGAGGGTCTAATCTTAGGCCGAAACCCATTGTATAAAGGAGCAGTCCTGTAAACAAGGTAATCTTCAAAGGTAGGGCTGATCTAACAGAAGAGAACCAGAGTCTGTCTAATATTAAAAGGTAAAGCAAGCATTCCTAGCATGACGGGGTAGCTATAGGTTATAAACTCTTTAATATTGTTCAAGATGGCAGAGGGTACTATAGGACAAGACAAAATATTGGGTTTTTCTCCATCAATACCTATTGTAAAAATTAGTAGGAACGAATGCCAATAATCAGGGGAAAACATACAAAAGACCTTATGCCAATAATCAAGGCACAGCCCAGTAACAAAAGTCTCTACACCACAGTGTAAAAAAGCCCAATCTAGCGAGTCAGAGTCCAAAAAAGGACCAAGCCACAGTCAAAATAGACAGAAAATATATATGATTCTAATGATGATTCTATTTCTGTTGTCTTTATCAGCTGTTGTCTTGACCAGCTGTAAAAATAGAGGCAGGCATTAGTGGAAGCATCAGTGCCAGTCATCAGTGGAGGAGCAGCAGAGTCCTGGCCAGGGATTGGTGGCTGGCCCACCTACTCATCAAGGCATTGCAGGCTCACATCATACTCTCTGGATCTGAACAAGCTATTCTGCCAATTGGTCAAGCCTTGCCCGGTGGTGAATCATGTAGCCACCCACCCAGTAGCAGACATTGGATTGCTGGTCCACAGTACCTATGGCACAGCAGAGGCAGTAGAAGCGGACATTGGATTGCCCAGGAACAGAACCTATGGCACAGACAGCGGATATGGCATTAGCAGCAGCAGCAGTCTTTGGATTGATCGCTGGGCACAGAACCCATGGCAGCATTGGCAGCAGCAGCAGCAGACACTGAGTTTCTCGGGTACAGAACCCATGGCACAGACACCAGAGGTGGAATTGGCAGCAGCAGCAGACATTGAGTTTCTCGGTTACAGAACCCATGGTACAGACAGTAGAGACAGCATTGACACAGCAGGATCAGACTTCAGATTGCCCAGAGACCAATTCATTGGCAACATTGGTACAGCAGCAGCAAACATTAGATTACCCAGAGGCAGATTCATTTGCAATATTGGCACAGCAGCAGCAGACTTCAGATTACCCAGAGACAGATTCATTGGCAACATTGGCACAGCAGCAGCACAGTGCCCAGAGGCAGATTCATTGACAACATTGGCACAGCAGAAGCAGACATTGGATTGCCCAGAGGCATCACTGGCAACATTGGCACAGCAGGATCAGGCTTCAGATTGCTCAGAGGCAGATTCATTGGCAACATTGGCACAGCAGGAGCAGAGTTCCCAGAGGCATAATTGGCAACATTGACACAGCTGGAGCAGACATTGGATTACCCAGAGGCATCATTGGCAACATTGGCACAGCAGGAGCAGACTTTGGTTTGCCCAGAGGCAGCATTGGCAACATTGGCACGGCAGGAGCAGACTTTAAGTTACCTGGGTACAGAACCCATGTCACAGACAGCAGAGGCAGCATTGGGAGCAGCAGCAGACTTTTGATTGATCACACGATGACCAATGACACAGACAGAAGCACAGGTAGCATTGGCAGCAGCAGCAGACTTTGGGTTGCCTGGTTACAGAACCCATGGCACAGACAGCAGCACAGGCAGCATTGACAGCAGCAGCAGACTTTGGATTGATCGGACACAGAACCCATGGCACAGACACCTGAGGCAGCATTGGGAGCAGCAGCAGACTTTGAGTTGCCCAGCAGCAGAACCCTTGGCACAGACAGCAGAGGCGGCATTGGAAGCAGCAGCAGACTTTGAAGGTACAGAACCCATGGCACAGACAGCAGCACATGTGGCATTGGGGGCAGCAGAAAACTTTGCATTGATTGGGCACAGAACCCATGGCACAGACAGCAGAGGCGGCACTGGCAGAAGGCTTGGATCTAGGCCACTTGGGTGGGCAGTGTGGCCCAGGTTGCCCAGGGAACACAAGGCAATGGCAGGCAGACTGAGATAGGCTTTGATTTAGGGCCGCTTGGGTGGGCGGGCAGCGTGGCCTGAGCTGAAGGCACTGGCAGGATGACTGAGGCCACCTGGATCTAGGCCACCTGGGCAGGCAGCATAGCAGGAGTGGAAGGAAGGCAGTGAGACTGAGGCATGCTTGGATCTAGGTCACCTGGGTCGTTGAGTGGGCGGGCAGTGTTGGAGAAGTGGAAGGAAGGCAGGCAGACTGAGGCAGGCTTGGATCTAGGGCCACCTGGGCGGGCAGGCGGGCAGGCAGTGTAGCATGATTGGAAGACAGGCAGGCAGACTGAGGCATGCTTTAATCTAGGGCCACCTGTGCAGGCAGCATTGCAGGAGTGGAAGGCAGGCAGGCAGGCTTGGATCTAGGGCCACCTGGGTTGATGGGCGGGCGGGCAGGAAGCTTGGCAGAAGCAGAAGGCAGGCAGACAGACTAAGGCAGTCTTGAATCTAGGGCCACCTGGGCGTGTGGGCGGGCGGGTAGCTTGGCAGGAGCAGAAGGCAGGCAGGCTTGAATCTAGGACCAACTGGGCAGACGGGCAGCTTGGCAGGAGTGGAAGGCAGGCAGGCAAACTGAGGCAGGCTTGAAACTAGGGGCTGGGCCACCTGGGCGGGTGAGTGGGCAGGCAGCATGATATGATTGGAAGGCAGGCAGGCAGACTGAGGCATCCTTGGATCTAGGCCACCTGGGCAGACAGCGTGGCAGGAGCACAAGGCACTGGTAGGCAGACTGAGGCACAGTTGGAGCTTTGCAACCTGGGCGGGCAGACAGGCATTAGGAGTGGGGGACAGCCAAGTTCAAAGTCTGCCTCAGTCCGCCTTCCTGCCTTTCATGCCAAGGTGCCTGTCTTCCCGCCCAGGTTGCTGCCGAGAGAGAGAGAGAAAGTCTCCCCGCTGCTAGAAGGAGAGACAAACACGATCCCACCCATGCTGTCCCCTGCACTATATGGACAGAGAGAGACAGAGAGAGAGGATCCCTGCTAGAACGAGAGTGATGGGGTGGAGTGTAGGCCAGCTCAAGATGCCACCTGCCAGAACCAAGAGGGACTCCCATCTGTGCCCGATGCCCACATGCAGCAGCAGCAAACCTACCAGAATGAGATGGAATATAACAAAACATGGGACATATTATGTGCCTGCCTATGTGAGTTTCTATACCTACCTATCACATGACTGAATGAAGTGTTCCCAATTGCATTACTTCAAGGGACATCATTCAGCTCCCATAGACTGTCAGTACAGTGTACCTAAATCAGTCATGTCCGCCCATCCCAGGAATCATCAATGAGATTCTGGGACCATCATTCCAGTCACTGGGGACTGTCATTCCATTCCACTGCATCCAGAAGCCCAATACCTGGCCCGCACACAAGCCTGCCCCCACTCCCCCAGACTACTCTTCAGCACCCACCCGTGGATGCCCATTGAAGCTGCTGGGGAAAAAAAGCCCCTCTGACCACAAGCACCCGCCATCTGCTTCCCGCTGCCAAGGAGCCTGTCTCTGTTTCTCTCTGACACACACACACACACACACACACACACACACACACACACCCTGCCCCTACTGGGAGCTGTCTGCAAGTTGAGACCCTGCTACTGGCAAATCTTTGGGGGTAATACCTTACCTATGCTACATGAGGAGGTGCCAGCCAGGTGCTGCTGGAAGGGATCGACTAGCTGTATGAGATTCTGCCACCTCCCAGAACTTCAGCATAGAGGGATAAATGATTGGCAGGTCAAACAAAGATTGTAACAACAAATATAACCTTTAAGAACAGTTTTTAAAGAACAAGAACAACAACAGTATAAAACCAAAACCAAACATATATAAAAAGAAAGTAAACGTTTAACTTAGGGGTCTATCTAGTCTTTGGGCTTGTCCCCCGGAACCTGGGGGAAAGGCAAAAGGGGCGCAGGACAGGACTGAGGGGCGGGCACCTTCTGCTCCAGCATTTCATAGCCAAGGAAAAGTTCACAACCTCTGCCACAGCTGCATGACACCTGGAGTTCGACTGGTGGTACAGTTCCAAGTGTTCAATCTCAGCGGAGACGTACTAGCCGTACGCCTCCACCTTCTCTCTCCACCTTGAGCACCTGGAACTGTTCCACCCGGTGGTTCTCCATGGTGGTTGCTGTCTTCTGTAGGCCAGTCATGAAGTCCAGGGTGGGCCTCTCTACCTTGGCCCAAAAGGCCCTGACTGCTCCAGACTCCCGGGGCCTGGTGGATTTCACATCAGAGCTGGAGGAGGGGGAAGGGCTTAAATGGTGTTGCTTCTGCCGTGCCTTCCCCCACTTCTTCTGGTGATGAGGATGCTCCACGGCCATGACAACAGAGTCCTGCTGCTGCTGCCGCCTCACCATCAGCCTGTGGAGCTTTTCATGTGGGCTATCAGCCCTGCTTTGGTCCCCTCACACTGCCTCTGGAACTTTTTATGGCAAACCTAAAGAACATAAAAAGATAGAAACATAAGAAGTGCCATACTACGTAAGACCAATGGTCTGCCAAGCCCTGCCTGCATTCTGTCTCCACAAGAGGGTGGGTGGCCAATCTCTCTCTGTAGGGGACTTCCTAACAGGTCATAGGGCAATCCATTCCCTGTTTTTTCAGTCCCCGTGCCTTACCTTGCATTCTGCAGAACCATTCTCATGCCTCATGTACCACCACCAGACATCGGAATGTGTCTGCCCTGTGTCTGGGGGTGGCAGTGGTGACCTCCACCTTGGTGTCCTGCACCTGCCCCTGGCATCAGCATTTGAGGATTCTGAATCCTCACCCTCTCTGAAACAGGAACACATAAACAACACGTAAGTATATCATGCATTTATGATGATACCTCTAGTCCTCCCTCCTTGGGGTGCTAGGGATGGCAACCGGAGATGGTGACCCGGGCTGGCTGGCATGTGCAAATAATCCTGCCCTTCTTTAGGTGCTGGGGAGGGATGGCAATGGGGAGAGCCTGGCTGGCTGGCATGTGCAAATACTGCCCTTATTTGGGTGCTGGGGGGATGGCAACTGGAAAGACACTGGCTGGCACGTGCAATTAATCCTGCCCTTCTTTGGGTGCTGGGGAGGGATGGCAATGGAGAGACCCTGTCTGGCTTGCATGTGCAAATCCTGCCCTTCTTTGGGTGCTGGGGAGGGATGGCAATGGAGAGACCCTTGATGGCACGTGCAAATCCTGCCCTCCTTGGGGTGCTAGTAGGGGATTCTAGGGATGGCAAATGGAGAGAACCTTGCTGGCAGATGCAAATCCTGCCCTCCTTGGGGCACTATGGATGGCAACTGGAAAGTCCCTGGCTGGCACGTACAAATCCTGGCCTTATTTGGGGGTGCGTAGGGATGGCATCTGGAGAGTGGAGATCCTTGTTAGCCTGGCAGATGTTTGGGTGGGGGTGCTGCTCGTGCTCATGCCTGACTGCTGGAAGAGCCCCACACACTACAGTATCCTCTCTCTCTGTGGAAGACATCCGCTGCCACCCGTTGATGCCCACTGTTTGTGCCTGACTTCCCACCACCCATGCACCCACCCACATGCCAATGAGCTCACTCTAAAGGATAGTATTCTTCTTGTCCTCAAAGTAAAAAAAAAGTTTACAAACCTGGCAGCAGTAGCAGCACCTCCTGTGCCCGCCAGCTTTTGCTCCTCCTCCACCACCGAAGGTCCAGCAGCAGTGCCAGGAACCTCTTTCTCCTCCACCACCGGCTTCGCTAACTTGGCTTTCCCCCAGGCCTGGCATTTAATGATCACCTTCTTCATTTTTTAAAAAAAGCAAAAAAAACGAGCACTCGCCAACAGCAACCGTCACCCACCAACACTCTTCAACCAGTCAAACCAACAGTCAAACCAAAACCAACACACAGTGCAACACAAACACAGCCAAAACACACCAAACACCCAGCCAGTCACAACACACATATTCTCTCATCACACAGCTCTGCACGCACTCAAATTTCCGGTTTCCAGTTTCCGACATGATCACAGGATCACGCGATACCTATTTCTGAATGGCTGAACCGAACCAAACACCACCAAACTGAACGACCGAACGCAAACTTGGGGACCAAACCAAAAGACCGAACAGAACGACTGAACCCGAACCGCGATTTGTTCACATATCCCTAACAAAGGGGTGGAATGGGACATCCTCTCCCAAACGGTCTTTGTTCTGAGACCACTCCTGGCTGTGACGGAGACCATCAGCTCCTCCACGGTCAGCATCAGCCAGGTGATCCCTCTGGTCCAGAGTCTCCTCAGGAGGCTGGAGGAGATTCTCCAGGGGCAGGATGGTGGCCTTGAGGGCAAGAAGCTGCGGTCTGAGGCAGTTGACCTTGTGCGGCAGCTGAAGTCAGCACTGACGGTGCAGTTTGCTGAGCTACTGAAGCGGGAGGAATATGTGCTGGCAACTATGTTGGACCCCAGTGTCAAGGGCAGAGTGACACAGCAGGCAGCAATCTATGACTACTGGAAGGCTGAGCTGGTGGACAGGGTCTGGCAGACAGAGAGGGCTCTCAAGTATGCGTGGTGGCAGCAGCAGTAGCAGGACGCCCCAGGGATGGTGGGAGTGGGGGCAGCCACCACTTTGAGCCAGCAGGGTCTATTCCTGCCTCCAGCTCAAGAAACATGAGCAGAAGCTGCAGAACCCCTATCACGAGCAGCAGCAGCATATTGATTGTGCAGGGCACTCTGGGGAGCATGGGCCCGTGCACAGCAGGGTAGGCAGTGTGGCTGAGGGCAGTGGTGGAGGTCGTGCCCCAGCAGCGCTAGGTGAGGGAGTGTGACAGCACCTCAGCAGCTACCTGGAGGAGGAGCCCTGCATTGAGCCCAGCAGCGATCCCTTGGCCTACTGGGCCGGCAAGAACAACATGTGGCCAGCCCTGCCCAAAGTGGCCAAGGGTATCTTGTCCTGCCCACCAAGCAGTGTCCCCAGCGAGCAGGTGTTCTCCATGGCTAGCTACAATTGCTCCCTGCACCGCCTGAGACTGGGGAGCAAGTTGGTGGAGCAGCTGCTCTTTCTGAAGGTGAACCTTCTGCTGCTGGGATTCCCCGAGCTGCCCCTGGTGTACAAGGACTGATGGTGCAGTAGCACATGCCATTCCATGCCAGGGGCAGTTTTGGGATGGGTCTCCTCCTCAATCTGGGCTACTGCTGCTGTGCTGAGGTGCCTGGGGGCCATTGGCACTAGCAGCAGCAGACATTGGTTGCCAGGGTACAGAATCCTTGGCACACACACAGCAAGTGCGGAGTCTGGGTGTGCTCCTTGATTCGCGGCTCAGTTTGGAATCTCAGGTTGTGGCCGTGGCGGGGAGTGCATTTCGGCAATTACATCTTGTCCGACAGCTTCGGCCATATCTCTCAGACTCTGACCTCGCAACTATCATTCATGCCTAAATCACCTCGAGGCTGGATTACTGCAATGTGCTCTATGTGGGGCTGCCTGAGAAGCTGGTCCAGAGGCTGCAGCTGGTGCAGAATGCCACGGCCAGTCTCCTGATGGGGGTGGGTCGCAGGGAGCATATGACACCAGTGCTCCAGGCTCTGCACTGGCTGCCTATAAAGCACCGGGTCAGGTTCAAGGTGCTGGTTTTAACCTTTAAAGCCCTCCATGGCCTGGGCCCTGCTTATCTGCGGGACCGCCTCACTCCCCATATGCCCATGCGACCCTTGAGATCATCCATGGGAGCCTTTTTGGAGGTTCCCCGGGTGAGGCGGGGGCCACCGATGTTAGATCTTTTTTGGTGGCCGCCCCTGTGCTGTGGAATTCACTCCCAGAGGAGACTCGGCTGGCTCCCACTCTCCTGCTGTTTCAGCGTATATGTAAAACCTAGCTCTTTCGTCAGGCTTTTGGCGAGGGGTGGGGGTGGAAGTTTCCCCACATATTGTATTTTTAAATTGTTTAAAAATTTTATATTGTTTTAATTAATGTTGTTCATTGCCCTGGGCTGCCCTGTGGGCAGGAGGGGCGGAATATAAGTTTTAAATAAAATTAAATATATAAATAAATATAGACCTGGGGGCCACTGGCAGCAGCAGACATTGGTTGCCAGGGTACAGAACCCTTAGCACAGATGGCATATAGGCCTGGGGGCCATTGGCAGCAGCAGAGAGTGGGTTGCTGTGGCAGGCAGCCTGGCATGAGCGGCAGTCAGGCAGACTGAGGCAGGGTTCGAGCTTTGCAACCTGGGTGTGTGGGCAGGCAGGCAGGCAGTATGGTATGAGAGGCAGTAGGGCAAGTGGGCTTCAGCAGGCTTTGATCTAGGCAACCTGGGTGGTCAGACAGGCACTTTGGCATGGGAGGCAGGAAGGTGGACTGGGGCATGCTTTGAGCTTGGCGGCAAGCTGGGTGGGAAGACAAGCAGAGTTGCATGAAAGACAATAGGGCAGGCAGGGTGGGACATTGGCAGCAGGGCACTCAGATAGGCTTAGGCTAGCAAAGACTGTGCAGCGCGAGAGAGCGAGAGCCAGTCAGTGTCACATAGGCAGGCCGAGATCACGTAGGCATAGGCCGGCTGGCAGGCTTACAGTTTCCCAATGCCACCACCTGTGTCATGAGGTCAGTCAGATAAGGCTGCCGAGGCCGTCTAGTATGAGACAGAGAGAGGGGGGGGAAGATATTGGGAGGGAGGGACAGCACCTCAGCAGTGCAGCAGCAGTAGCCCTAGCCCAGATTGAGGAGGAGGATCTCCGTCCCATGACTGCCCCTGGCATGGGATGGCATGTGCCACTGCACCATCAATCCTTGTCCAGGGGCAGCTCGGGGAATCCCAGCAACAGAAGGTTCAACTTAATGAATAGCAACTGCCCCACCAACTTGGTCCCCAGTTTCAGGCGGTGCGGGGAGCAAATGTCCCCCACCTTTGAGACTACCCGCTCACTGGGGACACTGGTTGGTGGGCAGGACAGTATACCCTTAGCCACTTTCGACAGGACCGGCCACACGTTGGCCTCCTCCTCCAGGTAGGTCTCCACGGCTGCTGAGGCGCCATCATACTCCCTCTCGTAGCTCTGCCTGGGCACCACCTCCACCACTGCCCTCAGCCATGCTACTTGCCCTATTGTTGTGGGGGACTCCATGCTCCCTAGAGTGGTCTGCACATAGGCCAAACTGCTTCTGCTGGCAACAGGGGTGCTGCAGCTGATGCTGGTGCTGCTGTTACTCCTAGGACAAGGGGCAGGGATAGACCCACCCGGTTGAGAGGGGTGGCTACTCCCACACCCACCATCCCCAGGGGTGTCCTGCTGTATAGCCCACTCTGCCTCCCAGACCCTCTCCTGGAGGGCATAAAGCACTGTCTGGGGTGCCATGCTGCCCTTGACCCTGGTGTCCAGCATTGTTTCCAGGACATATTGCTCCCACTGCAGGAGCGCATCAAAACGCGCCACCAGCCCTGACTTCAGCTTCCACACCAGGTCAAGAGCCTCATCAGCCAGCTTCCTGCCCACAGGACCACAGTCCCGCCCCCAAGAATCTCGTCCAGCCTCCTCTGGAGACTGCGGACCAGAGGGGTCACCTGGCTGTGGGTGGTGGTGGAGCTGCTCACGGTCTCCATCACGGCCAGGAATGGTCTCAGGACAAAGACCATTTGAGCAAGGAGCTCCCATTCTGCCCCATTAAACCTTTCTGTTGCCCCACAGTCCATCTCCAGTTGCACCTGATGCAAGGTGGCTTTCTGCTCAAGAAGCTGTTCGAGCATCAGGAAGGTAGAATTCCACCGTGTGGCCACATCCTGGCCCAGCTGGTACCCTGGGGAGCCTTGCTCTGTCTGCTTCTCCTGGAGGAGCTCACTGCCCTTCACGCTCCATTTGAAGAACCCCACCAGATTACTTCTCCACTCTATCAGGAAGCTAAGGGTGACTTCCCCAATCACCTTATCCTCCAAGCCCAGAGTGTCCCTGACCACCAGGAGAAGGGTGTGTGCAGCGCAAGGGAAGCTGATGAAGCCCCCCTCATGGACTCCCTTTAGTACATTTGCGGCATTTTCCGTCACCACACACCGCTTGGTGAAGGCCGCGCCTGGCGTAACCAACTCCCTCACCATGGTGGACAGGGCTGCCTTGATGTTCCTGGCGGTGTGGGGACTTTCCACAACTTGTGCCTGAAGCAGGGCCCACCTATACCCTGCATCGGGACCCCTCCTGCCACTCCCCAAAGCTGCCTCTGGGTCCTGGCACCAGTGCTCTGTTACTGCCAGGTACGCCTGCTGGGCATTCCTGATGGATCACAGGTCCGTGGTGAAGTGGACAGTAGCCCCCCCATCCCCTGCCAGCTGCTTCCTCACCTGCTCCTTCAAAGCCCTGTAAAGCTCTGGCACTACAGTCCAACTGAGGGTGGTGCGGGACAGCAGCTTAAACTGGGGGACCAGGAACCCAATCAGCCGCTGGAGGTCTGTCTCCATTACAATTGAGAAGGGCTGCCCATCGAGCACAATCATTTCAGCCAACAGGTGCTTGGCTTTCTCTTGAAAGCCATGCCACCCTGCTGCCGATGGCCTTGGCAGATGCCTCCGCCTCAGCTCCTCCATGGTGAACTGACGCTGCTGGTGAGGCTCCTGCTGCTGTTCTTCCCCCTGCTCCTGCTGGTAGATACAGCAGTTGGTGCAGGACGCTTGCCCACTGAAGGAGCTGGGTGACCGGCCGCTGCAGTCGGGAACCTGCTGGCATCCACTTCCCCTGCCTTCCCGCTTAGCAGCAGAGCACTGTGGCATGACTTCAGGTATCTCACCATTGCAGTTGTCCCAAGGTTGGTGAGCACCTGCCCATGCTTCACCAGCTTATTGCAAAAAGTGTGCTGCACCTCTCTGGGATCATTTGCCTGCACCAGCTTAAAATGTTCCCAGACAGAGGATTTTTTGCCCCCTCCTGCCTTCTGTCTCACCCCAGGTGACGCACTGCTGCCAGCGCTTCTGGGAGGGGCAGAATTTGGTGACACTGGCGACACAGCTCTGGGAGCAGGGTCAGCCTTCACCTCAGCTCCAGACATCTGCTCTGTGGCACTAGTGTCTGCCTCTGACTCACTGTCCGCAATCACGGTGATGTCCCATGAAGGGGAGTACTGGGACCCTGAAACATTCTCCCTGTGCCCCCCTCTATAGCTGCTACTGCTGCTACTCGTCTCCCTAGTGCCATTGCCCGGGGATTGGGCCCTACCTCTCTATCAGCCAGGGTGGGATCCACCAGCTCTGGACTGCTGGGTATCACCTCCACAATGGGGGACATTTGTGGCCCTAGAGGAACATCGGAAGCATCAGCACCTGCTTCTGAAGTCGCAACAGAGACAGCCGCAGCCTCATGTATTGCAGGCCTTCCAGTGCCCAGCATGGCACTACAGGGCACTGCCAGGAGGTGATGCTGAGCCGCTGAAGCCTGTTGCCCTAAAGCAGACCTGCGGAGTATGGGACATGGTGATGTTCTCTGGCTGCTGCTGCTGCCTCCTGCTGCTCCGTGGGCACGGCCCCTACCACCTCTCTCACGTGCCCCATTCCCTGTCTTATGGGCAGCTGACTGGCCTCTCCTACTTCCCTTCTCCATGTCTTCCACCTCAAACACAAACAAAGATTTTATAAATTTTCATATTTTATTTTTTTACTTACATTTTTAATCTAATATTATATCTATCTCTACACTAAATCTAACTGCTATTAACTAATCTAAAACCTATTGAACTAAATGGAATATCCTAATAACTACAAAGGCCTTGTCCTACAAACACATTATATCTTTATTTATCTCTATAACTAAGCTAAATACTATGTATATTTATCTCGAAACTATCTATCTAATATCTATCTATCTATACAATATTACACAAGGGGAAACACAGAGAACACAGGGAGGGATAGAAAACTGAAATGAAAATCAATCTAATAATAATCCTACTCTAAATAAATCCCAAAGTTAAAACAGGGGAAGGGAATCAGGGATGGAATAAGAGGGAGAGGGGAAAGGATCCAATGGAGGGGGGAGGGAGGAAGGAAGATTGAACACAGGGAACACAGGGAGGGGTAAAAACAAAAAACAACACCTAAGTCTATCTAATATAATCTAAATAAATGATAATATAGAGGTAAATGGGTTGGATGGGTGAAATAGGAGGAGTATGGCAATGGATTAGGGAGCTGGGAACTGCTGGGAGAGGGAGCCTTCTGAAACGCCTGCTGTCAGGAACAGTGACTAACTCAGAAGGTGTTGGGAAGGGGGGAGGCCAATGAGTTTTGTTACTTGCTGAGCTCACCTCAACGCAAGCCCCATTGACTCCATGCAGCCTAGCCCATGTCCAATCGCAGACTGCGAAGCCAGTGGTCTGAGGAGAAAAGGGATGGTGATTGGGCAGACTAGCTGCTACTCTAAGCCTGTCCACCCCTGGTGCGTGGAAGTCTGCTCTTCAGCTGACCTCCCCACTCCCTGTGCCTACCTGTGTCAGGCTGTGGGTCACCAACTGGCTGTGGTCACGTTTTTCCCGTCTGAACCACCCAAATGCAATCCGAACTGACTGAACTGTTCGGTCATTTCGGAATTCAGAATCAAGTTTGGTTCGGTCGGTTCGGGTTCAGGTTCGGTTGTCCGAACAGACCGAGTTTGAACCAAACTTCCAAACCACATTCACACATTCCTACCCGTTGTATCCTGGAGGTGCCTCGCTGTCTGTTACCAGTTCCACCTAATGCAAGATGGCTTTCTTCTCCAAAAGCCGCTCAAGCATCAGAAAGGTGGAATTCCACCTGTTGGACACATCCTGCACCATCTGGTGCACTGGGGACCTTCCTCTGCCTGCTTGGCCTGAAGGATCTCGCTGCCATTCACGCTCCAGTTAAAAAAACCAGACAGCTTCCTCCCCGGCTCTATCAGGGAGCTAAGGGTGTCTGACCCAATCCCCTTCTCCCCCAAACCCAGAGCATCCCTGACCACCAGGTGAAGGGTGTGCACAGCGCAAGGGATTCTGGTGAACCCACCATCGTGGTCTGCCCTCAGTACGTTTATCGCGTTGTCTGTCACTATGCATCCCTTGGTGAAGGCCACACCTGGTGTGACCCATTCCCTCAACATGGCAGTCAGGGCTGCCTCAATGTTTACAGAGGTGGGGGGGACATCCATGACTTCCACCTGAATAAGGGCCCTCTGATACCTTGCTTCGGGACCTCTCCTGCCACTTCTGAAAGCTGCCTCCGGGTCCTGCAACCAGTGCGCCATTACCGGCAGGTAGGCGTGCTGGGCATTCCTGGTGGATCACAGGTCTGTGGTGAAGTGGACAGTGCCCACCCCCCAGACAGCTGATCCCTCACTTGCTTCCTTAGACCCTGGTACAGGGCTGGCACCACATTACGACTTAGGGTGCTGCCGGATGGCAGCTGAAACTGGGGGGCCAGGAACCCAATCAGCCACCTAAAGCCCATGTCCTATACCACGGAGAAGAGCTGCCCATCCACAGCTATCATTTCCCCCAATAGGCACGTGGCTTTCTCCTGAAACCACACCGCCCGCGATGTCCTGCAGCTGCCAGCTGACTTGGCAGCTGCCCCCACCCCAGCTCCTCGATGGTGCTGTGACACTGCTGGCGAGGCTGCTGCTGCTGTGCTTCCACCCTAGCAGGTATACTTCTCCTGCTTCTAGAAACAGCTGTTGGAGCAGGACGCTTGCCCACTGATGGAGGCATACGACTGGACGCTGCAGCCAGGAACTCGCTGGCGTCCACTGCCCCTGCCTGCCTGCTTAGTAGCACAGCACTGTGGCATGATTTGAGGTGCCTCGCCATGGCAGTTGTGCCAAGATTGGTGAGCACCTGCCCATGCTTCATCACCTTCTGGCACAAACTGCACTGCACCTCCTGTGGATTGTCCGCCCACACCAACTTAAAATGCTGCACTGCTCGGAGCCGGGGCAGGACATGGGGGCAGCACAGCTCGCTGAGGGACAGCCATCGTCTCAGCACTGGCAGATACCTCCTCCACAGAACTTCTGTCTGTCTCACTCTCACCAATCTCAGGCATATCCCCCCATGAAGGGGAGTACTGGGACCCTGAGGCTGCTTGACTTCCCATCATGCTGCTGCCACTCTAAGCAGCACTCTCCCCCTGCCCCCTATAGCTGCAGCTGAAGCAGCTGCTGTTGCTTCCCCACTCCCTGCTGCCATTGCAGCAGGGCTCTGCCTCTATCAGCTGGGGTGAGGTCCACCAGCCCTGGACTGCTGGGAGGGATCACCTCTACAGTGGGGGACAATGCTGGCCTCTGAGGAACTTTGGCCCCTGAAACACCTACACCTGTATCTGCAGATGAGACAGCCTCAGCCTCCTGCACTGCAGGCATTGCAGTGCCCCATATGGCAGTGGAGGACACTGCCAGGAGGTGATGCCTAACCACCCCCCTAGTGCCACTAGTGCTGGGAGCCTCAGATGTCTGTGGCCTAAAATCAGGCCTATGAAGCTTGGGGCATGGTGATGGGCTCGAGCTGCTGCTGCCTGCTGCCACTCCGCTGGTGCAGTCCCTACCCTTCCACCTCTGCCACGTGCCCCATTGCCTGCCCTGCGGGCAGCAGACCGGCCTCCCCTTCCCTTCTCCATTTGTCCCTCCAAAAGAATGCACAGGACACAGAGATTTTATATTTTATTTTTTAATTCAAATGTTTTACCTAATATTTTATGGATCTAAACTAAGTCTAACTGCTATTAGCTATTCTAAATGCCAGGAGCTAAATGGATTATCTAATAACTACAAAGGCCTAGTCCTACAAACACACTAAATATTAAAACTAAATTACTAAAGACTATCTCTATCTCTAAGCTAACTCCTACATCTATCTATCTATCTATCTATCTATCTATCTATCTATCTATCTATGGAATGTGGGGGAATAACAAACAACACAGGGAGGGGTACAAAACTGAAATGAAACGTAAATCAATCTAATGCTACTCTAAATGAATAAAAAAACAGGGGAGGGGAATCGGGGATGGAATATATAGAGGGAGAGGGAAAGGATTTAATGGAGGGGGGAGGGAGGAAGGAAGATTAAACCCAGGGAACCCAGGGAGGGGAAAAACCAAAAAATAACACCAAAATCTATCTAAAGTAAATAAATGAATCTCGGTAGGTAAATGTGTGGGAGTGGGTGAATAGGAGGAGGATAGCAATGGACTGGGGAGGAAACACAAACTGCTGGGAGAGGGAGACTTCTGACAATGCTGCTGAAATGATCAGTGGCTAGCTCAGAAGAATTTGGAAGGGGGCAGGGCAATGACGTTTGTTTCTTTGCTGTGCCTGCCTTTCCACAAGCCCCATTGGCTCCGTGCAGGCTAGCCTGTGGCCAATGGCAGCCTTTGAAGCCAGTGGTGTGAGGTGAAGAGGGCTTGTGATGGGTCAGGTAGGCTGCTATTCCAAGCCTCTCCACCCCTGGAACCAGAAAGTCTGCTCATGAGCTGTCCCCCCTTGTCCCTGGGCTTGTTTAGCCCATTTTCCCCACCCAAACTCAACTGAACTTTTCTAAACTGTTCAGTCGTTCGAACGTTCGGTTTGAATACAGATCCCTGGGGCACACAGCTTTTTACATCTCTTCATTGTGAAAAGTGGCCATTCAATCTTACTCTTTGCTTCCTATCCTTTAACCAGTTACTGATCCATAGTAAGACACTAGCTCCTATCCCATGACTTCTTAATTTTCTCAAGAGTCTTTTATGTGGGACCTTATCAAATGCTTTCTGGAAATCCAGATACGCTATATGTACTGGGTCTGGGTCTCCCTTGTCCACATGCTTATTTACACGCTCAAAGAATTCCAACAGATTAGTGAGGCATGACATCCTTTGCTAAATCCATGTTGACTCTTCCCCATTAAGTCATGTTTATCAACATACCCAGCGATTCTGTTCTTAATGATAGTTTCCACCATTTTGCCCGGCACAGAGGTCAAGCTTACTGGTCTGTAGTTTCCAGGATCGCCTCTGGATTCATTTTTAAATATTGGGGTTACATTTGCCACTCTCCAGTCCTCAGGTACAGTGGCAGATTTTATCAATAGGTTACAAATTACTAACAGTAGGTCTGCAATTTCATATTTGAGTTCAGAACTCTGGGGTGAATGCCATCTGGTCCTGGTGATTTGTTAGTATTTAGTTTGTTAATTTGCTCTAGAACCTCCTCCAGAGTATTTCATGTTTAAACATTCACATTTTACACAATATGCAAAAAAGGAACCATTTTCCATCATGTACCTTGGGATGTAAAACGAAGGATGGCATGTGACATGGACTTTGTTGTATATATTAGGAATTGTCAGTACTTAATTGATTATGTCTGAGAGACACGAAAGGTGCTGAGTCCTGTTCTCGGGACCCTCGCCGCCTGTTCTCTACCTTTGACTCCCTCCTCAAGCCTCCCTGTCCACCCCCTCTTTCTTCCCTTTCTGCTCAGGATCTTGCCTCCTTCTTCACCTCCAAGATAGACAAGATCCGCCTCGACATCGCTTCCCACTCCTCTCTTCCCACTCCCACCCCTCTCCCTCCTCCCCCTCCTTCTCTCATGTCCTCCTTCTCCCCTGCCTCCCTTAAGGAAATCTCCTCTCTGCTCTCCTCCTCCAACCCTTCCACTTGCCCCCTTGATCCCATTCCTTCCCGCCTCCTCACCTCCATTACTCCCACTGTCGCCCCTTCCTTCCTGCACATCATCAACCTCTCCCTCTCTACTGGCTCTTTCCCTTCTGCCTTCAAACATGCCACAGTCTCTCCTATTCTCAAAAAGTCCACTCTTGACCCCTCTGACCCTTCTAGCTATCGTCCTGTCTCACTCCTTCCTTTTGCTTCCAAGCTGCTTGAACGTGTTGTCTACTCCCGCTGCCTTGACTTCCTATCCTCCAACTCCTCCCTTGACCCCCTCCAATCTGGCTTCCGCCCCCTTCATTCTACTGAAACTGCTCTCGCTAAGATCACCAACGATCTTCTGGTGGCTAAATCTAAACGTCTCTATTCCATTCTTGTCCTCCTTGATCTCTCTGCTGCCTTCGATACTGTTGACCACTCACTCTTGCTGGATTCCCTTCACTCCCTTGGCTTTTGTGGCTCTGTCCATAACTGGTTCTCCTCCTACCTCTCTGACCGCTCCTTTAATGTGTCTCTCTCCAACTCCACCTCCTCCTCCTTCCCCCTCTCAGTTGGTGTTCCTCAAGGCTCTGTTCTTGGCCCTCTCCTCTTCTCGATCTATACCTCATCCTTAGGCAAACTCATTGCCTCCCATGGCTTCCAATACCACCTCTATGCTGATGACACTCAACTCTATCTCTCTACTCCCTCTCTCTCTCCCTCTGTTCAAGCTCGTCTCATCAACTGTCTCTCTGACATCTCTACCTGGATGTCTCAACGTCAACTCAAACTCAACATGGCTAAAACTGAACTCCTTATCTTCCCCCCTCATCCTTCCTCTCCTTCCTCACTGTCAATAACTATTGATGGAGTCACCATCCTGCCTGTCCCCCAAGCCCGTAGCCTAGGCTTCATCTTTGACTCACCCCTTTCTTTTAAACCCTACATTGACTCTGTTGCTAAATCCTGTCGCTTCTCCCTCCATAACATTGCTAAGATTCGCCCTTTTCTCTCTGTCTCGTCTGCCAAAACTCTTGTTCATGCTCTGGTCATCTCTCGCCTCGATTACTGTAACCTCCTTCTCACTGGCCTTCCCCGGTCTCACCTTTCTCCCCTCATCTCTGTCCAAAACTCTGCTGCCAGGGTCATCTACCTCGCCAGTCGCTTCGACCATGTGCAGCCCCTCCTCTCTTCGCTTCACTGGCTTCCCCTTCCTGAACGAATCCTGCACAAGCTCCTAGTCTTCACCTATAAAGCTCTTCACAACCTTGCTCCCCCCTACCTCTCTGCACTTATCGCCCTCCATACTCCAGCCCGTGCACTTCGCTCCTCCTCTGTCCCTTCTCTCACCCTTCCACGCCTTCCCTGCTCCCCTAAGCGCCTTCGTCCCTTCTCACTTGCTGCCCCCCATGCCTGGAACTCCCTCCCTGTCCACATCCGCCTTGCCCCCTCCCTTCATACCTTCAAATCTCTCCTTAAAACTCACCTCTTTCGCTCTGCTCTGTCTGACTCTTTATCCTGCTGAGCCACTATTCCTATACCTACGATCGGTTTACCCTTATCCTTGCAACATGGACCTGCCTGCTGTCATTCTCATCGTAACCAAGCCAAGTACGTGCACTTGAGACCTCGCATCTTCATGAATGTTAGACCCCTTGTCTCTCCCTCTGTTCCCCTTCCTAAGTCTCTCCCCCAGCTCCTGTCTCTCAGATTGTAAGCCCTAGGGGCAGGGACCGTGTCTGTTTTATAACTTTGTAAAGTGTCAGGTACACTGCTGGTGCTATATAAATGTTTGTTAATATTAATAATAATAATAATAATAATAATAATAATAATAATTAATGCTGAAGATCAAGATTATATAGGCTAGTGAAAGAATAGAATATGATAAGTAGTTGAGAAGACCTTGATTCACCCATTAAGATAAAAAGGATCACATTGCACTATTTTCATTGCATTGTCTCCTTGCTGGTACTCAGTGAAATACCCTCGAAAAGACGAGGAATTGTGGAGTTAAGAAAACTTATTTTGATATATCATTTTCAATCTATAGAAATTAGAGACTGATTTCCTTGGCCCTTCTTTTTTAGTCATGATAAAGATAAGTAGAAGAGGGCTAGAAGGGTTGCCTTATCCCCATGTGTGTAGACTGAAGATAGTCTGTAATTAGTGATGGGAGAACAGATCAGAACAGGTTCGGCCATTTAGTTTGGTCCGGTTCGCTTCGCCCGTTCGGTTCATTCGCCGCATTCGGATTCGGCCGTTCGGTTTGGTCCTGTTTGGTTCGGTTCAAGCATTCGGAAAAAGGCTCTCTGTGCAAGGAATTATGGCCCCAGACCCATGATGGTGGGTCCTGGATCTACTAGAGTGGCAGCTTCTAGGTATTGGCCACAGCCCTCCCTGCTTGTAACTTGGCCCCAGAACCCTGATGGCGGGTCCTGGGACTGAAGTGGCTGTTTGTTGATGTGGTGGAACGACATTGCTTCTGTGCGAGGAATTATGGCCCCAGACCCATGACGGTGGATCCTGGGGCTAGAGTGGAAGCTTCTAGATACATATTGGCTACAGCCCTCCCTGCATGTAACTTGGCCCCAGAACCCTAATGGCGGGTTCTGGGGCTGGAGTGGGTGTTTCTTGATGGGGTGGAAAGACATTGTCTCTGTACAAGGAATGATGGCCCTAGACCCATGATGGTGGGTCCTGGGACTAGAGTGGCATCTTCTAGGTATTGGCCACAGCTCTCCCTGCCAGTAACTTGGCCCCAGAACCCTGGTGGTGGGACCTGGGGCTGGAGTGCCTGTTTCTTGATTCTTTGGAAAGTTGGCTCTCTCTGCGAGGAATGATGGCCCCGGACCCATGACCCTGGGTCCTGGGGCTATAGTGGCAGCTTCTGTATATTGGCCACAGACCTCCCTGCTTGTTACCTGGGCCCAGAACCCTGGTGGCAGGTCCTGGGGCTGGAGTGGCTGTTTCTAGGTGCTTTGGAAAATTGGCTCTCTGTGCGAGGAATGAGGGCCCCAGACCCATGATGGTGGGTCCTGGGGCTAGAGTGGCAGCTTCTAGATACATATTGGCCACAGCCCTCCCTGCCTGTTACTTGGCCCCAGAACCCTGGTGGTGGGTCCTGGGGCTGGAGTGACTGTTTCTTGGTGTGTTTGAATGACATCACCTCTGTGTGAGGAATGATGGCCCCAGACCCATGTTCTGGGGCTAGAGTGGCAGCTTCTAGATACATATTGGCCACAGCCCTCCCTGCCAGTAACGTAGGCCCCAGAACCCTGATGGTGGGTCCTGGAGCTTGAGTGGCTGTTTATTTTTATATATCTATCTATCTCTACACTAAATCTAACTGCTATTAACTATTCTAAAACCTATTGAACTAAATGGAATATCCTAATAATTAACTACAAAGGCGTTGTCCTACAAACACACTGTATCTCTATCTATCACTATAACTAAACTAACTATATCTCTATATCTATCTATCTATCTATCTATCTTTGCTTTAGTATCTAGATAGATAGATAGATAGATAGATAGATAGATAGATAGATAGATAGATAGATAGATACAATATTACACAGGGGGAAACACAAAGAACACAAGGAGGGGAAGACAGAAATGGAAATCAATCTAATAATATTCCTACTCTAAATAAATCCAAAAACTTAAAACAGGGGAAGGGAATCAGGGATGGAATAAGAGGGAGAGGGGAAAGGATTCAATGGAGCAGGGAGGGAGGAAGGAAGATTGAACACAGGGAACACAGGGAGGGTTAAAAACAAAAAATAACACCTAAATCTATCTAATATAATCTAAATAAATGATAATATGGAGGTAAATGAGTTGGATGGGTGAAATAGGAGGTGGATGGCAAAGGATTAGGAATAGGAAGGAACAAAAACTGCTGAGAGAGAGGGAGCCTTCTTAAATGCCTGTTGTTCAGGAACAGTGACTAGCTCAGAAGGTGTTGGGAAGGGGGGAGGCAATCAGTTTTGTTTCTTGCTGCGCCCGCCTCACCGCAAGCCCCATTGACTCCTGCGAAGCCAGTGATCTGAGGCGAAAAGGGATGGTGATTGGGCAGGCTGGCTGCTACTCCAAGCCTCTCCACCCCCGGTGCCTGGAAGTCTGCTCCTCAGCTGACTCCCCCTCTCTGTCATTTTTTGCCTTCCAGTGACATGTTTTTGCCACCCAAGCTCACCCGAAAGCGATCCGAACTGACCAAACTTTTCGGTCATTTTGACGTTTGGAATTGAGTTTGGTTCAGTGGGTTCGGGTTCGGGTTCGGTCATCTGAACAGGCTGAGTTTGGGCCGAACTCTGAACTTCCGAACCGCGTTCACCCATCCCTATCTGTAATCTGACCCTAAATAGTAGGTAGCATATTGGAAGAGTTTTCTATACAAACTAGATGAGCTTTAATTCAAGAAAAACTAGGAAAGTACATGTTTCTTTTTTTTTTTTAAGTAAACAGGAGAAAGAGAAGATGCCAAAAAAATTTCATTTATCATTTGATCATGCGCACACTTGCTCAGCATGCAGATAAACAGAGTCACGTTAAATTTGCTGTGAGCTCGACCTTCCCAGTCTCTGACAGTGTTCATTTTATCAACAAAGACAAATGAAGGAGCAGAAATTGTAACATGGTTGCTACCATTTCATCATTGTCAACCTTAAATAAAATCATTCACTGCAGATAGGGTTGGGTTTTTTTCTTCACCAACTAACACTTTGCCGTCACAGTCTCTTGTGATATGATCCAGAGATCCAATAGCAGAGAGAGAGAGAGCTTTTAAATCCCCACCCTATTACATATTTTATTTACAAAGACACTGTTGTGAAATTTACTATTTATTTCCTCCTGCAGGTGCCATTTTTCTTAAGAAATGAACTTAATAGGGATTTCGGTTTACCGTTTTCTTTAGTAAAGAAGCTCAACTATCAGCTAAAACAGTGTTTTTTTAATATAAAATATCCATCTAAATCTGTATAAAATTACAATGGGTTAGACTATCACCTAGAACTGAAAGGAGTACCTTCCAAAATGGGTAAATTTGTTGACTCACCACTACATGAATTGCCATTTTGGGGTCAAATAATAGATGCTACTTGCAAAGGATCTGATGAGTATCTGTTTTGGATTTCAAATGGGGGAAACGGTGTACGTGTATATATAAATGCCCAATTTATGATAATGCTGTTAGACAGTGGATCGGGCAAGCAGAGAGCCAGATAGAACCTAGGTACAGCTGTCCGAAAGCAGAGCACCTGAGCCACTCCAGAAGGGTCCTTTCAGACTACTAAATGTAGTCTACTCCTTATATGACAAATATAATGACTACTTTATACTATATATGACCAATCTATGTCTATTTTTCATTGGACCCAGGTCCTGCAATCTCGGTGCTTACCTGGTGCCTGGTTGCTCTCAGAACTGAATGAATCTGATTGAAGCTGAATCCAGACAAGAATGAAAAGATAATGGTTGGCCAGTGTTGTGACTTGGCGGGGATTCAGGCTCCTCTTATTTCTGGAGTCTGACCCCCTCTAATCACTCAGGTTCCTAGTCTTGGAGTGCTTCTGGATCCCTCACGGTGCCTGGAATATCAGGTTGTGGTGGTGACCAGGAGCATTTTTCACCACCTCCATCTGGTGAGGAAGCTGCGCCCTTTTCTTTCTGATTTGGATATGGCCACTGTCATTTATGTCATCACCTTGAGACTAGATTACTGCAATGTGCTCTACATGGGGCTGCCCTTGATGGCTGTTCGGAAGCTGCAGATGGTGAAAAATGCTCATTTTGGAGATGAGTTGCCTGGGACCACATAGGTCCTGTGCTCCGATGTCTGCAGTGGCTTCTTATACCTTTCCAGGCACAATTCAAGATGCTGGCTTTGACCTTTAAAGCCAAAACAGTCTAGGTACCATATATTAGAGAGGCTGCCTGTGCTTCCAAGTCCCACTGTGGAGTCTACATCTGTTTTCAGGTTCCATCTGCTACTCCACACGGGTGTGCAGGATGGCATTCACGGTTGCTTCCCCAGTTTTGTGAAACTCCCTTCTCCAGGAAGTTAATTTCAGCCTGAGTATCTTCCGGAGATGATGCTAACCATTTTTATATGAAAAAGCATTTGGCAGGGAGTGACAGGGGCTGGTTCGAAGTGGAGGTTTTTGTGGGGCGGGGGGGGGTTTGAGATTTGTGGGGAAGATTTTTTGGGGTGAGGGTGGTAGTTTTTATTGTATGGATTTTATTATTATTTTATTGTTACAATGGTTTTGTTTTATGGATTGTAAGCTACTTTGAGCCACTGTGATAGAGGAATCAAATAAATACATTAAATTAAATTAAATTAAATTAAATTAAATTAAATTAAATTAAATTAATTTCTCTGGTAGATCTCCTAATAGTGCTTTGGAAATAAAGTGGAAAACTTGGTGGTTCAAGGCTCCTATTGGCAGTGGTGGTTGATGGGTTCTAAAGTTGGTGGGGTGCAGGGTGTGGCCAGAAGTGGGTGTGGCCAATTGTACGCGCAGAGCCTACCCAGAACTAAAAAATTAATAATGGAATTATACACCCTCAGGGAAGAAGATAAAATGAGAAACTTATAGCTCTTAAGTATGACAGTCCATCACTTCTCTCCAACTTCCTCACAATCCCTCCTCCCCCTTGGATACCTTCCCCCCCGTTCCTCCCCCACCCTCCCCATCTCTCACATGCCCCGCTGCCCCCCTTCTCTCAATCTTATCCCCATTCCCTGCCTTCACCCTGATCAGCTCCCATTCTCCTGCTCCCTTTGGAACTGTCACTTCTCTGCCAATAAAGCCCCCTACATCCATAATCTCTTCCTCTCTCACTCCCTCCAGCTCCTTGCCTTTACTGAAACTTGGATCTCCCCCTCTGACTCTGTCACCCCTGCTACCCTCTCCTTTGGGGGTCTCTCCTTTTCTCACAAGCCCTGCCCTGAAGGTCAGGGTGGTGGCATGGACCTCCTCCATACTTATTTCTGTACATTCCAACATCTTTATCCTCCCCACTCTCTCTCCTTCCCTTCCTTTGAGACTCACTTTGTGCACCTCTACTTCCCCCTCCTTCTCCGCATCGCTGTCATCTACAGCCCCCTGGCTCTCTTTTCCTTTCTCTCTGAATTCGAATCCTGGATCACTTTCTTCCTTTCCGATAGGGATATGCGAACGCGGTTTGGAAGTTCGGGGTTTGGCCCAAACTCAGCCAGTTCGGACAGCCGAACAGAACGTCCAAACCAAACACCAAAACCTCTGAACAGTTCGGGTGAATTCGGATGAGTTTGAGCGGGAAAACCCTGGCTGGCAGGCCCAGGGAGGGGAGGTCAACTGAGGAGAGGTGGAGAGGCTTGGACTAGCAGCCAGCCTTCCCAATCACCATCCCTCTTTTCCTCAGACCATGGGCAAGGCAGCCTGTGATTGGCCACGAGCTAGGCTGCACAGAACCAATAGGGCTTGTGGTAAGGCGGGCGCAGCAAGTAACAAAAGTCATTCCCTCCCCCTCCTTCCATATCGTTCTGAGCTAGTCATTGATCCTGTCAGCAGGGGTTTTCAGACCTCTCCCTCTCCCAGCAGTTTGTGTTCCTCCCAATCCATTGCCATCCTCCTCCTATTTCACCCATTTCCACACATTTACCTCCGTAGTTTCATTTATTTAGATTAGATTAGATAGATTTAGGTGTTATACCCGGCATCAAGAAGCAGCCACTCCAGCTCCCACCATCAGAGTTCTATGGCCTACGTTACAGGCAGGGAGGGCTGTCCATCCACTTCATCCAGAAGCTGCCACTCTAGTCCCAGGACCCACCATCAGGGTTCTGGGACTGTAATTCTGCTCATGGTGAGCTGTCATTCCACGACATCAAGAAGAAGTCACTCCAGCACCAGGACAGACCATCCGGGTTCTGGGGCCTACATTACAGGCAGGGAGGGCTGTTCATCCACATCATCCAGAAGCTTCCACTCCAGTCCCAGGACTCACCATCAGGGTCCTGGGGCCATCATTCTACTCACAGGGAGCTGTCATTCCACGGCATCAAAAAACAGCCAGCCACTCCAGCCCCAGGTCCCACCATCAGGATTCTGGGGCCTACATTACAGTCAAGGGGAGCCATCATTCCACGGCATCAAGAAATAGCCACTCTAGACCCAGGACCCACCATCAGGGTTCTGGGGCCATCATTCCACTGATGGGGAGCCATCATTCCACCACATCAAGAAACAGCCAGCCACTCCAGTCCCAGGACCCACTATCAGGGTTCTGGGGCCATCATTCCGCTCATGGGGAGCTGTCATTCCATGGCATCAAGAATCAGCCACTCCAGCCCCAGGACCCACCCACCATCAGGGTTCTGGGGCCTATGTTCCAGGCAGGGAGGGCTGTCCATCTACATCATCCAATAGCTGCCACTCCTGTCCCAAGACCCACCATCAGGGTTCTGTAGGGATGGACAAACAGATCACGGTTCTGGTTCGGCCGTTCGGTTCAGCCGCGTTCAGTTCTTGCATTCGGGTTTGTGCATTCGACCGGTTCACCGGGTTCAGATTAGGCCATTCTGTTCGGCCGTTCTGTTCAGGTTTGGCCATTGAGTCAAAAAAATAATGAGAGAGCAAGGGAAGCCGTAATTGCACCAGAAACGGGAAATTTGAATGCATGCGGAGCTGTGTGGCGAGTGAGTATGTGTTTGACTCAGTGGCTGCTCGGTTTGTGTGTTTTGGCTGTGTTTGTGTTAGGTTTGGCTGTGCCGTGTGTTTGGGTGGTTGAAGAGTGTTGGTGTGTGTTGTGGGTGACTGGTTTGGACGTGAGTGTTTAAAAAAATAATAATAAAGAAGGTTACAGTGCTGATCACCCAGCTGGGGGCAAACTTGCTGGTCGAGGAGGAGGAGGAGGAAGAGGTCACTACTGGCACTGCCCCTACTACATCTCCGGTGGTGGTGTCATGCTCCTCGGCTGAGGAGCCAGCGGTGGATTTAGGAGGTGACCCCAGGTTTGTAAACTTTTTTTTTACTTTGAGGACAAGAAAGGCTCTGTCTGTTAGAGCGACCTCACTGGCGTGCAGGTGGGTTCATGGGTGTTGGGGCATCAGTCAGGCACAAACAGTGGGCATCAGTGGGTGGCAGTGGATGTCTTCCATAGAGAGAGAGAGGGTACTGTAGTGTGGGGGGCTCTGGCCCCCACCCAAACATGTGCCAGGCTAGCAAGGGTCTTCACTCTCCATTTGCCATCCCATTCCCTATGTTCCCCCAAATAAGGGCAGGCTCTTTCCTCCAGCCAGGGTCACATCTCCCATCGCCATCCTTAGCACCCCAAGGAGGGCAGGATTTGCACGTGCCAGCCAGGGCCTTCCTAATTGACATCCCAAGCACCACAAGGAGGGGAGGGTTTGCACGTGCCAGCCAGGGCCTTTCTAGTTGCAATCCCTAGCATCCCCTAGCACCCCTGTGAAGGCAGGATTTGCACGTGCTTTCTAGTTGCAATCCCTAGCACCCCAAAGAGGGAGGACTAGAGGCATCATCATAAATGCATGATATTTCTTTGGTGTTCTTAATGTGTTCCCATTTCAGAGAGGAATTGGTTGCCAGCCCCAGTGCTGCTGCCAGGACCAGGCCAGGACCAAGGAATCAGTGGACCCCTAGGTGGAGGTTGCCAGTGGTGACACCCCCAGACATTCGGCGCCAGACGTTGGATGTCTGGAGGTTCTTCGACAAGGGCAACGGAATCTCCACATGCAAGGTATGGCACAGGAACTAGAACAGCAGGGAATGAATTGCCCTATGACCTGTTAGGAATGGAAGTCCCCTGAAGAGAGAGATTGGATGGCCACCCAGTCCACCCACTTGTGGAGACAGAATGCAGGCAGGGCTTGACAGACCATTGGTCTGACACAGTATGGCACTTCTTATGTTCCTATCCTTTTCTGCTCTTTTTAGATCTGCAATAAAGTTTTCTGTCGGCAGAGGGAGGGGACCACGTCGGGGCTCATTACTCGTATTGAGAAGATCCACGGCCTGAGAGTGAGGCGGCAGGGTGAGGAGTCTCAAGTGGTGGCCGTGGAGCCTCAGCGCCAGAAGAAGGAGGGGAAGGCAACCCGCAAACAGTGGCATATAAGCCCTCCCCCCCTCCATCCCTGACGTGTAGACCCCTGGCCCCCCGGAGGACACAGAGGCCAAGGCCCTTCGGGTCAACTTGCAGCAGGTCATGAGGTACCATGTTGTGGAGGTCCAGCGCTCTTCTGCCAACCTGGAGAACCGCCTGGTGGAGCAGTGACAGGCGGTCCAGGCGGAGCGGCGGAAGGTGGAGGCAGACGGTCAGTATGTCTCCGCCGAGCTGCGCCGCGTGCAGCTGTGCCACGAGGCACTCTCCAGGTGGCATAGGGACATGAAAGAGGGGTTGGAGTTTGCTGTGGTCAACAGTGTGCTGGACGAGTCCGAGGTCACTGGCCCTCATGCCTGTGAAGCGCCCCAACATCTGTTGCCTTTCCCCCAATTCCTGGGGGACAGGCCCAGTGGCAGCAGAGCCAGAGACTCTTAGTTTAATTAATAAGTTTCATTTACATGTTTGCTTTTGTTTTATTAAACGTTGTTGTTGTTGTTTTGTTTTTTTGTTATGTAAATAGTTTTATTTAAAGTTGTTATATTTATTGTTACAAGCCTCGTTTTACCTGTCCAATATTTTATCCCTATGTGCTGAAGTTCTGGCTGGCAGGTGGCAGAATCTCATACAGCTTGTCGATCCCTTCCAGCAGCACCTGCCACCTCATGTAGCGTAGTTATTAACCCAAAGATGTGCTGTGCCAGCAGCAGGATCTCAACTAGCAGAAAGCCCCACAGGAGTTGCAGGGCTTGTGTTTGTATGGGTAGGTGTGACAGACAGAAAGAGAGGCAGGATCCTCGGCAGTGGGCAGCAGGTGGTGGGAGCTGGTGGTCAGAGGGGCTTATAGTTTCAGCAGCCAGCTTCAGCGGGCATCCACAGGTGGGTGCAGAGGAGTAGGCTTTTGTGGAGGGGGGACAGGCTGGCATGCAGGCACCGGACTTCTGGATGCAATGGAATGGAATGCAGCCCCCAGTGATTGGAATGATGGTCCCATAATCTCATTGATGGTCCCTGGGATGGGCTGGCATGACTGAATCAGGGATAGTGGAATGACAGTCTAAAGCCTATGGGGCACACTTCATTTGATCAGGCAATAGGTGGTAGCAGGGCAGCAGGTACAGGGACACACACAGGCAGGCAGGCACATATAATACATTGTGTGTTGTATTCCATCTCATTATGGTAGGTTTTCTATTTGCTGGATGTTGGCCATGGCATTAATGGGCGCATGAGCACAGATGGGAGTTCTTCCTGGTTCTGGCATGTGGCAGCTAGGATATACCTAACTCTCCCCCTCTAACCCCCATCTCCCTTGTTCTAGCGGGGAAACCCCCCACCCTCTCTCTCTGGCCATATAGTGCTGGTGTCAGGCGGGGAGGGGGAAACCCGCCTTTGGGAACCAGGAGGGAAGAGTCCCAGGACGGGGACCAAGTATAGAATTGGTGGTGTGGGGCACTGGCCCCTCCCAATACTTCCCCTAGGGAACTAGAGTGCCTGTCAGGATAGTATTTGGACCAACAGATCCCACAAGGGATTAGGCCCCTATCATCATCAGGCGCCGAGCAGAAGTACTGGAGGGCCGAGCCCCACCATTCAACCACCCATACAACACGAAGCACACCACGGGGGAAGGAAGGGTTCATGTCCACAGTGAGGTTAGGAGGGGGAAAGGGCCCCTGGGCCACAGGGTACGAAGGGGGCACTCATACCACAGAGGGGGGAAGCGTAGACCCGGAGGGGAGGGGAGTGCCTCGGCACCCCCGCACACTCTCTCGCTGTCTCACTCTCTCACTAGAGGAAAGAGGGAAGGAACAAACACTCACCATGCCAAACGGACCAGCAGCACTCCACATGTCACTGGGAAAAGGGAAAAGTCTAAGGCATGAGAGGCAGGAAGGTGGATTGAGGCATGATTTGAGCTTGAGGGCAACCTGGGGTACAGAACACTTGGTACAGACAGCATATAGGTCTGGCAGCAGCAGCTGTTTCTTTATGCCATGTTATCATGGCATAGACAGCATATAGGCCTGGCCTGGGGGCCACTGGCACTGGAAGAAGCAGACACTGGTGGCCATGGTACAGAACCCTTGGCACGGATAGCATATAGGTCAAGGATCTCTCAGTAGATCCTAAGAGATAGGCGAACATTGTTGTGAAGGGACTGGCTGGTGCTTGGGAAGGGGAAGGACAGGCAGAGCTCCCCACCCCCTCAGGCTGTGTACAAAGCATTCTCCCCTCCCGCCCATCTAGATTGGAGCAGTGGGAAGGGATCTGTGTTACATCCTGTGGAAGTTGGTGGCCGCTTACCTGCTTCTCCCCATAGAAAGGATCGGGGGGGCATAACACCCACACCCCACTCTTCAGATCTCACTGCTTCCCCCCAATTTATAGACAGGCATCTTCCCTCATGTTCCAAGCACAAGAGTGAAGTAGATACCTCTCCCCACCCTGATCTGGGCTTGTCCTCTCATCCTATCACCACTTGAGAATGTATTTCCACTCCCTTGGGGCAGGTGGGATCTCCCCACACCCATCTCTGCTGAGCTCTCTCTCCCCTGAGCTGGTTTGTATATAACTGTACTGATACCTCAGTTTTGTGAGTGGTTAATTATTTTATTATTTTTTAAATACAGTGGATAGACAGCCCTCCCTGCCTGTAACGTAGGCCCCAGAACCCTGATGGTGGGTCCCAGGGCTGGAGTAATTTGCAAGCCAAAGTGGAGAAGGGTTCCATGTAAACATCAGATGAACATGTGTCAGTGGATCCTAATAGATAGGCAAACACCATTCAGTCTTCAAGACCCTCACAGATAATGAATTGAGACCCATGATGGTGGGTGTGGGGCTCGAGTAGCAGCTTGTAGATATTGGCCACAGCTCTCCCTGCCTGTAACTTGGCCCCAGAACCGTGATGGCCAGTCCTGGTGCTGGAGTGGCTGCTTCTTGTCATGCGGTGGAACGACAACGGAAAGTGTGAGGAAAGATGACCCCTGACCCATCATGGTGGGTCCTGGGGCTAGAGTGGCAGCTTCTAGGTATTGGCCACAGCCCTCCCTGTCTGTAACCTGGCCCCAGAACCCTGATGGTGGGTCCTGGGGCTGGAGTGGCTGCTTCTTGATAAGGTTGTAAGACATTGGAATGTGCAAGGAATGATGGCCCCAGACCCATCATGGTGGGTCCCGGGGCTAGAGTGGGAACTTGTAGATATTGGCCAAAGCCCTCCCTGCCAGTAAGTTGGGTCCCAGGACCCTGACGGTGGGTCCTGGGGCAGGAGTGGCTGTTTCTTGATATGGTGGCATGACAGCGCCCTGTGTGAGGAATGACAGGTCCCAGAACTTGTGGCACAGACAGCATGGGTGGCATTGGCAACAGCAGCAGACATTGGGTTGCCCGGGCACAGAACCCATGGAACAGAAGAGACAGCAGCAGCAGGATTTACCTGTACACAGCCCCCCTGGAGGCAGGATGGTTGGATTTGCCAGGGAATAGCTCCCAATACCGCAGCAGATGGCAGCAGCAGGATTGTGTTGGCACATTTGGATTGGCCAGGGCAGAGCACCCCTGGACCAGCATACAGCAGTGGCGAGATTAACACACCAGTGGTGCACATCACCCAGGGTTGCCAGGGTAGCCAGAGACAGGCACTGTATCATGAGAGGCAGACATACTGAGGCGGGGTTCAAGCTTTGTAACCTGGGCGGGTGGGCAGGCAGGCAGCATGGCATGAGCAGAAGGCAGGCAGACTGGGGCAGGCTTTGATCTAGACCACCTGGGCAGGCAGGTGGGCTGGCAGGCAGTGCAGCATGAGCAGAAGGTGGGCAGACTGAGGGAGGCAGGTTTCAAGCATTGCAACCTGGGCGGATGGGCAGACAGCATGGTATAAGAGGCAATAGGGAAGGTGGATATGGGCAGGCTTTGAGCTAGGTAACCTGGGTGGGCAGACAGGCACCTTGGCATGGGAAGCAGGAAGGCGAACTGAGGCATATTACTTTGAGCTTTGCGGCAATCTTGGCGGGCAGACAGGCAGTGTGATATGGGAGGCAGTAGGGCAGGCAGGCTGGGACATTAGCAGCAGGGCAATCTGATAGGTTAGCAAAGACTGTTCCACTCCAAGCTCACGTTGCTCCCAATGTCCACTCATGCTTTGGAAGAGAAGGCTCAGGGAAGGTTCACGCTCACGGGGCTATAGCAGCACACTCTCCAAGGATACACAGTCGCACTCGTCTCAGATACACAGCTAGGCTCAGGCAAGGAGGGGGCCGGTTTCTCTGAATCACCAGCACCATCTTCCAGGCGGCACTGGTCTTTATGCTACATGCCCCACCCCGTGCGTGCCTGCAGGCGCTCTGAGCATTGCAGCGGGGACGGGGGAAGCCCTACGCTCTGTGTCACAGCAGGGGGCATGATCCGAAGCTGCAGCCCCATCATCGGTGTCGGCAGTACCGACAGGGGCGGAGCAAGTGCTGGCGGACCCTGCAAGGAGCCTGCAGAAGGTAGAGGATCCCGAGGGGGCTGGGGCACCCTCCTCTGGGGGGGGGAATCCCTCACCGTGGCCTCCTGCTGACAGAGAGAGAGAGAGAGAGAGAGAGAGAGAGAGAGAGAGAGAGAGAGGGTGGGTGTCAGGCATTCGGAGGGAGGGACAGCACCTCAGCAGTACAGGAACAGTAGCCCTAGCCCAGATTGAGGAGGAGGAGGAGCCCTGTCCCAAGACTGCCCCTGGCATGGGATGACGTGTGCCACTGCACCATCACTCCTTGTCCAGGGGCATCTCCGGGAATCCCAGTAGCAGAAGGTTAACCTTCAGAAAGAGCAACTGCTCCACCAACTTGGCCCCCAGTCTCAGGCGGTGCGGGGCGCATATATCCCCCACGATGGAGAAGACCCTTTCACTGGGGACACTGGTTGGTGGGCAGGACAGGATACCCTTGGCCACTTTGGACAGGGCCGGCCACACGTTGGCCTTGCTGGCCCAGTAGGCCAAGGGATCGCTGCTAGGATATATGCATGGCTCCTCCTCCAGATAGGCCTTCACTGCTGCTGAAGCACCATCATACTCCCTCTGGTAACCCTGGGTGGGCACCACCTGCCCCACTGCCCTCATCCATGCTGCTTGCCCTTTTTTGCTGGGCCCCATGCTCCCCAGAGTGGACTGCACAGACAAGGAGCTTCTGGCAGTAGGGGTCCTGCTGCTGCTGCTGCTGGTGTTGCTGCTAACCCTAGGGCTGGGGGCAGGGATAGATCCAGATGGCTGGAAGGGGTCACTGATCCCACTCCCATCATCCCCAGGGGCGTCCTGCTGCATGGCCCGCTCTGCCTGCTGGACCTTCTGCATCAGCGTATCTTTCTGGAGGCCATAGACCGCAGTCTTGCGTGCCATGCTGCCCTTGATCTTGGAGGGTGTGTGCGGCGCAAGGGATGCTTGTGAAGCCCCGGTCACGGACTGCCTTTAGGATATTGGCTACGTTGTCCATGACCACACACCCCTTGGTGAAGGCCGCACCTGGTGTGACCCACTCCCTCACCATGGTGGCCAGGACTGCCTCAAGGTTCCTTGCGGTGGGAGCTGTCCATGACTTGGGCCTGAAGCAGGAGCCACCTATACCTTGCTTCATGTCCCCTCCTGCAACTGCCAATCGCTGCCTCTGGGTCCTGCCACCAGTGTGCAGTCACCACCAGGCAGGCTTGATGGCATTTCTGGCCCCCCCAGATCCTGCAACCTGCCCCTCACCCGCTACTTCAAATTCCTGTATAGCTAAGGATCCACACTCCGTCTAAGGGTGGAGTGTGAAGGCATCTTAAAGTTGGGGGCCAGGAACTCAGTAAGCCACTGGAAGCCCTTGTCCTCCACAATGGACAAAGGCTGGCCATTCAGGGCAATCATCTCAGCCAACAGGTGCTTGGCTTTCTCCTAGAAGCCTGTGCCACTGCACCCTGCCGATGGCCTTGAAAGATCCCCCAACCCCATCTCCTCCATGGTGGACTGATGGCGCTGCTGGGGAGGATCCTGCTGCTGTTCTGCCCCAATACTGCTCCTGCTGCTAGAGGCAGCAGCAGTGTGTGCAGGACGCTAGCCCACTGAAGGAGCCAGGCGACTGGCTGCTGGAGTCAGGAACCCGCTGGCATCCACTTCCCCTGCCTTCCCATTGAGCAACACAGCACTGTGGCATGCCTTGAGGTGCCTGTCCATTGCAGTTTTGCCAAGGTTGGCAAGCACCTGCCTGCACTTCACCACCTTATTGCACAGCATGCACTGCACCTCTCTGGGATAATCCGCCCACACCTGCTTAAAATGATCCCAGACTGAGAATTCCTTTGCCCCTCCTGCCTTCTTGCCGGCCCCGGTGGACGCACTGCTGCCAGCGCTGCTGGGAGGGGGAGAGGTTCATGGCACTGGCGATGCAGCTCTGGGAGGAGGGTCAGACATAGCCTCAGGTACAGACATCTCCTCTGCGGCACTATTGTCTGCCTCTTTCTCACTGTCTGCGATCACGGTGTTGTCCCGTGAAAGGGAGTACTGTGACCCTGAGGCTAGACTGCTCATGCCTACCATGCTGCTGGCACTCTCCCTGTGTCCCCCTCTGTAGCTTCTAGCGCTGCTGCTGCTGCTCCTCTCCCTACTGACATTGCCCAGGGATCGGGCCCTGCATCTAGCAGCCGGGGTGGGATCCACCAACTCTGGACTGCTGGGGATCGCCTCGACAGTGGGGGACATTGGTGTCCCTGGAGAAACATCGGAAGCAACCCCAGCAACTGCTCCAGAACCATCAGAAGCAGATGCAGATGCAGCCTCAAGTCCTGCATGCCTTCCGGTGCCCTGCGTGGCAGTGGAAGAGGGCACTGCCAGGAGGCGACGCTGAGTCGCTGAAGGCTGTTGCCCTAAAGCAGACCTGCTGAGTTATAATAATAAATTTATTAAGCGTAACAATATGTTATTGCCGGCAAAGCCACAAAAATATACATACATAAACATCAAACATTTTTAAACATATAAACTTATAAGCTTTCTCTGCACCGTCCAACCCTAAACAATTATCAGTTATCAATTATCAGCTAAATACAGGGGGAGCCACTGACCATAGACTCGCCAATAGGCTTGAATTCCAAAAAGTTTTTCCTCCTCCACATAGCCTGCCT
>QEPC01013489.1:93040-132081 GCA_003113815.1 Sphenodon punctatus | reverse complement strand
CTACTATCTCTAACCTACAATCTATCTATCTATCTATCTATCTATCTATCTATCTATCTATCTATCTATCTATGGGATGGTGGGAAATCACAAACAATACAATGAGGGTTACAAAACTGAAATGAAACCTAAATCAATCTAATAATAATAATCCTACTCTAAATGAATAAAAAAACAGGGGAAAGGAATAGAATCAGGGATGGAATATACGGGAGAGGGAAGTATTCAATGGAGGGGGGAGGGAGGAAGGAAGATTGAACCCAGGGAACCCAGGGAGGGATAAAAACAAAAAATAACAACTAAATCTATCTAAGCTAAGCTAAATAAATGAGAATATGGAGGTAGATGGGTTGGATGGGTGAAAGAGGAGGAGGATGGCAATAGATTAGGAATAGGAAGAAACAAAAACTTCTGGGAGAGAGGGAGCCTTCTCAAACACCTTCTGTTCACAAACAGTAACTAGCTCAGAAGGTATTGGGAAGGGGGGAGGCAGACAGTTCTGTTTCTTGCTGCGCCCGCCTCATGGCAAGCACCACTGGTTCTGTGCAGCCTAGTCCGTGGCCAATTGCAGACTGCCAAGCCAGTGGTCTGAGGTGAAAAGGGATGGTGATTGGGCAGGCTGGCTGATACTCCTAGTCTCTCCACCCCTGGTGCCATGAAGTCTGCTCCTCAGCTGAGTCAGCTGACTCCCCCTCCCTCCCACATTTGGCCTTCCAGTGACCTGACACTACACCATGTTTTAGCCACCCGAACTCACCCGAATGCAATCCGAACTGAACAAATTGTTCGGTCATTTCGACGTTCGGACTTGAGTTCGGTTCGGTCAGTTCATGTTCAGATTCAGGTTTGGGTTTGATCGTCCGAACAAGCCGAGTTTGGGTTGAACTCCAAACTTCTGAACTGCTTTCGCCCATCCCTATTTAGCCACCCGAACTCAACCAAATGTGATCCGATTCCGAACTGATCGAAGTGTTCGGCCATTTCGATGTTCGGAATTGAGTTTGGTTCCGTATATTCAGGTGCGGTCGTCTGAAAAGGCTGAATTCGGGCCGAACTCTGAACTTCAGAACCGCGCTCACCCATCCCTAGGGTTCTGGGGACGTCATTCCGCTCACAGAGAGCCATCGTTCCACTGCATCAAGTAACAGCCAGTCGAGCCCCAGGACCCACCATCAGGGTTCTGGGGCCTACATTTCAGGCAGGTAGGGCTGTCATTCCACTTCATCCAGAAGTTGCCACTCCAGTCCCAGGACCCACCATCAGGGTTCTGGGGTCTACGTTACAGGCAGGGAGGGCTGTCCATTCACATCATCCAGAAGCTGCCACTCTAGTCCCAGGACCCACTGTCAGGGTTCTTGGGCAGTCATTCCACTCACAGGGAGCTGTCATTTCAATGCATCAAGAAAGAGCCAGCCACTCCAGCTCCAGGACCCACCATCAGGTTTCTGAGGCCTATGTTTCAGGCAGGGAGGGCTGTCGTTCCACTTCACTGTCTGCCAATGCTTCACCAATGCCAGCCAGCCTACATTCCAGGCAGGGAGGGCTGTTGTTCCACTTCATACAAAAGCTGCCACTCCAGTTCCAGGACCCGCTGTCAGCATTCTGGAGCCATCATTCTGCTCACCAGGAGCCGTCATTCTATCGCATCAAGAAATAGCCAGCCACTCCAGCTCCAGAACCGACCGTCAGGGTTCTGGAGCTTACGTTCCAGGGAGGAAGTGCTGTTGTTTCACTTCACTGATGCCAAACAGCCTGCAATGCCGGGCCAAGTAGGGGTGCCAGCTACCAAGCCCTAGCTGGGCTTCTGCCGCTGCTCCACCAATGCCAACCAGCCTGCAATGCCTGGCCAAGTAGGGATGCCAGCCTCAATTACTGTGCCCTGGCAATCCAATGTCTGCTGCTCGTACTGCACATCAGTCATTTTCTCCTCCCTCTTGTAGATGGGCATAGCTTGGATGCATTCTCTGGCGGGCGGGCGGGAATGGGATTGAGGTCCCCCCCCAACACACACACACAGTGAGAATACTTCAGGGCAGGGTAGTGAAGCAGATGACTAGTTGCTTCCCCACCTCACAGGCACTCACAAGTCACTTCTACTTCACACCTCTCCCCAATAAAACCCCAGAACATCAGTGCTTAATTTAACCTAACTCCAGGAATTTAGGTGCTTTTGCTTAATTTCTGCGTTTCCATCCTGATTTGGAATGGCTGCTTCTAATGGACTCCTACAGGGTGGGTGGGTGCTGTTTGCTTCTAGGTTGAACCAGCAGCAAGCAGCACCCACCCACCCACTCTGTAGGAGTCCACTAGCAGTCATCCAGGAATCAGGATGGAAACGCAGAAACTAAGCAAAAGCACCCTAAATCTCAGGAGTCCAGGACTCCTCCAAGTACACAAAAATAAATAAAACTGTCACCTACCTTAGAAAAACTTGCTGCCTGGAGTTGGCACCTGTGCACACTGCCTGGAAGCCCTAGCTGGTGGCTAGGTTTGCTTCCATAAAGTATCCAGCCAGTTCCCAGTTGTTTAGCCTGCTGAGGCTAAACAACACCTGGCTGGCTCCCAGTTCCTGCTCTCCTCCCCCCCAATAACTCACACAGAGAGAGAGAGAAAGTTAAACAGAGTGAGGGAAGATCCTTCCCCCCACGTTTTTCTGTGGCCACTGATTGGCCAGGGCTCTTAGCTTTGGAGCACAAAATGGTTTTTTTTCTGGTGGAGGATTCCTTTAGAATCCTCCTCATGCCCACCCCAAAATACAAGTGAGCATGTGCAAGATACTAAGAAAAGGGGCTCTAACACTACAGCCCTTTTTCTAGTGTCTCGCACATGGAAACCCGGAAGTTCCCCGGAAGGCCTAGAGCGTCACTGACGCCGGCAGCCACAGCCGGCGCTGAGGCCGCCGGACCACCCGCTGCCGCCGGAGCTCCGCAAGGTAAGCGGCGCGCAAGCTATCCACTTTAGTAGGGGTGATCCCTGGGGTGTGTGTGTTGAACACCCTCCACCCCCCAGGGATCGGGTCATACTTACCGGCGGCTGCGGGGACGCCGCGGCCGCTGGTGCTGGAGGGGTGGGCTCGCCTCGCCTCGCCTTGCCTCTCAGTCTGTTTTTATTTAAACAAAAATCCAGGCTGGGCAGGGTGGGTGGGGGGTGTCGCCCCTTCCACCCGCGCAGCCTGGGAGGGGGAGGGGGAAGGAATTCATTTATTTCATTGAGTTCAATGGGGACACAGCACCCCATTGAACTCAATGAAATAAAACCGGTACCGGTATACTTTTTAATCCGGGAATCCGGTTTTTGTAGAACCGGTAACCGGTAAATCCGGTAACCGGTAATGGGCCCGGGGTCCCACCACTACTAGGCACTGCAGTGCTGTGCCTATCTGCTGATTCAATCACAGCAGATTCAGCACAGACTCTGTGGCACTGGCTGTGCTGAATGCTAATTGAATCAGCAGATTGAATCAGCACATCACAGTGAGCACACTGCAGTGCTGAGTGAATCAGCCACTTCCGGGATTCCCCGCCGGCAGCACTGATCAGGCAAGGTAGATCAGGGAACAGATAAGATGCTGCCTCCATCCCCGCTTGGACCTAGCCCCCTCCCCGGGGTCCCCCTCCTGAAAAAGTCAGGGGAGGAGGGATTTTTTTAAAAAAAAATTCTCCCCACGCTAGGGCAGCAGTAGCTGCAGCAGCCAGCCAAGGCTTGTGGGGCACTTCCCGACAGACCTGAACTACCAGCCGCCAATGGAATGATTTATGTAAGCAAAACAACTTATAACATAATAAAATATGAACAGTGTGATAAGATGAAAGTTTGAAAATGTGTCCACATTTTGCAAATATGAGGAAAGGTCAAGTGAGCATCCATCGGAAGGACAGCTAAATTGCTGTGCTAACCTATTATATCTAGTATATTATGATTTAGTAACACAGTATCATAATACAATACAATTTAACTCATCGATCATAATCAAGAATATTTGGAGGATTTTTCCTAGGTAGACAGTATATAATAGATTTCTTCAAGTGGCAAATTATTCATGTGTAATATTGGTGTGAATAGAATAGAATAGAATAGAATAGAATAGGTAACAATTTTCATTTTCAATTTTAAATGTATAGTAGTTGTAAAAATAGACTAGCATGTGTGAAATTTAGGTACAGTACAGATCCAGGTTTTTGGTACATCACAACTGTCTGATAGCTGGGGTGAAGAATCGTGAATATGCTCCCTCCTTGTGATCTCAGAGGAGAGCACACACCTAGTACACTTCTGTACCATCCACCCACACCATCTCTAGAGTCTCACCCTCCCTTACAACACATACATCCCTTGCATTTTCTCATCATAAAAAATCACACATAACGTCTCATGGGGGATATTTGTACCCCAAGCAGTTTTTTGCCTGTGGCACAAAAATGTGGCCAAATTTTTTACTTTTTATCTCTTTGTCCTCACAGTCAATGCCCTGCACACGCACGTGCACACACGCACACACACACACACACACACACACACACACACACACACACACACACACGAGACAATCTCTTTTATGGGGAATATTTCAACCACAACTGCATAACCAATAACCCGCCAAAGTCGATTTCTTGTTTACAAGCATAATTTTTATTCAAACTGTAGAATATTGATTTATTAAATATTACCTATGTAACTAGCAAAATATCTAAACCATTAGACAGAAAAATATATATTAACCCTTTAATTAACTTAGAAAATATATGAAACTAAAAACTCAATGTAAAAACTAATTGATTTGTAAATCAAACAAATCTACAAACATTTGGCCCTAAATGCATTTCATTTTTGTTATTATATCAACAAGGGGACAACTTCAGAGGTCTTCAATTTCATTTTTCCCCTGCAGCCCACAGTGCTAAGGGCCCTTTTCAGAAGGATGCTTTAATGGTGATCAATGGTCAGTTACATTTTTTTATACATGTTGCGGGACTGCAAGTGTGCTCAATGGGTTCCCTGCAACATGTATTAGGAAATGTAACTGCCAGTTGGTCACCATTAGAGCGTCCTTCTGCAAAAGGGACATAGAGAAGTGTCCTGACAGTGAAAGGCAGTGCAAACGGCATGGAAGAGCTTAATTTAATTTAATCTTCCAGTGAGGAGTGGCTTTAACTTACAGGTCCACTGTCAGTGTGAACTAGCTTTGAAAAGTGTTCAGTTTGGGTGATGTTGAACTGGGATACAAATGTCCAATTGAACTGCATTGGCTTGGGTACATTTGTACCCTGGCACTTTTTTGGACATAGAAGACAGACAATATGAGGTATCTCCCTGAAATTTGAGCATGCTGTGCGAAGAGGTGGCAGTGACAATGTCCTAATTATTCAAACTTTTAGAGCCACTAATTAGCATATTTTTACATGCATTTTTCACTCTGACATATTTCGGGGTGGAGAGGCTGGAAGCCAGGACTTATGAGTTCTCTTTTACAGGGCTCGGATCAAGTAGATTAGAGGGGGAGAATGGTTGGGAGACGGAACTCCTAAATTCTCTTTCTTAAAGAGAAAACGTAGGTGGTGAGCGGCCAGCTTACACCCTTCTGTCCCCAGTTTCAGTGTTGCCCCCAACCTGCAAAGAGGAAGAGGATTGGGGCTGAAAGATGAAGGCAAATTGTGGGTTCATGGATCCTAAGTTGTAAGTGAGCACAATATGTGAGACTGTACAATGTCTTTACTGCTAACATGGCATGGAAGTTAAGGTGGGAGCCTTAATTTGTAATTTCCACGCTTTTTAGTGCACGATTGAATTTGTAAGAACCTTAACTCTTCTTGTAAACTGGAGGTTTCTTGATTATGGAATATTCAAGTTTTTTGTTATATACAATGTAATGAAGAAAATTTGTTCTGCTCGCACAGTAGAATGCTAAACAGCAAAACCACTATGGGAGCAGGGCTTAGGGGAGGCCAAGGTGGAAGAGCTTCTCTATTCAGTTTAGAAGGTTGTTACCTCCTTCAAATAGCAAGCAAGACGAAGCTGGATTTTTACTGGTATCTCGTTGCTTTACTATGAATACAACAACTTTGGTTTTATTTAAGCATTGCAAACTAACACAAAAACTGCTCTCTATGATCTCTCTAGCTTGTGGATTTTAAAGGAGTCTTCCACTCTACTCCCCTCTGTCAGAGCTCTTTTTCTTGTGCAACACTGCCCATTCTGCTTTCTAGAACCTCCCCCTGTACAGGACTCCTTGGTTAGTTCAATCTTTGTACAGGGCTCCCTGACTCTGCTATGTCCATGTTCAGGAATCTCCACCTGGCATAATGCTGCCCATCCTGCAGCTCTCCCTCTGAGTGATGGAGCATTGTACAGTTTTCCTATGTCCAGGGCTCTCCCCCAGCATAATTAGGACCATTATTCTGCAGCTCTCTGTCTCTACAAGACTACCACACTTTACGCCCCCCCCTTTGCACAGGGCTCCCTTTCTTAAACATCACTGCCCAGTCTGCAAATATTCTCCTGTACTGGGTTCCATATTCTGTATCCCCAATAAAGCTGTTTCCTGTAAAGTGCTCCCCATGTGCATGGCTTCCACTGTGGAGGCTATTTACAGAAGCCCTGCCCCTACTCTCTCCCCTTAATGCCCCCCTTTGTGTATGATCCCTCCCTCCCTGCTCCACCATAGGATTTCTCTCCCTGGGCTGAGGATCACTCTTAGAGTCCTCCCAAGAGAATTACACTTGTCACCCTGCCCCACCAGGCTGCTCTGCACAGAACCCACCATCTCCCTGCTCCCTTCCTGCAGAACACCCACTGTATCAGCCCAGAGCACCCGCTTACCCCTCATTCCTTATTGGGGTTGGGAAAGTCAGAGGGAGAAGCACTGAAAGAAGATCAATTCCATCCCACATATAGCCTCCTGTCCCTGTCTCTGGAATAAACCTCTGCCCTCTTCCTGCACCTGGGACCATCCCAGGCAAACTCCAGTGCTCCAGCCCCAGTCATGCTTCTCCAGTGGGGCACGCCATTGGAGCCACAACCAAGACACCCCATGCTTTTGGAGGGGCAAGGGCTGTCACGGAAATCCATGCACTCTGTGGTTCTAGGCAGGTTTATGGGGCAGGATAAGTCACCCCATACATCACTGTGGCATTTGCCAGCTCTCTTTTTTAGTCATCTAGGCATCCCTGGCACCCAATCTGAGGTGCTTGCTGTGCAGGATCAGATCAGAATTACCTTCAGCTCTCTCCCTTCCACAGGCCTTGCCTCTCCCCACCAGATCAGCTCTAAACATCACTGACCAGTCACTCACACTGCCCCTGGGAGGTGCAGTTCCCTCGCTTTCCCCAGAATTGATAGGCTCTGGCAAGCAGTGCCTGCTGGGAGTTGTAGTCCCCAGTATTCAAGACTGTTTGATTTTAAACAGTCTCTGCATCACACATAGAATTTTCGCAAGCACTACACACTCAGGATGGTCTCCATAGGCTAACATTGAATTTTCAAGATGTCATAACTTAAAAACTACTAAATGGATTTACAAAAAGTAAACCAAAAGGCACCCCCTGTCAGTCTCCTTGAATTTTCTAAAAGGCTTACACCTCCTCCCAACCAACACAAAATCCCTTTACCCTGTTGAGATTGAGATGGTCTAACTTCTGAAAAAACAGGCTTCAAAGTTCAGCTTTCAAATTGTAATATCTCAGCTGTTATCCAACTGATTTGGCTGAAATTTGGACAGAAAACTGCTTACTTCCGTGATCCTTCATCAGAAATGTCATGATGCTAACTTTAATCATGCCAATTTAATAGTGAATAGAATGTTGGGGCTTTTTAATGGAGGGTGTAACATACCTTAACTATTAGAGTGCTCCTGTTCTCTAATAATATTGTGGGCCACAGTTATAGTTGCCCCATCTTAAAAAAGACATAGTAGAAATAGAAAAGATACAGAGTAGGGCAACAAAACTGATAAGGAGTATCGAACAGCTCCCTTATTAAGAGAGGCTGGATAGGTTTGCTTATTTATTTATTTATTTATTTATTTATTTATTTGAAGTTTTATCCTTCCCTTCCCTAAAAAAGGCTCAGGGCGGCTTACAGCATATACAAAAATAATCAATAAAAACAGTAAAATACAAAGACAACCCTAAAAAAACCCAACTCTCCCCCCAAACTCATCCAACACCATTTCCCTATTTACCACATCAAACCCCTCTCACAATCCCACCCAAACCCGCTCCGATACCCACTCAAAAACCCAACCATACCCCACCTTTCCCTGCCTGCCAAATGTCCTTTCAAATAAAAAAGTTCAGCAAGCTGCAGCTGGTTAGGGCTCTTCTGCTTGGAGAAGAGACTACTGAGAGAGGATATAATAAAAGTTTATAAAATCATGAGTGGTGTGGAAAAAGCTAATAGGGAACGGTTATTTACCCTTTCAAATAGCACTAGAACTAGGGCAACAGATTTAAAACAAATAAAAGAAGTTATTTTTTCATTCAACGTATAATTAAGTTGTGGAATTTGTTGTCAGATGATATGGTCCATTGGACTGACCCATTATGGTACTACTTATGTTTTTATGTTCTTATGCAGTAGCATACCATACCAAACAGCAGTGTGTACTTCTGCACATGTGTGAGTTGCCTGGAAGAGGCACTCACACTGTGTGGGAATGTGATGTGGATTAGGAAGGAGTCTGCTGCTTCATCAGGCATTGGAGTGACAGGAAGGGCACTGCCCCCAGTTCCCTTAAACTACAACTGCCCTAGATCCTGTTCAGGCAATTACTTCTTTTCTATCATTGCAGCCCACTTTTTCACTGTCATCAATTGCCTTCTCTCCTTCCCTTTCCACCACTACAGTTGCTGCCACTAGCTGGTGTACAAGGGACAGGAGACTAGGGGTGCACAGAAGACACATCTTTTATTTTTGTTTACAAAACCCCCTTCCTTTTCAGGTAATCATCTGGAAGAGATCCTTGAGGCAAAAACGCACAGAGTAACCTGCTTGTGTTTGCGTTCAAGAATTACCCCGGACCATTACCCCCTTTTGGTCTGTCCAAACTTCTCCCCACCTCCCTTGTCTCCAAATGCCGCTGGATCTACAGGGTTACCTGCCCCTTGTCAATAAGTTTGGGTAGGTAATAGGGATGGGCGAATGCGGTTCGGATGTTCGGAGTTCGGTCTGAACTCGGATTTTTAGGACGTCTGAACCAAACATCCAAACCGAACGTTTGAACTTCTGAACAGTTCAGAAAAGTTCAGAAAAGTTTGGTTGAGTTTGGGGGTGGGAAAAACATGACATCGGGCAGGAAAAACATGACTGCAAGGGGGAGGCAGCTGAGGAGCAGACTTCCTGGCACCAGGGGTGGTTTCAGGGTCAAATGATATCATTACCAAAAAAAAATCTTCAAATTCGGAATCGCTATCAATAGTGCTATTTTCGAGTGTTTGGGCAAGTTTGGCTGAACCGAACTCTGCTGAACTGAACAACCGAACCCGAATTCGGGTTTTGAACGGAACGACTGAACATCCGAACCGCGTTCTGTTCGCTCATCCCTAGTAGGTAATATTGCTTCCTCCTTTCCCCTCTCACTTTCACAACATCCACTTACACCAGATAACCAGGGTTTTGCTTGTAATATACTGTAGGGATGGACGAACAGAACTGAGTTCGGAAATTCGGTTCGTTTTGGTTTGAAATTCGAGTTCAGTTCAGAAGTTCAGTTCGGTCGATTGAACAGACTGAGTTCAGTCCGAACTCCGAACTTCCAAACCAAGTTCGGCCATTCAAAACCAGGTTTTTTGGTGTGTGTTGCCACTAGGGATGGGCAAACATAGCGGAGTTCAGAAATTCAGTTCAGTTCGGTTTGAAATTCGAGTTCGGTTCAGAAGTTCGGTTCGGTCGACCGAACAGACTGAGTTTGGTCTGAACTCTGAACTTCTGAACTGTGTTCGCCCATCCCTAATATACTGTGTGTATATTAGGGATACACACAGGGATACACACACACAGGGTTGAGTGGGAGGGTACAGAACTTATTTGTATGTAATATACCTAGTCCTTTGTCAATAAACCTCCCCTATTTGTATCAAAATATCCCCATTTCTGTGTTGGGGTGTGGGAGGGAGATTCCAGACAGGTAGCAGTGCATCACATCCTCAGACTGATCCCAGTGGACACATGCAGACCCTTTGAACCAATTAAGCTTATTCCCCCTAAATTTAAGAGGTCATTTGGATATTGGGGTACCGGCCCCAAATATTCACTCACGGAGTAGGTCCGTGACCTAACAATTGGTGGAGAATGTGGGCATTCATGTGGGAACTCACAGAGGCATAGTGTGTAACTACAGCTGGCTGGAATTGTTCAAGGTTTATTTTGTGAATTTGTATCTGAAGACTATAGAGTTAGCTCATGGAACTAAGAATTGTCTTGGCACCATAGAATTGGTCTTGAGATTTCAGATAATAGATCTTGGGAACTATAGAGTTAGCCCCGAGGTTTGGGAGGGTTGTCTTGAAGCCATAGAGTTGGTTCTGAGATCTGTGCTCACATTTTAGGATTTGAATTATCTTGGGATTGCTCTGGCAGTCTTGGAATCTTATGAAATAGAGAATAGATTTGGGAAGTTCGTCCTGGGACTATAGTGGTAGTCCAAGGACATTTGAGAATAGTTTGGGTTGTCTTGGAACTGCATTTGGTAGCTCTGGAATATTTTGAGAATAGTTTGAGTTGTCTTGGAACTGCATTTGGTAGTTCTGGGATATTTTGAGAATAGTTTGAGTTGTCTTGGAACTGCATTTGGTAGTTCTGGGATATTTTGAGAATAATTTGAGTTGTCTTGGAACTTCATTTGGTAGTTTTGGGATATTTTGAGAATAGTTTGAGTTGTCTTGAAACTGCATTTAGTAGTTTTGAGACCTGTTGGAATAATTTTGAAGATCAGTAAAGTATCACAGTGATCAGAGCAGGAATAATAACTAGCAATGGCAACCTCTATACGTGTAGTCTTAGATGGTTTTCTCCACAAGGAGAGTGGGATGTCAAAACTAGAAAGATGGATAGCAAAGAAAGGAAAATGCCCGTGGCAGCCGGAATGTTTTAAAACCAAAGACACAGTCACTTCTGCATGTGAGGCTTATGCAGAATACTGCCACAAGTTTAGGCCAAAAGGAATTAAAAAGGAAGCTTGTGCTGCTTGGGCACTATGGTATTCCTGTAGTGATATGCAGGAGATGATGAGGGAAGCAGAAGGTGCCGCTGATAAGATCAGACAGCAGTGGGAAGGGGAGTGTGCCAAGGACAAAAGGATTAGAAGAGAAATGTTTAGAGAAGGACAAGGAGGGATGTGAATATATAGCAGAAAAATTGAGATTTACAAACTCCCTTAGGAGAGCCCAAGAGGAGAGTAACATAGCAATAGCTCAGTCCAAACAAGCAGAACAGGAGCTAGCAGAAATAAAAGCCCAGTTATAAGAAGCCAGGTCATCAGCCCACTTCTTAGCCAAACAGAATTAAGTTGCTAAGAATGTGGTTAGCCATGAACTTTGTGAGCAGGTCATCCAGAGACTTAGGGAGAACTCAGTGTGCACTGACGTATAGTGGCCACTGTGCACATTGAAGACTACCCAGAGTTGGAATCCAATTTCCCCCCCACTCCAGAGCAGCCTAGATACCCCTAGATGACATCCCAGTGGCTCCTTTTAACCCTGCATGGAAAGACCCTGTACCCCTTTTCCCTATTGTGAAACGCCAGATAGATTGCCAAGGGGGAAGGGGCGGACAGGCTCATGAGTAGAATACAGAGATGATCAGAAGGTCCCCCAGGACAGGTCCCAAGCCTCCCAGCTAGACCCAACCTCCAGAGAAATCAGCGGAATAGACCCGCTAATCAGTTCTTGCCACAGGCCCCCGCAAACCGAGAGGGAGTAATATCCCTCCACTCCTGCTTATGGAATGAATTAAGAGCTGCTGGGGTGATATTTATTTATTTAATTATTTATTTATTTATTTTATTTCATAAATTTATACCCCGCCCCTCCTGCCATGCAGCCCGGGGCGGCTTCCAAAACATTAAAATACAATAAAACCATTAAAATTCTCATAAATATTATAAAATATTAAAACAGGACTAAGTTATCAATATAAAACCAAAGTAGGTGGGGGAGCTAAAACACCCCTCCGTACCCTCCCTCCCTCCCAAAGGCCTGGGCGAACAGCCAGGTCTTACAACTTCACCGGAATGTTAACAGGCATGGGGCCAGGCGAGCTTCCTCTGGAAGGGAGTTCCAGAGCCGCGGCCCAACTACCGTGGTGATATGAGACAGTATCACCTTCAGCCCACCCATGTTTTAACTGCAGCCCTAGCTGAGCTCCAGAGATTACAGGCACAAAGCTCCCAAAGTGGACCAGTAGCCACAGTCAGGTCCCCAGATTTGAACCCCACTTCCCGAACACTGGAACAAGAGCAGGTGCTCTGAGAAGTGCATAGTATCTGCTAGGGAGGCCTGATTCCCGCAGGTTCCCCTCATATTGTTGCTTGATTACACACAGACAGATGGGGGAGACCTAATGCCAGGGCTAGTATTGGGAATCTGGGAACAGAAGCCCAACCCTTCGTAGGCACAGGCGCCTCCATAAATATTCTAGATCCAAATTGCGTAAATGCGGGGGAACCTACCAACAAACAGATAACACTTAGTGGGTATGGGGGAGAGGTTCAGGCAGCTCCAGTGTGCAGAGACTTAGGACTTTAACTTAGGAAAATATTTGGGACAATGGAAAGCTGCGTCCACCAGGGTAAGGAAAAAGGTATCATTGGGGCCCCCTTTTTGCGAGATGTTAATCTCACAATAGATTTGGCTAATGGGACATTGTGGCAGCTCCCGGGAGTTTCCCCTGAAATTTCAGTCATTCACTGCTGTGCAGCCCTTAAGGCTCCTCTTCCCATTTTCCCCTTGACTCAGGAATTTCCCTGAGTGTGGATTAAGGAGAAGACAGAGTGTGGAAATGTGGAAGAGGTGGTGCTCATTAAAGGAGAGGATCCACCCACAAGACAATACAAATACCCCACTGAGACAGAAGAAGGAATACAGGCTACTATTGACAGCTTGTTGACAAAAGGAATCATAGTGCAAATGCAGTCCATTTGTAATGCACCCATCTGGCAAGTTCTCAAGGCAGATTAGTGACTTACAGGATGACTGTGGACTATCGAGCACTGAATTAAGTTACCCCACCTTTTACCCCTGTGGTAGCTAAGTACAATGAGATCATGGCAGCAGTATCTGCGGGATCCCACTGGTACTGTCATAGACCTTGCAAATGCCTTTTTCACCATCCCCTTAGACCCTGCCTGTTGGTACAAATTTGCCTTTACCTACAAAAATCAACAACACACTTTCACCATAACGCCCCAAGCTGTTCGTTCCTCCCCAAGTATTTGCCACTCAATAATATCAAAAATGTAGGAACAATTGAGTCCAGAGTCAAGGAATTGAGTTATTTCTTACGGGGGGATGACATTTTGATCCACTCTCCAGAGGAAAAAATAACTAAAGAAATCAAAGGGGAGTTATTCTCCATTGTCCAGCATACTGGGTTCAAGGTGAACAGGAAAAAGGTGCAATTGGTTCATAAGCAGGTGATATATTTGGATATTAGCTTAGGAGAAGAGGGAAGGTCCCCAGATGCACAGAGGGTACAAGTGATTTTGAAGATTCATGCACCCACTGATTTACACTCCCTTTGGGCAATTTTAGGCACAATGAATTTCTCCAGGGATTTTATAGTTCTTTGCCGAGAAGGCAAGACCTCTAGGGATGGACGAACGCGGTTCGGAAGTTCGGAGTTCGGACAGAACTCGAATAGTTCGGTAGACCGAACCGAACGTTTGAACCGAACTCGAATTCAGAAGTTCGGAGTTTGAACAGAACTCGAACAGTTTGGTCAACTGAAACGAACGTTCGAACCGAACTCGAATTCGAACGTTCAGTTCGGATGCGTTCGGTGAGTTCGGAATTGAATTTCCATTGGTTTCAATGAAAAACACATTATCGACTGTAACCTTTTTGTTTTTTAAGCTATGTGGCTGAAATTTGGAAAGCCTCTACCTCCAATAGAACTAATAATGTGCACCAAATTCCAAAATAATTGGATAAAGGAATCCGATTTTAGAAGCAGTTGAATTATTTTATTTTGCAATATTCTACATATACATTCTTAGCTGTAACTTCTTTGTCTCACACCTAATGTAGGTGAAACTTGTTCAGTTTATATCTCTTCCAATAGTAACTACCTTTGCCAAATTTCGGAAGGATTGGACAAAAGATCTTGGTTGTATAAGCAATTAACAAATAAATGTATGTCTGACTATAACATCTTTGTAGTCCAACCAGTGTACATGAAATTTGGAAAAACTATATATTTCACTTTCCTGATCATCTCTGCAAAATATCAGAAAGATATTATAAAGAGTCCCAATTTTATATGCCTGCACAACAAATGTAGAGAAGGTGCCTATGCCTGGGATTCTCTTATGTCACTGTGGTATAAGATCGGTTTGTGATGCAAATTGGCCAACAGAAGTGTCAACAAAATATCCTCATTCTGTGCTGGGACCATCCCAACATATCTCCCCCACTTGTTTCTGGGAAGTCAGAAGCATCTGTTTAGGAAAGAGTCAATAGAAATTCTCTTATGTCCTCTGTCTCAGTGCTGCAGGATGTGATTGATAGTTGGCCAGCCTGGATGTGTTTAAACTATGTCTCCTGACTGCTGGGATGCTATCTCAGAAGTCCCAGTTATGTTGCTTTTGCCCGCCACAGGGCCGCCCACTATGCCCACCTCAAAACCACTACCAATTGTTCCTGTAAAGCTAGAAGCTTGCAGTAATGTGTTTGGCCATTGAATGTGTCTGTCAGTATTTGGGGTTGCTCCACATCCTTCCTCCTACGGTCTCTCTCCCCCTGCCATGCAGGGTGCCTGCACTGAATATGCTGATATTCATCTGAAAAATGATCTTCATTGGGACAAAATCTATTGCTTATATAATTAGATCCCTTTATCAAAATCTCCTGTACATTTGCTGAAATGGTAGGAAAGGTATTTTATACATTCTTTTCAAATTTCCTGTAAACATAATGGAATATCAAAATGTAACAACTTGAAATGTATTTTCAGGTTAATGTCTTATACCCTTGGGACCCTTTATCCACTCTTTCCTAAAATTGGCATCAATATTAAGCATATTGAGGGATGTAATATGCAAAAGTTTCATGAACATTGGATGCAAGATAAAGAAGTTGTAGTCATGAATGTGTATGGAGCTTTTCTTAAGATTACAACATTCAATTGCTTCTGTAATTGGTTTGCTTTATCTATTCGTTCCGAATTTTGGTACACTTAGTGCTCTCCATTGGTGGTACAATCTCCCTAAATGTCATCAAAAAGTAATAAGAAACAAAAATGTTATAGCCAGAAATATATTATTTCGTTTTTTCCTTTTATTTCAAAAACCACAAGTTATTTTCAGTTCCTGATTGCACCAAACTAAATACCGAACCTATCCCAACCGAACTGAATGCTGAATCTGAACTCAACATTCGACCCGAACCACAGAACAGCCAAACATTCTAACTGATGAACCAAACCAAACGGGCGAACCGAACGGATGAAACGAACGCAGCCGAACCGAACAGCTGAACCCGAACCACAATCTGTTCACCCATCCCTAAAGATCTATATACAAGCTCCTGAAGAAAGGATGAGTGTGGGAGTGGAGCCCTGAACAAGAGGAAGCCCTAGCTACTTTGAAACAGGATTTAGTGCAAGCTTCTGAGTTAGCATACCTAAGATCCTAAGCTACCTTTCCATATCCAATTAACAGCATCTGACACCTGCATAGGGGTGACCTTGTCCCAAAACCAGGTGAGGAGGCAGCGGGTAATAGCCTATGCTTCCAGGCTCCTTAGTGAGATAGAGTAACAGTTCATCCAGATGTTTGGTCCTAGTTTGGAGCCTAGAGCACTTGGAATTTATCATAGGAGGATCCAAGGTTATAGTACAGACCACCCATTCCCTCCTGAAATACATTATATCAGACAAGACTCAAGATGGCCAGGTTAGCAACCCCCAGATAGCACAATGGACTTTGGCTCTGGTAAACAGAGGGGTGGGGTTCCATAAAGACCAAAAAGACACCCCTGCTCCTTATGACCTGTTAAGTAGAAGAAGAAGAGCATGTGTGCCAGATCCCTGACTTGAAACAGACAGATTGGGCAGTGCAATGGGAAAAGAGTCAGACAGATTGGGCAGTGCAAACTTTGGGTAGCACACCCAGATCCTTTGGGTAGCACACCCAGATCCTTTGGGTAGCACACCCAGTGCAGACTTTGACTCTGGTAAACAGAGGGGTGGGGTTCCATTAAGAGCAAAAAGACATCCCTGCCTGCTCCTTATAGCCTGCTAAGTATTTATTATTTATTTATTTTATTATTTTCCAAATTTATACCCCGCCCCCTCCTGCAACGCAGCTCGGGGCGGCTTCCAACAATCAACAATAAAAACATTAAAATTCATTTTAAAATATTAAATATAAAATATACCATATAAAACAGGGCTAGAAAAATAATAAATAAATGGGTGGGGGACTAAAATCATCCCTCCCCACCCTCCCTCCCAAAGGCCTGGGCAAACAGCCAGGTCTTACAGTTCCGCCGAAATGTTAAAAGGCTTGGGGCCAGGCGAGCTTCCTCCGGAAGGGAGTTCCACAGCCGCGGTCCTACCACCGAGAATGCCCGCTCCATCGTGGCCCCCCGCTTAACACGGGGGACCTCCAGGAGGGCACCCCCGGCAGACCGCAGGAGCCGTTCCGGGGCGCGAAGGGCGAGGCGGTCCCTAAGGTAAGAGGGGCCAAGGCCGTATAGGGCTTTATAGATCATTACTAGGACCTTGAACTTGGCCCGGCACACTATCGGCAGCCAGTGCAGCGCTCGGAGCACCGGTGTAATGTGCTCCCGGCGACCCGTCCCCGTAAGAAGACGGGCCGCCGCATTCTGCACCAGCTGCAGCCTCCGGGCCAAGAACAAGGGAAGCCCCACGTAGAGCGCGTTACAGTAGTCGAGCCGCGAGGTGACGAAGGCATGGATGAGGGAGGCCAGGTCCGGGCCAGAGACATACGGACGCAGCCTACGTACCAGATAAAGCTGGCGGAAGGCAGCCTTAGCGACTGCCTCCACCTGCCGCTCCAGCCGCAGGTCTGCGTCCAATATGACCCCCAGACTCCGGACCTGCTGAGCTACAGGGGGGCAAACCCCCCCAATCAGGGGGGCCACCACCCCCTTCGCCCTCCCCACCACCATCACCTCCGTCTTATCTGGGTTGAGCTTCAGTCTGCTCCGCCGCATCCAATCCGCCACGGCCTCCAAACATTGGGATAGCACCGAGACAGCAGGGTCTGGGTCGGTAGAAAACGAGAGGTACAGCTGAGTATCATCAGCATACTGGTGACATCGCACCCCGAACCCTCTCACGACCTCCCCCAAGGGCTGCATATAGATGTTAAATAATAATGGAGACAAGATCGATCCCTGCGGAACGCCACACGGTAAGGCGCGGGGGCTCGATGTTTCCTCCCCCAACACCACCCGCTGGCTCCTCCCCGAGAGGAATGAACGGAACCATTCAAGAACAGTCCCGTCCAGACCCCCCCGGTCACGCAGTCGTCTCAACAGCAGCCCATGGTCCACGGTGTCAAAAGCGGCCGAGAGATCGAGCAGGATGAGAAATGTCGAACATCCCGCATCCATCTCCCGGCGGAGGTCGTCCACCAAGGCCACCAACGCCGTCTCGGTGCCATAGCCGGGGCGGAACCCAGATTGAAAAGGGTCAAGGAGCCCGATATTATCTAGATGACCCTGGAGCTGGAGCGCCACTGCCCGCTCAATAACCTTCCCTAAAAAGGGAAGGTTAGAGACAGGTCGGTAGCTGGCGAGCGCGTCTACGTCCAACGATGGTTTTTTCAGCAGGGGGCGCACCACAGCCTCTTTTAAGCAAGGCGACAACCTCCCCTGCCGAAGGGACGCATTCACCACCCTCGCCAGCACCGTCCCCAACGTCTCCCCGGAAGCTTTTATTAACCAGGACGGGCACGGATCTAGTTGACAACACGTGGCCCTCACAGACCCCAGGACATCCACCACATCGGCCGGCGTCACTTCCTGAAACTCACCCCATAAAGATGGACCAGACGGACCCTCCGCCCCCCCGCGCTCTTCCCCTACTGCTATCAACCCAGCGTCGAAATCGGCCTGAATCCGAGCGATCTTGTCTGCGAAGTAGATGACAAACTCCTCACAGCGGGCCCGGGACAAGTCCCCATCCAGGCGGAGGGAGGCCGGACTAACCAGCCCCCGCACCACCCGAAACAGCTCCGCTGGACGCGACTTCGCAGACGCTATGAGGACGGCGAGGAATTCCTTCCTCGCCGTCCTCACAGCCTCCACATAGGACCGCAAATGGGCCCTATGGAGAAGACGATCGGAGACAGACCGAGTCCGACGCCAGCGTCGCTCTAGCCTCCTGCCCACACGCTTCATACACCGCAGCCCCTCAGTAAACCAAGGGGTCCTGCGGTGACGAGACCGAGGCAGAAGGCGCCTCGGAGCCACCCTGTCAATGGCCTCCTCCAGCAAGATGTTCCAATGCCGGACCAGCTCATCCACAGAGTGACCGTCCACATCCAGGGTAAGCTCCCTCAGGACCTCCTGGAACCGCTGGGGTTCCATCAGCCTCCGAGGGCGGACCATCCTAACTGGTCCCTTCCCCTTCTGGAGGGGGCGCGCTAAAAGACCGGCCTGAAGGAGGTAATGGTCCGTCCACGACAAGGGCACCGCTGTCACCTCCCCCACAACCGGACCCCCCGCCTCAAGGCCAGAGCCGAAGATCAGGTCGAGGATATGTCCCCCCACGTGGGTCGGGCAGATCACCTCCTGGGACAAGTTCATAGTTGCCATGGCGGCCATGAACTCCCGCTCCGCCCCAACAAGGCCGGCATCGGCGTGGACGTTGAAGTCCCCCAGAACCAAAGTCCTGGGGGAGCCCAACACCACCTCCGAGGCCAGCTCCGCTAGAGCGGTAAGGGATGCCGCCGGGCATGAAGGGGCCCGGTACACCAGCAGCACCCCTAGCTTGCCCCCAGCCAAATCGATCACCACGTGCAGAGCCTCTACACCCACAATCTCCGGCACTGGATACCTCCTAACAGGCCAGTCTTCCCTAAAAACAATAGCTACGCCTCCTCCCCGGCCGCTCATGCGGGGCTGATGCTGCACGGCATACCCAGCTGGAACCAGATCCGCCAAAGTTGGACCGGCCAGATCATCCAGCCAGGTCTCCGTGATGCATGCGAGGTCCACGGCCCCATCCACGATCAAATCGTGGATAATCGGGGCCTTGTTGACCACGGACCTCGCATTCATCAGCACCAGCCCCCCACGCGCGGACCCTGGACCCGGCACCTCCCTCCCCCTTAGTGGGGGGGTGATGACCTCCACCTCCCTCAGGCACCGTGGACCCCTAGGGGCCCGTGCCTTCCCACCCCATGGACCATACCGTCCGCGCCCCATCACGACCCCAATGGCCATGCCCTCCCCTCCGTCCACCCAATCCCGGCCCTTCAGACCTGGCTGCTTGCCCCCCGGCCCTCCCTCCCCCCCTTCCCCCCATAACCCTCCCCCCCCAACCATACCCTCCCCATTCTCCCTCGGTCTCCCCCTCTCACGGGGAGACCGAGCCACCCCCTCCCCCCCAACCCTCCCGGTCCTCCCCCTGCTCTCACCAGGGGGAGTCCCTGGGTCCACCCCCCACATTACCCCCCGTATCAATACCCCCACCCTACCACCCTAGCCCTGAAAGATAAAACAAGCCTACCCAATAAAAACCCAAAAAAACCCCTGCCACCCCCTGCAATCCCCCAAAGTGCCCCCGAAAGTGCCGTGCCCTTTGGCCGCGGCCCTTCGGCCGCGAGCCTGCGGCCGCAGCCTGCGGCTCCAGCCGCTGCCTGTGGGCTTTTAGCCCCTGCTACTTCCGGGGTGGGGGGGAGGGGACAGGACAGCCCACGTGGCTGCCCTCTGCATCCCCCCGCCTAACCCCCAACCTCACAGGTAGATGTCTTCTCCCCCAGGTGTCCGGCGGGGATGAGGAGCGGTGGCGGCGGCCCCAGCAGCGGGACTCGGCGGCGGCAGCGGCGGCGGTGAAGCAGGCGGAGCCTCCAGAGCCCCCCCCCCGCAGCAGCAGCAAGGCAGGCAGTTGGGTGGTATCAGCTCCTGCGGCTCAGCTGCTGTCCCTGGAGCTTTATGCCCCCGCTACTTCCGGGTGGGGGGGAGGGGACAGGACAGCCCACGTGGCTGCCCTCTGCGTTCCCCCCCCCAGACCCCCAACCTCACAGGTAGATGTCTTCTCCGCACAGGTGTCCGGCGGGGATGAGGAGCGGCGGTGGCGGCCCCAGCAGCGGGACGCAGCAGCGGTGAAGCAGGCGGAGCCTCCAGAGCCCCCCCGCAGCAGCAGCAAGGCAGACAGGTGGGTGGTATCAGGTCCTCAGACAGATTGGGCAGTGCAATGGGGAAAGAGTCAGACAGATTGGGCAGTGCAATGGGGAAAGAGTCAGACAGATTGGCCAGTGCAATGGGGAAAGAGTCAGGAAGAGGCATTTAAGCAAGGTTTTACTGTATGGTACATGGATGTGTCCTCCTTTTATGAATGGGGGGAGCCCAAAACTGGATGTGTGGGTATTACATGGATCAGTGTGCCCCCACTCTTCCCAAGCCACCGAGGTTGAGGCAGTATTAGCAGTCTTAGACTTTGAACCTCTGTATGTCTCCCTGGCCATTTACACTGATTCTGATTAGACTGCGCATGCCACAACACTCTGGCTTCCAATTTGGCTAAAAAGAAAAATGACTGCCTCAGATGGAACACCAGTAGCTCATGCAGACAAATGGGGGAAAATTGCCGAACTAATCCAAGCTAGAACTGGCGCAACTTGGGTAGTGCATGTAGTCGGGCATTCTAAAAAGCAGACAGATGCACCTTTTTGGAATAGCCAAGCAGATGGTTTAGCAAAGGAAGCAGCAGCCAAAAGTAAGCCTGAGAATGTTACTGAGGATCCTTCCCCAGAGACCCTCTAGCCCCGTCACTACTAGAGTGCACTCCCCAGGATCAGGCACTACCATATTAGATTTGGGTACATTACAGCAGGGAGACAGGGAAATAGAGGACTTGGCAGCAAAGGGAAAAGACCCTACTGGGAGATTCACAATTATCAGAGACCAAGAGGTTTGGTGGGCTATTGATCCCAGGGGGAGTAGACATTGGATAGTCCCCAGTAATCTACAGCAGGACTTTATACAGTTCATCAATGATCAAGGACACAGAGGTAAGCAAGGCACTTTGGATTGGGTTAGGATTTGGACCGGGTGGTGGCCCCATTTAAGGCCGATGTGGATCAGTGGTGTAATAATTGTCTGGCATGTGCAATGGTAAATGCAAAGTTAAAGCCCTGATCCAACACCAGAAAATTGAGGGCCCTTGGGCCAGTATACAAATAGATTACACAGGACCCCTCCTCACCACCACGAGAGGAAACAAATATTGTTTAGTCTTTGTGGATGCCTTCAGCAAATGGGTGGAAGCATTGCCTTGCAAAACTAATACTGCTGCAGTGACTGCTAAGATGCTTTTTAACATTGTCCTTTCAAGATGGGGCATGCCCAGTACTATAGATTCAGACATGGGATCAAACTTTGTAGGATAATTAATGCAGGAGTTATGCCGGGCATTGGGAATTAAGCAGAGATTTCACATAGCAGGGCACCTGGGACAGTATAGTCAATTGCACACACTGCAGCTCTGGAGAAAGAAGCAAGTTTTGCTACTACACCATTCCGGCGGACGTGAAGCTAAAGAGAAAAAACTCCAGCCTCAGAGTATGGTGCAAGCCACTACCTGGAGCCACAAACCCCACCATGTTCAGAGACACCAACTCAGGGACATGTGACATTGTGAAAATCACCGACACCACTTGGCGTATTGGAACTTCCTTTCATATCACAGTGGTAGCAGGTACCGAGAGCCCCAGAGACCCGGGAGATGAACTTTTAATTACTTTTTCTGCCCTGGACATAAGCTTGGCGTCCAGACTATGGTTAATTAGGAGCCACAGGGGTGGGAAATTAAAGGTAATGAACTGTACAAATCAAGTCCACCTGACTGCGTTATTCCCTTTGCAGAGGCACATTGTGATAAATTTAAGCTGATAATTAGGTTCAGTTACTATGGCCATGTTTCCTTTCAAGGAAATAAGACATTGGCAGGGGTTTATAAATTGGAATTTGGAAATGGGACCCAAAACCCTGTAGAGATTCATCCCCTGATTGAACATGTAGAATCCCTTCAGAAATTAACTGCCCCAGTCTTGGACTTACATGTACTCAAACTAGACCAGCCTGTAAAGGTATTATTAAATCCTGAGGTGTCCCTGAAGGAAATCCAGGTTGATCTAGCTGACATGAATATTTCTCAAGTCATTCCCAGGTGTGCCTCTTTTCTTAGAGTAGGAGGGATAGGGTGGTTCAAGTTGGTTTCCATGTGGCAAAGCTTGACCACCAGAACTAGGAATAAGCGTGGGTTAACGGATTGGTTGGGGCTGATAGGAGCGGGCACCTCATTGATCGACTCAACTAATATTGAGGTGTTGATGAATAAGGTATTCTATGCTACCAAGGATATGGGGAAATTGAGTGCTCCCCTTACTGGATCATTTGCTTTCTTAGAAGAGCGGCAGAGAGCCATTAGTAAGATCTAGGGATGGGCAAACAGAGCCGAGGTTCTGAAATTTGGTTCAGTTCAGTTCAGAAATTTGGTTCAGAAGTTCAGTTTGGTTGACCGAACTATTCGAGTTTGGTCCGAACTCCGAACATCTGAACAAAGTTCGGAAATTCAAACCCTATTGAACAAAATGGAATATCATATTTTAGGGATGGGTGAACAGAGCCAAGTTCCGAAATTTGGTTCGGTTCAGTTTGGTTCGAAAATCGAGTTTGGTTCGGAAGTTCGGTTCGGTCAACTGAACTGGTCGAGTTTGGTCCAAACTCTGAACTTCCAAACTGCGTTCTCCCATCCTTAGCAAGATCCTGCCCACATGGAAAATGATCCTGGAAAGAGATGAACTACTCCTTTCAGGAATGCAGTCGCTACAAAATAATATATCATTGGCGTTGGCTTGTGCTCAAGCCCAAAATTTTGCCCAAAGTGTAACCATGGGGATGATTTGGCAAGCTAAAATGGGACATATCCCCATGGAATTGGTGAATTTAATTAGAGCTAAATTAACAAAAAGAGAAAACGAACTGCAAAATTGGTGGAAATTGGTCAATGTGAGTTATGATTCCATACCAGACAACCTAAAATTGTTCCTGATAACTTCCACAGCTGCGGAAGCACTGATGGTATATCCAGTTGTCCCGCTGGGCTGGCAAATTAGCCAGAATCAAGTTTTATATTCCTGGAATCCCAATCAATTTGTTTTTCCCTGGGAGGGTGGGTCAAGGACTGTAAATACTAGGGGGTGTGAACATAAAGAAGGGTTAGGCTTTATTTGTTTTTATAAGAATTTAGAAATGATTCCTGTTTTTCCCCTGTCCCCGGTAATGATTTTGTGTGTACTTTTAGTATTAAGCAGGAAAGCGAATCAGCAAATGTTTATGTAGGAAAAGGGTGTGTGTGTGTTAGAACTAAGTGTGATTATGTAATTATTAATGATAAGAATATTCAACCTATGATTCCTCTGTTTAATTGATGTTTTTTGTAGTGTTCTTAAGATAATTGGGTGTGATTTTAAATATGTAACTCCAATCTGGAGTTACATGAAGCTTTCCCCCTCCCTCTACCAATCCATTTACCTAGTTCCCTTAGGAATGAGACTATCGCTTCTTAAGGCCCTGCTCTCTCACCCCTCTTTAAAACAAGAACTACAGAAAATGTAAGCTTCTGGAGAAACCATCTTCCTTGTAATACAACATAATAATCAGTCCATTTCCAAAATTACAGCAGATATTAAGGCAACAAGCCAACATGCCTAGTGCAGTACATTGCTTGGCTGGAGCTCTCAGGCAACAGGTGTGTTCAATTTAATGCTCCACCTCATCGTGTTGATCGTTATCTTCCAGATTGGGCTCATGTGTTGCATGATAGGGATGATATGCTGGATCAAGCGAAGGATGGCAAGGCTCAGTGTCAAGACAAGATACCGGAGACATTGAATATGTGGGGGTAGTGGCCATGAGATAGCCATGCCCCCAACAGGGGGAATTGTTAGGAACAACACACACACACACGGAAATACCAGAGGACACCCCCCCCCTTCCCTTGGCAGCACCCCATGAGACACAGGTTAAAGGGTGCAGGGGAACAGAAGGGGAAAAAAAGAGAAAGAAAGAAAATTCCCCATGACAAACCGGTCTGATCAGAAGGAATAAGAATGAAACAAGGGAGGCTTTCTGGTAAACAATGGAGCAGCCAAAAACAGGTGGCCTCCCTCTTTTGAGATGAGCCCTCCACAGCCGCCTGAAACTCTGAGCAAGCAATAGATCGATTGTTAGGTCGATCGCTCCACGTCCGATTAGAAATAGCTCCCTTCCTCTGTCTATAGAAACTTCCTTTTGCCCTGTTGTTTATCCTGCCATCCCCCACCACCACCATTGAAATCCTCAAAAGCTTTCTTATAAAAACTCCCTTTTGTCCTCTGTCTCATCCTGCCATGCCCCCCATTGAAATCCTCCAGAGCTTTATTTCCCCCAAACACATCAGGCAAAGGTTTCCTTTTCAGCCCTAGCATTTTTAAAGTACTTTTAGGAACACCTTTTGTGCACTTTTGGGACCCCTTGCCCCACCTCTCAAAATGCTATAATTGCCCTTGCCTCCATGAGAAAACTGGGTCATTCTTGAACGCAAACACAAGCATGTTACTCTGTGCATGCTTGCCTCAATGATCTCTATCAGACCATTACCCCTTTTTGGTCTGTTCAAGCTTTTCCCTGCTCCCCCCCCCTTCTCCCTGAATGCTGATGGATCTACAGGGTTACCTGTCCCTTGTCAACAGGTTTGGATAGGTAATATTGCTTTTTCCCCCTCCCCCCCTTCACAACATCCACTTACACCAGAGGAGCAGACCACAGGGTTTTGCTTGTAAAATACTGTGTGTAGGGGGGAACTGCGTATACGTCAAAGCGTATAGTGGGGTATCGTCGAAACTCCGCTCCCCCAGCCTCAAGAATAGCCAATTTACCGGATGAAAAGATCAGGAAAGGCTGACCAAAACTCAGGTATGATGGGAAAAAGCAAAAGCAGACAAAAGCTTTCACAGAACAACACATTAGAGCGGTGTTTCCAGAGGAAATCGATGGTGGGGCCTGTTGAAAAGGAAAGTGAGAGCAGTGGGGAAACAATGGCAGTGGGAGAGTGGGAAGAGATAGACTCTGAAGAGGAGTGGTTTTCCCCTGATTCAGAGGAAGAAGGAGTGGAAGAAGGCGCTGTATTCAAACTGTTGGCCAAGATGAAGATAGAGATTAGGAAAGAAATGAGGGAAATTAAGTTCACAATAGAGGCAGGGAATAAAAAGATGGAGGGCATACGAAAAGCATCGAGGCTTCTGAGGGAAGGATCTCTGAAATTGAGGACCAGGCTCTGGTCTCTCATGAACAGCTTGACAGACTGAAGAGCGAGGTTCTTGCCCTTCAGCTGAAAGCGGAGGACCTAGAACACCGGTCCCGTAGAGCTAACCTGAGGTTCAATGGGGTTAAAGAGGGAGAAGGGGAAAGAGTGCATGAGAAAATCAGAGCCCTTCTGAAAGAAAGCTTCCCTGACAAGGTGCATTTGCACAATGCTGAGATGGACCATGCTCACAGCGTGGGCAAACCCAGGAGAAAAGAAAGTGACCCCCCTTACCCCATAGTAGCAAAATTCACAAGCTACCAAATGAAGGAGGAGATTTTAAAAAGATCCAGAGTTAAGTAGAAGCTCTCCTTCCAACAGGCTGCAGTAATAGTTTTCCCAGACTATGCAGCTGAAACTCTAAGGAAACGCATGAAGTGGAATAAGTTCTATGGGATGTTAAATAAAAGAAACCTGAGTCCAAGACTTCTTTTCCCAGCTAAAATGATGATCACAGTGAAAGGGATGAAAACGTTTTTCGAGATCACGGAAGATCTGGAAATATTCCTGCAGAGCACGAGACCTAGAGCCACGGAGCAAGAGGAGGAGACCCGCACCGATCCATAGACTAACTCTCTCTCTCAAAAAGAAAAAAATAATAATAAAGAAGAGAAGAAGCAGCAGGAGACAAGTTCCTATTTGTAGAAAAGGCATAAGGAAATCTGCCAGCCACATAATCAGACAGAAGAACTGAACTGTTGCTCCAGGAAGGGATGCTGCCAGCTGAACTCCAGCTCAGTCTTCTAATGCCCCCTTCAGCCCGCTCCCTTTTGTTCCTTGGATGAAGTGATGTTTTAAATGCTTTTGTTTGCATCTTAGAGTTTAGATATTGTTTGACAATTTAGCTATGGATCTGTCCCTTTGTTAACTGTGCTGTTATTTTAAACTGTGGGACGGTTCCACGGGTAGGGTTGAGACTCAAGCGAGGGGCTGTTCCTGGATTAATTGTTTAATATTTTAAACAATGGGGCTGTTCCTGGACTAGTTGTCTATTATTTTAAACAATGGGGATGTTCCTGGATTAACTCTTTATTATTTTAAACTATGGAGCTGTTTCTGGATTAATTGATGGTCATTTTAAACTAGGTAGTTTAAACTAGGTCATTTTAAACTGCTCATGGATTGTTTGTTATTTTAGACTATGGGGCTAGTACTGAATTAATTGTTTGTTATTCTAAACTATGGGGCTGTTCCTGGATTAACTGGTTGTTGTTTCAAGCTAGGGGGCTGTTGCTGGAATAACTGTTTGCTATTTTAAGTAATGGGACTGGTTCTTGATTGATTGGTTGATATTTTAAGATATGGGACTGTTTCTTGAATAATTGTTAATTAATTGAAGCTATGGGACTGCACCTTGATCAATTATGTGATTCTAAATCAGAAAACTGTTCCTGGAACAATTGGGTTATTCTAACCTATGGGACTGCTCCTTGAGCAGAGTAGGAACTCGAATGTTCTGGGTTGTGTCCTAAATCTCAGATACTGGTGGTTATTCTGAACCATGGGTTGGTCCTGGGGTTAGGGGACTATTGCAGCAAGTTCAGGGGTCTGAAACATTGCTTAGGTTCAATAGGCAGCAAGTTCAGAGAGATTGGCTAAAAGTAAAAAAAGATAAAAATTAAAGAAAGTTGAAGCAAATGAGGCTGGGGGGGAAGAAGTCATTTGGAGGTTATCAGTAAAGTAGCTTCTGATAACCCCATGGGTTCACTCAGGAAGGGAGGGGGGTAGCAAGGTCAGGGGGGACCTACATTCCTGACCAGGGGAGGGGGGAAAGCAGGGAGGGAAAAGGGGGGGAGGGGAAGGGGGGGACCAAGGATGAGGCAAAAGTGGTTATGCAGTTTAAATCAATTGAGACAGGGCAGGATAGTAGAGTCAGAGAAGAGAGATAGTGGTGTGAGGATACAGATTGGTGAAAATCAAGTTGAGGGGCGGATCTGGACGATTGCTGAAGGGCAAGAGAAGCGCGCTAGCAACATAGGATTGAGCATACAACTTAGAATTAACACAACAGTTAGATATGGGGGAGATTAAGACAATATCATTAAATGTAAATGGACTTAATACCCCACAAAAAAGGAAGCGTGTGAGAGACCTTCTGGAATATCAAAGAGTGGAAGTCTTTTTTCTCCAGGAGACTAATTTACTATCCAAAGATGTTTTCAGACTTTCCACCACAAATGTGGGGCAAGTATTCTCATCATACTCTATGAAGAAAAAGGCAGGAGTTATAATAGACTTAGAGAAAAACACTCCCATCAAGGTAGATAAAGTCATTAAAAACAAAGAAGGTAGATTTGTTTGTGTCATAGGGAAGCTGGGGGAGGAACACATTACAATGGCCATTATATATGCCCCATATGAAGCCAAATTATCCTTTTTGATAAAACATTAAGTAAAATAGCAGATGACGCAAAAGGCTGGGAGATACTTCAAGGTGACTTCAGTACCACGTTAACGGATTTGGACTTTTCAAGAGAGGGGGTGGTCAGACATGAATAAAGGAAAATAGCGGACATGATAGATTCATATGGATGGGGTGACTCATGGAGAGTCTCAAATGGAACACTGAGGGATGATACATATTATTCTAGCACTCACAATAGTTACACAAGAATAGACCATTTAATAACGGGAAAGGGGGATCTTTTTAGGGTCCAGAAAAGCTTCATCCTCCCAGTAGCTCTATCTGACCACAGTGCTTTAGTTAATACTTTAAGATTTTGGGGAGTAATCAGAATAGGACATACAGCTGGCAGCTCAAGAGAAATATGTTAAAAAATAAACAAAATCAGGGGAACATACAAGAATATATAGAAGAATTTTTCAAATTGAATATAGGCTCAGTGAGGTCACAGGCAACTCTTTGGGAAGCTAAAGCAGTTATAAGGGGGAAGCTAAAGCAGTTATAAGGGGGAAGCTAAAGCAGTTATAAGGGGGAAGTTGATAGCCCTACAAGTCAAACTGATGAAAGAAAAAAGACAACAGGTAAAAGAGAGGTATGCAACACTACAAAAATTAGAGGCCCTGAACAAAAGTTTACCCTCCCTGACCCTTAGGAGGGAGATAATTAAAGCCAGGGAATTGATAAATATGGTAGAAATGGTAAAAAACACAAAATCAGCTACAAAATATAAGGTTCCACTATTATCAAAATAACAAGAAGGCGGGGAAAACGCTGGCCAGACTGGTCAAAGCTAAGCAAAGGAAATTGCAAATAACAGCAATTAACAACGAGAAGTGAGAGAACTGTATAGAGGCAGTTAAGATACAAGAAGCATTCCTTGAGTTCTACAAAAAGAATTATAGGTCTAATAACCCCCAAGAATTAGGAATTTCAGAATTTCTAAACAGCATTGACTTGCCTAGTCTGACTGATGCGCAAAGAGCTTTCATAAACTCCCCCATTACTGAAAAAGAAGTCTCGGAGGCAATAGAAAATTCTAAAAGCAATAAAGCTGCTGGACCAGACGGGTTCCTGATTGAATTTTATAAAACATATAGTAAAACTTTAACTCCACATCTGACCCAGGTTTTTAACAATATTCTTGTCGAGGGGGAAATGCCAAACAATTTTTATGAGGCAACAATTACCTTGATCCCTAAGCCTGGTAGAGCCCTCAAACAGTGTGAGAATTATAGATCAAACTCACTTCTCAATGCTGACTATAAATTACTTGCTAAGGTTCTGGCCACAAGGTTGAGAGCGATAATTGGTGAGATTATACATAAGAACCAGACAGGATTCATACCTGGAAGGCAAGGGAAAGACAATATTCGAAAAGCGGTGAATATAATTTATACACTTCAAAATGGGGTGAACCGGTCATACTAATATCGGTTGACGCAGAGAAAGCCTTTGATTACATTGAGACAAAATGCCTGTTTTCAACATTAGAAAAAATGGGATTCGGGGGGGAATTTTTTGAGCTGGATGCAGGCAATCTACAAAAACCACTTTCAAGACTACTGTTAAATGGAAGGCTGACAGACCCCTTTCTGCTGGGGAGAGGCGTTAGGTAGGGCTGCCCGGTGTCCCCCCTTCTCTTCAACCTGGTTCTAGAAGGCCTGGCCACAACTATAAGAAGTAATGAAAAAATAGAGGGGGTTAAGATTGGAGCTCATACCTATAAAATCTCATCATATGCAGATAATTTGCTACTTTATATCAAGAACTCCAGTGAATCACTCCCAGAGTTATTAGGAATTATAGATCGCTTTGGTCAGGTATCAGGATATTCTATAAACAAAGATAAGTCCTTTGCTCTGGTGTATGGGAAGGACAAGGCTCAAGTAAAACAATTAAAAAGGATATCTCCCTTTCCCACGGATGATAGGGGCCTCAAGTATTTAGGGATTGCAATTACAAGGAACACAAAAGATCTGTATTCGGCTAACTATTTGCCCCTTCTAAAAAAGTTAAGAGAAGAAATTCTCTCTTGGAAAAAATTAATGACGTCTTGGCTGGGGAAGATAAACTTGTATAAAATGATCATATTGCCTAAAATACTGTACAGACTAATGACTCTTCCAATTCAACATTCCAATTTTTTGGGCATAGTGACCTGTTATTAAAAGATATTGTATGGAGTGGGAAGAAACCCAGAATTAGGAAGTCAACTTTGATGAAAACACAAGATAAGGGAGGACTAAATTTGCCTGACATAAAGTTATATCATGCCTCAGCAGCGATGGCTGCAATTTCAGAATGGTATCATGAGGAGGCAGCATCCGAGTGGATCAACATCGAAAAATAAATATTGCAGGTGCATGCATTAAAGAACATTATAGTAGATCAAGGGACTATATTCATTAAATATAGAAAGGAGCACCCTTTTGCAGGTACTCTCCTTAAATTTTGGAAGGGAGATCGAAAAAGTTGAGGACACAAGAGGGAGTCTCCCCTTTTTCTCCAATCGATTCAGTTCTGGCGATGGAGAAAAAAATTGACCCCTGGTTTGAGGGGTGACATAAGAGACAGGGGGGTCATAAGGATGAAGCAAGTTTTCTTTTTAGGGAAATTTGCTTACCCTCAAAAAATGGAGGAATTAACAGGGAAAAAAGTGGAAACACTTCAGTACATGCAACGTAGAGATATAAGCACCAAACGCCCATACAAGGACGATTTCGGTAGAGACCCACACAAACTTTAAAAGATTCTCTTTAAAAAAAAAAACATCTGGAAGAATGGGCAGAATTTATAAGGAATTAAAGAATCTAACCTATGATAACAGGGATATGTATATTGGCCATTGGGACAAGGACTTAGATATCCAGATAGGGGAAGAAGAAGAAAAAAAAGAATTTGGCGGCATATGCATGGCTGCACTTATTCCCTAGAAATAAAAGAGATTCAAATAAAATTAACAACACGTTTTTATATGACCCCAATACAAATGAAGTATGCAAGTCCAAAAGGAAAAGCTCTTTGTTGGAGAGACTGTGGGGAAGTGGGTGATTACATCCACTGTTGGTGGAGTTGCTGGAAGGTTAAAGAGTTCTGGTTAAAGATTTGGAAGGTAGCAAATAAGATTGCGGGGATAGTGATACCTTGTAAACCAGAAATAGCACTGTTGGGGCTATACCCACAAACCAAAAATATGGAAGCCAGTCGAAGGGCCTGTCAGACACTCTTCTTAGCAGCACAAAATATCATTGCCAGGCATTGGAAATCAGTAGATGGGATACCCTTCGAAGAGTGGTTAAATAAGATTTGGCATTTATATACAATGGAAAAATTATATGCAGAACTCCATGGGAAAAATAATCTTTTCAGAGAAACTTGGACCCCAATTGTAAAAGAGCTGGGAGGGAAGAAGCTGGGTAAAGAACTGACATTGAGTTTACTGGACTCGTAATATTAATTCTGTGTTTACACATTCGAGCCAATAAGAGGATGCTTTTCACCTACCAGTGTGTTAAAACTGTCACCCGAGAAGAGTCAGGGACATATCTAGGACTCTCTATCCTGCCTCTGAATGCAACTATGTAACATTTATGCACTGTAACTGTTTAAGACACCGGCTTGATGTAAAACTGTATAGATCCTTGGTGCTGCTGTGCGGCAATTAAGACATCGGTGTAGTTGTATAATTGTTTGACTACTAATAAAAGTTATGAAAAGTAAAACAAAAATAAAAAATAGTGTGTATATGTCAATTGTGTAAGGGTGGGAGGGTATAGAACTTATTTTTTATGTAATATACTTAGTCCTTTGTCAATAAACCTCCCTTATTTGTATCAGAGTATCCCCTTTCTGTGTTGGGGTGTGGGAGGGAGATTCCAGCCAGCTGGCAGTGCATCACGTCCTCAGACTGATCCCAGTAGATGCGCACGGACCCTTTGAATTAATTTGACTAATTCCCCCTAAATTTAAGAGGTTGTTTGGATATTGGGGTACTGGCCCCCAATATTCACCTGCGGAGTGGATCTGTGTCCTAACACTTATTCAATTGTTTTCATTACCTTAGTTACAAAAATGAATGGGACTCTATTCATTCTCATAATTAATTAAAATGCTATGGATTGCACACTCCTACAGGAGAGTCACCAGCAAGATTTTGAAACTCCATGTGGGGAGGTGGGTGGATGATGTCATCCAGCCACGTCTGGCCTGGACAGTCCTATCGAGAGGTGTTGGAAGCAACCAGAGGAAACTATGGAGAACTGGCTTCAGAAGTACCTGCTGCCGCTGCCATCACTACCACTGCTGCCACCAGGTCAGTTACTGTTCTGGAGGAGTGGAAATGTTACAGAGAAAACGCTAAAATAATTCTTAAATCATTGTGAAAACATTCTAAATTCAACTGTTCTCAGAGGTGGACAAAGGGGTGGGACATGGGGAAATTTGTTTCTGCTGTCGTAATGTCTTTAAATCAACACATTCGGATATTATTACACCATGCAGCAGTGACCATACATCATACAGTTGACTGCCAACAACTTCTCCCCAGATGCCACCATGTTATTAATGACGTGGTCTGAACCACAAAGCTTACACCCAAGTGTAATACCCTCAACGTTTAGTGATATTCAGGGGTTATGTATCAGAACTTGGCCATGAACATATTTTAGTCAGTATACATGCACAGCTGTTTTGAGATGGCTTCCTCAGTTGCAGACACATATGTGCTCCGTGCTTCCTGTCCTGTTGCTTCTGCATGTTTGTTCTCCAACTGGCACCCCTGTTCTCCAGTGTGGAATTAGAAAATAAGGGTGCCATAGTCCTATGGCAAATCTGGGCTTAGGGATTAGGTTGAAGATGCCAATGTCACCTGTCTATTCCTAAATAACCAAGGCTTAAGGGCAGGGCTGGCCTTCAGACCACTGCTTTTGAAATGTTAAAGGTATATTTTACAGTGAATATATAGTTTTCTTGATGCACTACATATTTAGAAATGTTTTAATATTCCGTTAACTGAAAGAGGTTAAATTCTGCTGCTTTATAGTAAAGCTATTTTGATAATTTTGATACAAACACTATGGGTGCAATCCAACACCTGAATTATGCCATCAGCAGACGCAGTGCTGACCTGGGTGACATGTGTTCAGTTCCGCAGGTTTGCCGCATGCACAGCATGCTATTTCGGAAGGGGTGCGCCAATGCCCCATGCGACTTGCTGCACTGGCAGCATGTGTACGCACATGAGCACCACCATACTCAAACTGCGCCTCACATAGGTGCAGTTTATCAGGAGGTGTTCGATTGCACCCTATATTGCAACACTCCATATATCCTATATATATTGCACTAGTAAGACTCAATTTTAACAATGTAGTTTGGTGCTATTAGAGATCCATGATGTATTTGAATCTTCTTCCATATAATTAAGAAATGTTTTTAAAAAGAAAAAAAAATCACTAATAAAATAGGTCACTGGTAATAATAAAATAAAATAATAAAGTCTGCAGGTTTGTGTATACATGTTTCTGGTTCTCTTCCAGTCCTATTTAGTAGGATTTTGGCCTCGCATTTGGAAGATTATGAACAAAAACAGGCTATAGAGAAAAGAAAATCAGAATTGTGATTCATTTGGTCTCATGAGTAATAAGACAAATACCAAGTCCTCTTCTCCAGTATATCAGGTAGAAGCTGGAAGGTTTAGTGGATTCTTATTAGCTGAAATTATTCACTGCTAGATTATTTATTGCACCACCAAATCTTTCATCTTTAAGGAGAATAAGTACCATTTTTTTCAAGTCACTCTGGCTTTTTACTTAATGATCCAATAAATTAGTGATTGTTTGATGCATATGTATTGTGTTTCTAAACTCTGTGGGACGTTGCCAAGACTTTTATTGAGTGGTAATATTTTCTTCTGGTTCTGGATTTCTCAGAGGATCAGCAGTTACTGTAGTGTTTTCCGTTACAATTAAATTAAAGTGCTAAAGATTTGTTTCTCTCTACCTTCAATTTTTTTAATTGAGTAATGTCTTAAAAGACCATTTTAATATAGTAAGTGCACTTCTTGCATGAACGAGGCTTAGTGTGTTAAATGATGTGTTGATTTGGGCTATTACGATTGTGTACAAAAGGCTTCTTGTGTAACATTTATAGATGGAGGGAAGAAATATATAAAAATTTGTTTTGCATTGAGTGAGACAGTTTCCTGTTTCACAAACACCAGCAGAAATACAGTTGCTTACATCCAACATTAAAAACTGCAACAATCATGCTTAAATGGAGAGAGTCTACTCTTTTAAAAGGGCTAGCTAAGATCTCTGGCTGGTATAACTCAGAGCTTGAATTGGTATAGTTCTGTCAACGTCATTGGAGCTTTGCCAGTTTATACCACCTGAGGATGCATCTGTGTGTAATATACAAACAATTGCTTCACTCTCAAGCTCTTCAAAAAAATCCCTAGATAGAAAACAAAGCCTGAAAACTCTCTCCAAACCTTTCAGGTTGCTTTGATTTCGATAGGAAGTCTGAAACTGGCCCAGGGTTGTTCAAAGATTTATTGATGATTAGCAACATTTTTGACAGACTCAATATGAGAAATCCAAGAAAACAACACCCAGTGCAATAAAGCCTCCCTCCCCCACCCCCGAAACCAGATTGTGTTTTGTATGGTACCTTGGGCATTTTGTGTGTAGATCAAACATGTGGAAACCTGAATTTTTGCTAAAACTATTAAGGGTAATAACAACAATGGTGTGATCAGGCCTCTGAATGAGGGGGAAAGCCTTCTGCCCCCAGTGCCCCAACTCCCTAAACCTCATCACTCTCCATTGCTGATTCCATAATGTTAACCATTTTATCACTGGCCCATCCTTAACAAAAGAGAACCAGTTTGGCCTCCTCTAAATCATCCAGACCAGAGCAGTTAGATCTGAGCTAGAGGAAACTCAGAAAGTGGCTCGCTCAAAGTAGCATCAAATATGAGGGATGATTCCCTTTGTTGAGGAAATCCAGGAGGGGAGATCCTTTCTCATCCCACCATCCATTTTTCTCCAGCTTGATACACTAATAGTAGCAAAAAAATACTTCATTATATGTGATTTCAAAATAACATTAAATAATATATCACCATATAAATAAAGTGCTCAAATGATGTACCCTTTCAGTTTTTTCCCATTTAAGTGCTAGTCTTTCAATCTTCTGGGTTTACAAGTCCACAACTAAGGGTGTTTTCAGACGTTACGGGGCCACTTGGCTCCGTACCGAAAACAACCCATTCATTCCCCACCGGGGTCACCCCGTCACATCATATCAGATCCCGGCGGGGAATCTGGGAGGGGGCAGGGCCACGCGGCGCAATGTGCGGCCGCACGGCCCCGCCCCCTCCCACGCACCCCGCCACCGCCCTCTCTCTTCACACACATAAAGTACACCCCCTTCTCTTACACACACACACNGATGCGCCGTGGCCCGGGATCCCGCTAGGGATCCCGGGCCGTGGCAACCGGCCAGACGTTACTTTTTTTTTGTCCCCGCTGGGGATCTTTTTGATCACGCTTCCCGGGACATTCCCCCGGCTAGCCCGGGAAGCGTGGTTCAAATTGACCCCATGTGCGGATTGACCGTGGTGAACATCTGGCGGCCGCCAAACAGACGTGCGAGACACATTGACCACAGGTGCGTATTCACCATGGTTCACTGTGATCTCGTAACATCTGAAAATACCCTAAGTTCCGGATGCATTCTTCACACACACACACACACACACACACACACACACACACACACACACACACACACACACACACACTGCCCTGAGGCAGCCTAAAGTAGCCTCAGCTGTAGGCATGAGGGGCTGTAATAGAAACCAAGTGACCACGGCTGCCTGGAGCAAAGCAGTTTACCAGGAGAACTTTTTAGTTTACATACAAAAGTTCTGGGAGAAGTTCTATGCAGAAGTTCAAAGAGCAAGATATTTAAGATTTGGGTGAGTGATTTAGACACACAGAAAGTTCAGCATGCAACAACAAACATGCAGGAGAAATGTCTGTGTAAAAATACCCAGTGTCTTATCTGCCTCTAGCTTTACCTGATGCTCATCCATTTTTGACCACTCTCTTTAGAAAGATGTCTCTCCCTTTTGACATGTTTTAATTAAGAAATGTCAAGTTAGGAAACCAAGCCTGCCATTTGCTAGGCTTTAATGCATTATGCCAACCCAAGCAATTGCTATTATTAAGCAACTATCTATTAAACTTAATCCTATAACTAAAATGGTAGCCTACACTCAGAACAAAATTAATAGGTTTTGTTATATCATAGGACTGTGCATTCAGCTTTGAATAAAAAGCCAAATGTAGATGGAGAGCATGTGGAATGGTATTCAAGCTGGGACTTGGGCTGGAAAGTTATAAGATGGAATCTTACTTCAACCCTTGCTTGTTTTCCTTTCCTTTGCAAAGAAAGCAAACTGGAGCAACTCCCTCATTTTCTAAGTAAACTGAAAGATGTAACATGAGGAAACAGTCGGGCTGTCAGAGTTTGGTGGGAAGAAAAGGGGACACTCACCCACACCAGAGTCCTCAAACACACTTGCAGCTAAGAAAGATCTCAGTAGTCCCTTAAGGTCTGTATATCCATCCAAAGCTAGTGCTGGACCAACTCATCATAGAGCACTGGTGGTCTTGCCCTGATAAGGAGGACTCCACTACTTCACACATACAGGGGAAAGGAATTGGCGGAATGCAGGGTAAGGGGGTAGGTCTAAGAAGTGGGAGTAGGGTCCCGAGGGAAGGCCAAAGAAGGGGATAGGACTTCTCTCAGGATCAAAGGAATAGGTAGTGGATCCGGGAGGAAACACACAAACTTTCAGTAACACGCACACAATAGCACACGCACACACCTACACACACACAGACACTCAAGGAAGCAATACCAAGCCCAGAGCACAAAGCAACAACAGCAATCCACACAGGAGAAAGGGAGGGGGCCAGTCTCACAGAGAACTGATCACCAGAAAGGCTAAGCAGGTCTGACTGCCTTTTATAAGGGAGGCTCCTCCCCCTTCCCCAGCCGTGTCTGCAATCTAGCTGAATGACGCACAGGTGGATATGTGCTGGTTTCTGGGACAATAGGTATCAGCTGATCCAGCACCTGCCTGTCTGTCTCTTGGTCATTCACAGGGGCAGAGCTATAGTCAGTCTTCTTAAATGGGCTACTACATGGAAAGTCAATGCCCTGACGCCCCTCCCTCACCTTTCTCTTCCTACCCCTGGCCCCCCGCCCAGCAGCCCCCCGTCCCTTACCCCAATACCTGACAGTACCCCCCGCAAAAGGGACAATGATGGGCCAGGCTTGTATGGGAAGAGGCTGTGGAAGTGACAAACAAGACGTGGGGCGTGTACATTCACCACTGGTTTCCAGGACCACTCCGCAGGGCTAAAGCCCTCCCAGTCCACAAGGTATTGCAACTTGCCTCTATAGAGGTGTGAGTTCAGGTTAGCATGTGCATCATATTCTGGTTCCGCAGCCACAGTCATTGTCGGTGACAGAGGGGCCTGCGCTGAAAACAAGAGCAGTTCATAAGGCTTCAATATGGAAACATGAAAAGTCAGATGGATTTTCATATGAGCAGGAAGTTGAAGGGTGTAGGTCTCATCGTTGATTTTCCGTACGACAGGAAAAGGCCCCATGTATTTATCATCCAATTTCTGTGAAGGTAGGAGTGATGCATAATGGCAACGGTTCACCCAGACCAGATTCCCTATATGTATGGGGGGGGAGTTGCGATGATGTTGATCGGCGTACTTTTTATATTGACATCGAGCTTCCATAAGGAATTGATGCATCTGACGATGGATGGACATCAGCTCCTGGGCCAAGGCACCAGCTGCGGGCACTGTAGACGAAGGGAGATCTGGGAAGCACAATCGAGGGTGGAAGCCATAAGTGACATAGAATGGAGAATTCCCAAAGGAGGTGTTGGGGGCATACGTAAATTCCACTACAGCAAGGTATTTCATTCAATCATCTTGCACAAAGTTAATGTATATGCGAAGATATTGTTCCACTGCTTGATTCATGCGTTCAACTTGCCCATTACCAGTGGCGGCTCCCCCTGAAGGAAATTTGGGGTGGTGCCCCCCAAAACACTGCGGGGGTCACCGCCGTGGCAAAACTGTTAAAAAAAACCAACAACCTGCACTGCCATTTATGATAGCTACAGCAGCCTCTGAGCTGCTGCAGAGGCTGCTGTAGCTGTCACTGAACTCGTTCTCCCTTCGGGGACCCACCCGCTCTGCTGGGAGAGGGAGTGGGTCCCCGAAGGGACAAAAAGGCTCAGCTGCTCAGCCGCCCAAAGCATTTTCCTATGGAAAATGCGATTTGGGCGGCTGAACTCCTCCATCCACAGCACGCATGGGACGTGCTGTGGAGGGAGGGGCAAAACCTTTCAATTACACTCAATGGGCGCAATGGAAGATCTCGCCAGGGTGGTCGTGCTGACAGCCCATACGATATAGCTTGACTCAGGGGACTGAGGAAGGGAGGAAGTGTGCATGCGTGCTTCCTCCCTGCCTCAGTCAGTCCATCGAGAGTCTTAGTGCACCTACGCGCAGCGCGTTAGTTCCTGCTCTAGCTGCCTCCCGAAGGAGCAGTCAGAAGGTGAGAAAAGCAGCCTTCAGGTAAGCACTGCCACTGAATGTATGCAGGGGGGAGGTATCAGTCACTGACTGATCCCTCCCCCCCCCCGCATCCACCCCCCTAGGCGCTGAGCCTGTTTTTCCCCCCACCCCGCACCCACCCCTAGTCTGTTCTCCCCACCCCGCACCCTAGGCTGTTCCCGCCCCCACCCCCCCACCCCTCCACCCCAACATCCCCCCCATATTATTTATTT
>QEPC01013489.1:77580-92522 GCA_003113815.1 Sphenodon punctatus | reverse complement strand
CTGGAAACTCTTTGCTGCTGTGTTTTGCCTGTGTTTTGCCAGTGTTTTCTGTGTTTCCCTGTGTTTGGGGTTTATACATTATTTATTTTAAGCTTGATGTGCATGTAGACTGTGTTTTCTTCTATCCGATGTTAACCCTGGGAACTCCTTGATCCTGTGTTTTGCCAGTGTTTTCTGTATTTCCCTGTGTTTGGGTTTATACATTATTTATTTTAAGCTTGATGTGCATGTAGACTATGTTTTCTTCCATCCGATGTTAAACCTAGGAACTCCTTGCTGCTCGGTTATGCCATGCCACTGGCCTACCGTTGCCCTGGCTCCGCCTACCATTGCCCTGGCTCCGCCCACCAGCTCGCCGGCCTTACTGCCCCTCCAAACTAAAAACCCACCAGCCGCCCCTGCCCCTTACTCTGAGGGTGATAAGCCATAGTGGGTTGTAATTTCACCTTAAGGAGGGCAAAAATGCCATTCCAAAATTTAGCAGTAAATTGAGTTCCCCCGTCTGAGACAATTTCCTGTGGTATGTCGTGCAGTTTTACCACATTTTGTACCAATAGCATTACTGTTTGTTGCACTGTGGGTAATCCTTGAGAGGGAATAAAATGCCCCAATTTAGTAAAATGGTCCATCACCACAAGAATGGTGTTGAAACCTTGCGAAGGGGATAGTTTAACAATAAAGTATATCCCCAGACGCTGCCAGGGGCCTTGGGGAACTGGGTGGACTTGGAGAAAAACCAGGGGCTTTTGGTTCCTACCTGTAGTGCAGGCACATACAGCACACCCTTTAACGTACTGGTACACATCCTGAGACATCTGTGGCCACCAAAATTGTCTAGCCAATATTTGTAAAGTATGTTTGGGTCCTGGGTGTCCGGCCAAGGGTGCATCATGGTGTAACCATATAATTTGCTGCCGGGCTTTCTGGGGGACCACAATTTGCTTATTGTAATAGTACAGGGTACCTGTTTTCGTTACTACTGGAAGTAGAGGAATGATTGCATCATTCTGCACCATCTTTTGAAAATACGGCAGAGTTACACTGCCAGCTATGATTAAGTTTGGATTCAGGATCCTCTGACCTTGATCTAACTTGGGTTCTGCAACATCAAACTATGGGATAAAGCATCTACAATGATGTTCTTATGGCCGGGTCTGTAAGAAATATAAAAGATGAAGTGATAAAAGAAGAGCGCTCAAAGTGCGTGGTGAGCATTTGAAATGTGTACCTCTGAAAGAAGGTCAGATTCCTATGATCTGTTATGACCTCAACAGTATGTATGGCACCTTACAAATAATGTCTCCAAGCCCCAAATGCAGCCTTAATCACCAACAATTCTTTATTTAAAATTGTATAATTTTGTTCTGTGCTTGTCAATTTGCAGGAATAAAAAGCACATGGCAACAGTCTTTGTGCTGTAAGATCTTCTTGTAACAATACTACCCCTAGAGCTATATCAGAAGCATCTGTTTCTACTACATATGGTTTTTCACGATTTGGGTGAAGTAATATGGGGGCTTGCGTGAATGCCTTTTTAAGCCTCATAAAGGACTGATCCTGTTCTTGCCCCCACTGGCCCCCACTGGTAACGCTGTCCCTTCCTTAAAAAAAGCCTCAAAGGCTTCGTAACGAAAGCATATTTGGAGATATATTGTCTGTAGTAATTGGAGGTTCCGAGAAAATGTTATAGCGCTTTCACCAGTGAAGGAGGAGGCCATTGTATGATGGCTTTTACATTAGTGTAATCCATAGCTATCACTTGGGGGGTTAGGATATATCCCCAAAACTCTACTGTATCTAAATGAAAGGTGCATTTTGATAATTTACAATATAACTTATTATCACGCAGGCGTTGCAAGACCTTCTTGACATGTTTTTCATGTTCCACTATCGAGTTAGAATAAACAAGAATGTCATCAAGGTATGTTATAACAAAAATGACCAACATATCCCTCAACACATCATTAATCAGATGCTGGAAGGAGGCCGGGGCATTGGCCAGGCCAAACGGCATCATTATACAGATTCGCCACGCTGCCAATACATTTACCAGAGACCTTCTTTAAGAAATGCAACTGTATGCTAAATAATCTAATTTGGAATAGCAGGAAACCAAGAATGAAAAAAATAACCCTTATGAAAACAAGGGACAAAGGAGGCATAAATCTTCCAGATCTGGAAACATATTATAAAGCGACAGTGTTGGGAGCACTCTCAGACTGGTGTTCACAAGGGGATGATCAGGACTGGGTGGAAATAGAAAGGACGGCCATGCAAGTGGAATCATTAAGAAGCGTAATATTGGATCGGAATGACGGCCAATTGCCCTCACCAAAACAACACCCCTTTTTAGGACCCATAGTAAAAAATTGGAGGAAATTACAAAAAAAGGCAAAAATAACACCAGGCAGGTCCCCATACACTCCTATTGATTCAAAAGAGGCCATTTTATTACAGTTAGCCCTGGATTTGAGAAATAACCTAAAAAAGAGACATGTCACCAAAATGCATCAAGTATTCAACAAAGGGAAGTTTATTCCCATACAAAAAATGGAATCGCTAATACAGCAAAAAGTGTAGGCTCTCCATTACTTACAACTAAAAAGTCTGTGTACAGCACAGCAAACGGGAGAGAATTATGGGAGGGACCCATATAAAATTGAAAAAAAATATATTTGAAAAAAGCGAAATTTATAAAGAGCTCAAATCTATATTTTACAGTAACAAGAACTTCTACCTTGAAAGGTGGAGCAAAGATCTAAAAAAAGAGCTAGGAGAACAGGAAGCTAGAATAATTTGGGACCATATGCATAAATGCGCCTCATCCTTAGAAATTAAAGAGGCCAAATAAAATTAACTATGAGATTCTATCTAACCCTAGATAGAACAAGATACACAGTGCCAGGGGGGTAAAGCATTATGCTGGAGGGGATGCAGAGAGTGGGGAGATTACCTACACTGCTGGTGGTTCTGCAGCAGAGTGCAGGCCTTCTGGAGTAAAATCTGGAAGGTAATAAATCAATTAGTTGAGACAATAGTTCCCTTTAGGCCTGAGGTGGCACTTCTGGGTCTCTACCCAAAGGGGGAAGTGCTGGAAGGGAAAACCCAATTGTGCAACATGATATTCCTTGCGGCTATTAATATAATACTTAGACACTGGAAAGACCAAGGAGAGCTACAGATGGAGGAATGGTTGCAAAGAATGATTTTTATGTTCAAAATGGAGAAATTACAAGCGGGGTTACATGGGAAGCTACAAAGATTTAAAGAAACATGGGCTCCTATTGTGCAAATTTTAGATGCTGTTGGGGACAAATAAGTTAAAAACTCTAATCGACACCCAACTCTAATTGACCCTACAGTGACTAAGTATGATTGAAATGCAGGACCAGGACTCCCCAAGGAAAAATGTACCATTTAGCAATGCTGGATTACACACGCACAGGTTAATATCTCTGACATGTTATGTGGTTAAAGTTTACACTGTTATTGAAAAAATATATGACATGACAACATATGTAATACTTACGAACGTTGTTAAAAGCTGGAAAAACCAATAAAAAGTATTTTTTTTAAAAATAAATAAATAAAAAAATGGCCATATTGAGTGCGAAAGGACGTCTTCCACGTGTCACCCTGCCGCACTCAAAGAAGATTGTATGCCCCCCGTAAATCCAATTTTGCATACAGTGTCACTCCTTGTAACTGATTCAGTAACTCAGGGATGAGGGGTAGGGGATATCGATTTTTGACAGTTATTTATTTATTTATTTATTTATAAATTTCTACCCCGCCCCTCCTGCCATGCAGCTCGGGGCGACTTACAATATTAAAACATACAATAAAATTTTAAAAATTTATAAAAAACACCATATTAAAATATTAAACAGGGCAAAAAAAATAATCAGTGTAAATATAAATAGGTGGGGGAACTAAAACATTCCCCTACCCCTCCCTCCCAAAGGCCTGGGCGAACAGTTATGGCATTAATCCCCCTATAATCGATGCAGGGTCTCAGGTGCCCCAGCAGGGGACTTAGAGTGATGTATAAAACCTCGTTGAAGGTTTTCTTCTATATAGGTTTTTAAGGTCTGTAATTCAGGTTCAGCTAAGGCATAAATATGACCATACTGAGGTTCCTTATCAGGTAGGAGGTCTACTGGAAAATCGTACGGTCTTCTGGGTGGTTCATTAAACACATCAGCGTTGTCCTCATATATGGGTTACCACCTATATATGGGTCCCTACTGCATTCAGAATGGTAGATGCAACAGTTGAAATCACTGGAGAAGGCAGTATACGATGCTGTTTACACTGAACAGAGGAAAAATTTACCTACTGTTTCTCCTAATTGATACTGGGATTATGGTATCGAAGCCAAGGAGTCCCTAGTATCACAGGAAACATGGGAGAGCAAATGATGCCCAATTGTAATACTTCCTGATGTCGCCCCACTGTTCCCCATAGGGGAGAGGTCTGTTCCTGTAAGGGGCCTGACGTAAGAAGGGACCCATCTATAGTATACATGGTCTCGGCTTCTGGTCTTTCAACAAGAGGGAATTGATTCTTCCTAACAAAGTTTCAATTGACAAAATTACCTGATGCCCCTGAATCTAAGAGGGCCCATATCACACAGGAGGAATCTGCGTCTTGTTTCAAGGTGATAGGGATCTGCAAGTGGTCAGGGATTGTAAGCGGTTTGATTAATCCCGGGATGACCCCTGTAATTCCCTGGATTTAGCGTTTCCCGACTCCTGTCCAGGGGTGGGGACCATGGGACAGTCTTTGGCAAAATGGCCCGCCTTACCACAGTAGAAGCACAGGTGGTTAACTCGATGCTGCTCTTTTTCGGCTTTAGACAAGGGACCTCTAGAGAAGGGGCCTCTAGAGGCGCCTACCTGCATAGGTTGACTCTCATCCCCTTTTCCCCATTATAGCTTCCAAACCCCTGATCCAGTTCTAAACAATAACCCTAGTTTCCCCTCTTGTCATCTCTCTTCCTTACGTTCAGATAGACGCTCGTCCATCTGACTGGTCAGGGTTACTAATTCAGCCCAAGTTGGGGGAATATCTGAATGAGCTAACTCATCCTTCAATTCCTCATTAAGTCCTTTTGTAATCAAAATCCTCAATACTCAGGCGGCATTTAGATGTGCGTTTAAATCGCACAGCCGTGGCATCGTGCGATTTAAAGCACCACGCACTTCCGGGTTGGTCTGAATGCGATGAGTGCGCACATTTCAGCCTAACCTGAACTGTTGGAGTGCGATTTGAAAAGCTGCTCGGAGCAGCTTTTCAAACTGCACTCCAACAGGTCGGGTTAGGTGGAAATGTTGCATTCAGACCAACCCGGAAGTGCGCGGTGCTTTAAATCGCACACTGCTGCCGCCGCGGCGGCTATGCGATTTAAACGCACGTCTGACTGCACCCTGAGTCAGACCAAGCCAATTCTATGGCTAATTGCTGAAAATTCGTAACATATTCCAGCAAACTCTCTTTCCCCTGACGTAAGGAAAGGATAGCAGTCTTGGCATCCCTGACTCTATGGGTGTGATCAAACAAAAATTTAAACTGCTTAACAAACTCATCGTAATTGACCAACATGGGGTCACGACTCGTGAGCATAGGAGTAGCCCAGGTTAAGGCTATACCTTCTAAATGTCCAATGATAAAGGAGACTTTAAGTCTATCATTATGGTATGTCTGGGGTTGCATAGAAAAGGTCAACTCACATAAGGTTAGAAAGCTCTGAAATTGCTTCCGATCCCCTCCAAACTTATCTATCTTAATGCCTTTGGGTTCTCGCCCACTAGGGTTTAGTGGACCCGAAGAGGGCACCGGAAGTGCAACTCCTGCGGGTCCAGGAAGCACATGAGGTGCTACTGGTGCCTGTACTGCCTGGGCGGCTAATCGCGTTTTCAGACCTGCTATTTCTGTAGCCTGATGCTTAATTTCAAGAGTCATGGCTTGTACTATACAAGCCAAATCATCTAAATCTGCAAAACCTTCCATCCTAGACAAGGGCACAATGCGGGTGAGAAGGGCTGGTGATTCTGTATGGGTTTGGTGGGAAGAAAAGGCGACACTCACCCACACCAGAGTCCTCAAACACATTTGTAGCTAAGAAAGATCTCAGTAGTCCCTTAAGGTCTGTGTATCAAGCAAAAGCTAGTGCTGGACCGGACTCAACATAGAGCACTGGTGGTCTCGCCCTGATAAGGAGGACTCCACTCCTTTACGCATACAGGGAAAAGGAATTGGCGGAGAGCAGATTAGTGGGGGTAGGTCTAGGAAGTGGGGGTCGGGTCCCGAGGGAAGGCCAAAGAAGGGGATAGGACTTCGCTCAGGATCACAGGAATAGGTAGTGAATCCGGGAGGGAACACACAAACTTTCAGTAACACGTACACAATAGCACACACACACGCACCTACACACACACAGACACTCAAGGAAGCAATACCAAACCCAGAGCACAAAGCAACAACAGTAATCCACACAGGAGAAAGGGAGGGGGCCAGTCTCACAGAGAACTGATCACCAGAAAGGCTAAGCAGGTCTGGCTGCCTTTTATAAGGGAGGCTCCTCCCCCTTCCCCAGCCGTGCCCGCAATCTAGCTGAACGACGCACAGGTGGATATATGCTGGTTTCTGGCACAATAGGTACCAGCTTATCCAGCACCTGCCTGTCTGTCTCTTGGTCATTCACAGGGGCAGAGCTATGGTCAGTCTTCCCAAAGGGGCTACTACATGGAATGTCAATGCACTGCCGCCCCCTCCCTCACCTTTCTCTTCCTACCCCTAGCCCCCCACCCAGCATCCCAACGTCCCATACCCCAATACCTGACAGGGGCCAACCCTAAATCCTGTGGATCCTGTGTGCAATGCATGCAAGCTGCACGGATCCCCCGTGGGAATTGCGCGCATGCTTGCATAGGAGATCAACAGTAGGGATGTACACAGTAACTCTTTTTAATTTCTGTTATTAATTTCATTTTCATTATTAAAATTTCACTCATTATTGTTATATTTCATTAGTACTTGTTTCATTTTTGTTCTTTTGTTTTTGATTTCCATTGGTTTTAATGGAATACACATTTTCAGCTTTTACGTTTTTATTTGTCATCCAACTTTTATTAATCTTATTGGGATTGTACCCCAATGGAGGGCATAATGGGTTTCAAATTTCAGAATGAATAGCTAAAGGGATCCTACTTTATGAGCAGTTGAAATTTGTGATTTAACAAATTTCTGTGTACACATTTCTGGATGTAATGTCTTTGTCTCCAATTCGATTTGGATAACACTTGATAAGCCCATACCCCTACATGAGAGACCTACTCCTGCCAAATTTCAAAAGGATTAGATAAAGGGTCCTGATGTTTTAAGTGATTTACTTTTAAATCTATTTCTGGCTGTAACGGCTTTGTATTCCAGCCAGTTTATATGAACTTTGGAAGGCTTCTATCACAGTCTGTTAGGAGTAACTCTACCAAATATCAAAAAGTTCTGATAAAGGGTCCCAAAGTTATAAGCCTTCACAGAATCTGGAGAGTTTGAGCCTATGCCAGGGATTCTTTGATGTTCATCACTGTGGTACCCTCCCTTCTATAGTCCCCTTCCCCTGCCTGTCTCTTAATGGCACTGCATGTGCTATTTAACTGAATAATGAAAGTCTTCAAGACGGAAACTTCATTTAATTATAAAATTTGGACACAATTCACCACCAGCCTTCTGCAGTGGACACGTCAAATATCAGCCGGCTACCCACCCCGGAGTGAGACTGGGTAAACATCTGATGGCTGCTGGCCATAAAATTCAATGCATCACATGTTAACATTGCCCAAAGTTTTATAATGCTGCCCAAAGTGCTTTAACATCTTGTGTGGTATCACGTCTTGTGTGGCAGCCACATGAGACGTTACTGCAATTTAGATAGTCACAGTTTGGGCACCATTTCTATGTGATGCAGACTGACACCAGATGATTATTCCACCCCAGGATGAGGCAGGCAGATGGCTGCTATGCTCTGCATCCTCAGAAAAACTCAGGGAACCACAGGGCATAGTAGCCTTACCCAAAAGGTGGTAGTGTGCTGCCACTCGTGGGCCTGGTCCCTGTCTGCTCCAACTCTTGGCAAGGTTGGAGCACTGGACTTTGAGTGGCAGGTGCCATTGCCATTCCCACACTACCGTGTCATAGCAGGGAGTGGGATGGTGGGAAGGCCAGAGGTTGTTGGGTAGGACAACACTGGGTGTCTGCACATGTGGCAGGCGCCCCAGCCCCCACTGGGGCATGGCAGGACATCCGACAGCGGCTCACCCACGTGGTTTCCCTGCAGATGGCAGACCATGTGTCCTGCTCTCCGCACTGGTCCTGAAGCGTGATGGCTCAGGCTGTGATTGCCTTCCGTGGGGCATGCAGGGGATCAGGCCCTCCCGACTAATGTGAATTCACCCTTAGTGTAACCACCACAAAACATACCACTGAACCACATTGTCAGTGTTAAAACAAAGGTCACAGAAACAACTATTTATCTACATAAGCTATATGTAACACTTAGAACAAACAGTGAGCAACTTTCATGAATACATGTGCTGAGAATGAACGATGTGCCTATTTAAAATAATTCCTACGTAGGAGTGATGAGAGGTAGCTATAGAGCCTTTTGTTTGAGAACCAACCCATTTAAAAGCAGGAAGCTACTACCTCTAACTGCTGAAAAATTTTTCAGCATCAAGTGATCTTACCACAGTAGGAATACTAATGTTTGATGCATTATGAAGATTATTACAGAACTGGTGGTGACTGTTATCCATCAATAGTAATAAAACATACTTGATCTATAGGGATTATTTCTGGGATTGCTACTTCTGAAAATAAAGCTTAGAGCTAGGCAAAGACTTTTCAGGAAAGAAGAGGATGGAAATACAAACTATAGAAGAGGGAAAGCAGGAGATTTTTCGAATAATACCATCAAAGTTTCAAAATCCCTTAATGCTTTCACTCCCTAAGGTGGAAATGGTAAGGCACTGTAAAGTGGGGTACCCCCTTTGGCTACCTTTTTTTGTTTCATCAGGGAGCCTTAGTTCAAGGAGTTTTTAGTCAGCACCCCTTCAAGGTTAGTAATCCCCTCACTGAGGGTGAAAACAAGAACAGCACTAGGCAAGGTGAGCTTGGAGGAGTTTCCAGCTGAATTGTACTAGCTTTACAGATTTCTCTGCAGCAGAGAGATAACTGAACCAAAAAGGGATATTAAAGCAGACTACTTTATTGAGGAATTTGAGGGCTATGGGCAGCTGCTGAAGGGCAGTACACCAGTGCCTAAGGGTGCTGCCCATTAGGCAGCATACTGGATTTGGGGTCAGATGGTGTGCATTTGTGGGAACAACACATGGCACATAGAAACCCTCCCCCATCTTCCATTCCTGTTATTTATTTATTTATTTATTTATGACACCCATTCCTGAAGGCTCAGGGAAGCTCAAAAAATAAGAACAAACTAATAAATTAAGGGGGAAAAAAACACCTCACAACCCCACTAGCAAACACACCCAATACGACCTTCACTCACATCCCTACCACAAAACCACCCATCTCCTATCCCAGCCCTCCAAATGCTATTTCAAACAAAAAAGGCTTGCACTGCCTCCAGAAGATGCTCACGTCCAGGCTCAAGTGAACCTCTGGGGTTCAATAACACAGGGTTAGCAACCAAGAATGCTTACCGGTGGTTTGATAGGGACACATGAACAAGGCGAACAGTCATATGAACAAGTTAAACATATGGTAACTACAGGGACACACTCCCAGCCTATCACAGGGGCCAGTGCAGTGGGGCATGGAAGGTCAGGCAGCCGTTCAGATATGTGTGATGGTTTCGTATTTGATGTTTTATGAAGGGGAGGGGAATACGAAAGGCTGGCGATGAGGAAGAGGGTTATTGCACAACCTCCCTGTGAGTCGGGCTATGTGCATGCGACAGAAGTTTACATCAATACCTCACTACAAGAGGTGTGAGTACAGGAGGGAAGGTGGGTTTTTTGAAGGAATGTATTGAGTATGGGCAGGAGAGATTTGTAATATGGAGGATATGGAGTGGACATAAGATGTTGGGTTTGAAAGAGCTGGTTTTTGCAGCTGTTTTTTGAATTTTTATTGGGGCTGATTAATTGCATTTTAATTAATGGTACTTTTAGTATTTTTAAAAAGGAGGAAAAGGTGAATGTGAAGGGGAATTGGAGTTGAGTGGGTGGCAATGTTATTTATATTTTTGTTCTCTATAAGCCACCTTGAGTCCTTTTTAGAGTGAGAAGGGTGGCATATAAATCAATTTTAATAATAAAATACTTTTCTCCATCCCTGATGAATGTGTATTCTAGCTGCCTTTGACCAGGGGTGGCTGGTGGGTTTGGAGGCTGGTGGGGCAGTGGGTGGATTCAACCTGCTGGTGGTGGGCATAGCCTAGGAGTGGAGCCAGGGCAACAGTAGGCAGAGCGAGGGCAACGATAGGCAGAGCCAGGGTATAACCCAGCAGCAAGGAGTTCCCAGGGTTAATGTTGCATGGACATTACATTACTTAATGCTGGGAACGCTGCTGTGTGAAGCACTGCCACCGGGGAATAGAGAACCCTCTTTCTAGGGTCCCGGCCACTCTCCTCTCTCTTTCCCATCGGGTCCAAATTAACCATAGTAGGTTAAAAAATAGATCACATTGCCATCGCCTACCTTTATCCTGAAGCCTCGAATCCTCAATTTTCATAGCATGCTTGGCCACCTGTAGTCTTCTGAAGGTGTAGGCTTTGGGACAAGCCTTCCTTCTGGCTGGAGAACTTGGGAGGACTGAGTTAGCTCCCTGTTCTATGAAAAGCCGAATCAGAAGAAAATGAAAGGCAAGAGAAGAACAGGACAGAGGTGAAGTAGGAGGGAAAGGCTTTGGTTTTGGAGCATGAGAAGAGGAAGGGGGAAGAGATGGGTTCAGTGGGGAACAGGGGGAAAGGGTTTCCTTGTTGTCTGCAGCCTTTACTTTTGCCATGCTCCTACCTACTTTCTCCTATGTTCACAAGGAGAGCGAGGCGAGGTGTCGAATCATGCCAGATCTCAGACAAACTGGATAGAAAAAAGAAGCAAATTACATTAGATGTATGCATTTTGAATGACATTTTACATTTTGTTTCTTTGTCAACCTCTCTGCCAAAGAAGAGGTCCAAGACGCTCCCAATCCCGATGCCATCACTTACCATTATCCTGAACGCTCTTCATTTTCATGCTCTCCTTAGCTGCCTGTAGTTTTCTAGGGTAGGCTCCCAGCCGCCAGAAAGCCAAACGCCTGTCCAACTACACAGGCCTTTAAAAAAAAAGTTTGGCCCCTTTTGGGGCTGCATTGCAAGCAAACCAGGCCCATCCAGACCAGCATCCCTAGTAGCTACACCACCAAATGCCTGACCAAGCATACAGGCCCTTTTAAAAAGTTTGGCCCCTTTCAGGGATGCATTGCAAGCAAACCAGGCCCCTCCAGACCAGCATCCCAAGTAGCTACACCACCAAATGCCTGTCCAACTACACAGGGCCTTTAAAAAAAAAGTTTGGCCCCTTTCGGGGCTGCATTGCAAGTAAACCACGCCCATCCGGACCAGCATCCCTAGTAGCTAACGCCACCACCAAACGCCTGTCCAAGCACACAGGTCCTTTTTAAAAAAGTTTTCTCCCTTTTAGGGCTGCATTGCCAGCAAACTAGGCCCTCCAGACCAGTATCCCTAGAAGCTACACCACCAAACGCCTCTCCAAGCACACATGCCCTTTTTTAAAAGTTTGGCCCCTTTCGGGGCTGCATTGCCAGCAAATCAGGCCCATCCAGCCCAGCCCCATTGCCCATCCAGACTCCCCATGCCCCCCCCCCCCTCCCCTGTGTCTGTCAGTGCACCCACGCCCCCCCCAATTAGGGTTGCTATAGACACAAATTTTTAGAAGGCACTTATGAGATATACAGGTTGCAGGACTGCATTGGTTCCAACAGTCACAAGCACTCTCCACTCCCCACCCCCCTGCTGTTCCACCGGCCAATAGCACACTGTCACACACACACACACACACACAGAGCCATGTATTGCTCCCCGAGTCCTCCCCCTCCTCCTGCCCACAGAGGACCAAGAACTATAGCCCATAGAACATCCTGCGCTGCCAGTTTCCCAGCCCATAGACCTTCATGAAAGCCTGCCCTCCAGCGATCCTGACAACACGTTGCAATGTCTACGAATATGCACTGGATGGCACTCCCTAGCCGCCAATGTGCATTCTTTGAATTTTTGCCCCTTGCAGGGCTCCGTCTCCTGAGTCCTCCTCCTTGTAAGTTGTTGCAGTGTGTCCCCTCCTCCCCCGCGGCCCTGCATTCCCCTTGCGACCTCCTGGCCTTGGCGTTTGTTTTCTCATGTGCGCATGCGCAGAGCACAGCAACACGCTCGCTCATGCACACTCTTGAACCAGGAAGTTCGGAGCACCGGAGCAGCTTATTATTATTATTATTAACAAACATTTATATAGCGCCAGCAGTGTACATGGCACTTTACAAAGTAATAAAATAGACACGGTCCCTGCCCCTAGGGCTTACAATCTGAGCGACAGGAGCTGGGGGAGAGACATAGGAAGGGGAACAGAGGGAGAGACAAGGGGTCTAACATTCATGAAGATGCGAGGTCTCAAGTGCACGTACTTGGCTTGGTTACGATGAGAATGACAGCAGGCAGGTCCATGTGGCAAGGATAAGGGTAAACAGATCGTAGGTATAGGAATAGTGGCTCAGCAGGATAAAGAGTCAGACAGAGCAGAGCGAAAGAGGTGAGTTTTAAGGAGAGATTTGAAGGTATGAAGGGAGGGGGCAAGGCGGATGTGGACAGGGAGGGAGTTCCAGGCATGGGGGGCAGCAAGTGAGAAGGGACGAAGGCGCTTAGGGGAGCAGGGAAGGCGTGGAAGGGTGAGAGAAGGGACAGAGGAGGAGCGAAGTGCACGGGCTGGAGTATGGAGGGCGATAAGTGCAGAGAGGTAGGGGGGAGCAAGGTTGTGAAGAGCTTTATAGGTGAAGACTAGGAGCTTGTGCAGGATTCGTTCAGGAAGGGGAAGCCAGTGAAGCGAAGAGAGGAGGGGCTGCACATGGTCGAAGCGACTGGCGAGGTAGATGACCCTGGCAGCAGAGTTTTGGACAGAGATGAGGGGAGAAAGGTGAGACCGGGGAAGGCCAGTGAGAAGGAGGTTACAGTAATCGAGGCGAGAGATGACCAGAGCATGAACAAGAGTTTTGGCAGACGAGACAGAGAGAAAAGGGCGAATCTTAGCAATGTTATGGAGGGAGAAGCGACAGGATTTAGCAAAAGAGTCAATGTAGGGTTTAAAAGAAAGGGGTGAGTCAAAGATGAAGCCTAGGCTACGGGCTTCACACAGCCATGCCAGGGCTCTGAATAGTCCACCTGACTCCACCTCACTGCCAGAACTGTCTTTAACTACTGAGAGGTACCTTTTTTTAAAAGATGGAGGCATGGAAGCCTGTAGGGGCAGTGCCCTGGTGCTGGCACTGTGCCTGCTTTTGACTTTGTAACTCTATACGCATGCATGCTTAATCTGGGGTGTGTTTATGAGGGTGTCATAGGATTGGGGCCTCTGCCCCTAGCCTTGTCTGTTGTGACTCAGTTTTCAGGGCTTGCAGCTCTCACTAGACCAACTCCCTCTCCAGAATGGATTCAGCCTGCAACAGGTGAATTCTTGTTGTCACCTTTGAGCCTTAGAGTTTCCCAAGCACAGACTCTTTCTCTCTAGGTTCACCTGTGTTTGTAAACCCCGAATTAACCCAAACTGTGTAAGTCCAGTGTTAAGAATTCCACTTAACTGCACTAGGTTCAAGTAAAGGAAGATTAGTGAATAAATCATCAATAAAACATGGAGTGCAAGATTATACTCGAGTGCAGTAAATCAAAATAACATAACCAAATAACACATTCCTATTAGTTCTCCTAATTTAGGATTACCCTAATCAAAGTCCAAGGATATTTCAGTCTGTTTCTCAACGAGCGATGGGAGGCTGGTCTGGTACAAGTCTTAAGGTTTCCAATAGATCAGTCCTCACTTCATAGCTTGTTTGGTGCAGCCCTTCTCTGGCTGGTTCTGTTGCTGATGACTTAAGATGATGGTGAAGTTCTCCCCTTAAATACTTTTTGATGGTCCTTTGCTCCCTTTCTCACCTAGGTGAATCTGTGTCAGCCTGCATGTTGGCAAGCATCTAGTCCATTAGCAAGTCAATGGTTGTTTGCTATAAGGTGCTAGGCAGTTTCTGGTTGCACAATTTCATTCCTGCAATGACTTAACAGTTGCTTAACATTGCTTATGAAGCGGGTTTTCAGTTCTCAACTTAGATCATATACATGTTGTCTTAACATTGTCCTTTCCATATTTGTTACACATATGGTCTACATGTATCCCAGTATCTCTTCGTGAAAGAAGGGAAATCCAAAATAACAACTAACAGTCCTGTTCTAACTTGGGTTCACAGATATCTTGACTTCAGTCATATGTATGTTGCATATGTAATATATGAACTCATGCTTTTCTAGGCATTGTTTAAACAGAGGAGACAAGGTTCTTATAGATATATAGATACATAGATACATTTTATGTATCTCTGTAGATACATAAAAAGAAATGAGCAGATGCAACATGTGGGTGATTTCAGACATTACGAGATCACGCTGAACCACACTGAACCACGCTGAACCCCCCCGTGGGGCCAAAGGGCCCTGAACGTCTGAACGGCGCGTGCCAGATGTTCATCATGCTCAATACCCACATGGGGTCAGGTTCAACCACGCTTCCCGGGCTAGCCGGGGGAAGGTCCCGGGAAGCGTGGTCAAACGAACCCCCACAGGGAACCAAGCAAAAGTAACGTCTGGACGCCAATCCCC
>QEPC01013489.1:51205-70586 GCA_003113815.1 Sphenodon punctatus | reverse complement strand
CATTCCTAAATTCTCTCTCTGACCTTCAACATGTCTGGCCACCATGCTGGTGGCACCTAGCTAGTAAGACTAGGGATAGGCCTTTCCTATCACAATGTACTTCTCAATAAAGTAGTTTACTTTAATCTAGAAACAATCTACAAGGTCTTGATTACTACTAAGCTGTTGCTACTAACAATTCAAGCTGCTTTTGGGGTTTTGTTTTTCTAACCATTAATAAAATCCCAACATAAAGCATGTTCTATAGACCTGAAAATTGAGGTCTATAGAACGTGCCTCTTTGAAAGCCCCACGTCTGCAGCTGCCACTGCTGAAGAAAATGGGCAGCACGTGACTTCTCTACCTGCTCTGCTTCAACTACTGGTGGGGTGCTTTTAAACAGACTAGTCAGCCTTGGGATGAAGCAGGCTGGCGCAGCCAGCGCCAGGGCAATCGTCCGTCTAAAAGCACCCAATGTAACATCTTCCCAAGATGGAACAACATGAAAAAATGTTCATGCTGTTCAGTGTTTACCAGGAAAAGCTCAGGGCTGCAAGGCAAGATCTCCATTGGAGGAGGCTGATCCCAGCTGCAAAACAAACCCCCAGCTGGTGAAACTGACAAAGCTCAGGGCTCCACGGGAAAGGCTTTGCTTCTCATCAGGCTACTCCAGTCTGCATAACAATTGCCCACACGCCCCTCTTTCCCATTGGTTAAATGAGCAAGGCTGCTCCCACCTGTGAAACAGCTGGTGAAATTGACAAAGCTGGGGTTGGAAGGGAAACCTGCTGGAGGGTACAACTGACAGCGTTGCTCTGACTGCAATTGCTGACGATAATAAACAAACCTTCATTCCGTGGCATGTTTTTGGCTGCCCTGTGTGTCTGTTGAGGGGTTCCCTCCTTGGATTTGTTCCAGAGAAAAAAATCTGAGCAAACCTGTGTTCCCTCTGTGGCTGGTTCCTGGATTTATGTAAGCAAATGTAATGTTTGCCCTCATGCTAGCAGCTGGAACCATGGAAAATGTTATGTGTGGAGCTGGAGACATCCCCAGATACATCCTCATAGCTTGCCACCTTCGTCCCTCCCTCTCTTCTGGCCACCTTCTCTCTCCCCTACCTTCAGCACACACTTACTCTTTCCTGCACATCCCTGTTGCTACTGTTGCCAGAACTCTCCTAATTCAAATTAGTTGCTGCATCAAACAGAATTTATATACAAAATTGGGAAGGGCTGCCTCCATTTGAAAATTGTTCCTATCTGAGCCAGAGTGGAGGAAGTAGTCTGGAAGAGGTACACATTCTCAGATACCCTCCCCAATACATTCTGCATTCCCTTCCCTGTGATAATAACACTGAGACCCATTGCCCAAGTTGATAACCACTGAGTTCTATAAATATATTAATACTACTGTACACATGTCACACCTCTTCATTTGTTTTTATATTGAAAAACTTAGTTCAAGGAGCATGTGGCCTCTGTTTGGAAAATGCCTAGACTGTCATGAGTGCTTCCAGTGGGAGGAGAAGAATCTCATCTCAGTGTTGTGACAGAGGTCTGCCATACTGTTACAACTTTGGGTGTTTTTAAACAAGTGAGGCTTAGTCAGTGGGTGTCCATGGCCGCTGAGTGGCACAACTATAGAGAAGCCACTCAGGTCGTGTGTGTGGGCAGGGATTCTAATGGGTGGCCCCCAGTGTGGCTACCACAGCAACGGACAAGGCAAGATGATGACATTTGTGTGGCTGGCCTTTTAAATTGACATGTCCCAGCTGTGAGCACTGGGGAACTGGGCTCCCCAGCGCTCATGGCCAGTTCCTGTGATTTGCAAAGACTGTGTTCCCTGTACACTGTGGCTCTGAGCAGCGGACCTGTCTGCCGGCATAGGTGGCCACCCCTGTTCAAATGGGTAGGGGATGCATGGGCACCTGTTGCCGTGCACTTTTGGGGCTTGCCCCACATGGGGCACTCGGGATGTTTTGGTAGAGCCCTGTTCATGGCCATGACTGGATGCTGAGTGGCTCACAGGAGAACGCATCCCCCCATTTCACCAGACGGGTGGTTGGATGAGTGGCTTCTGGTTGGCCATGGATAGTAACATCTCATTGAAAAACATCCTCTAACTATGCCCCCATAGAATGCTGGTGAGAGTGAGCATTTATTTCTTCCACAGAACAAGAGGTCTTCTGAAAGATTCAAAAATATGAATATATTTCTTATCTGAAAAGTGTAAGTGCTCTCCACTGCCAATTATATAATAAGAATAATGAAGAAAAAATGATATAGAGCAAAGTAATGAGCACCCAATCAAAACACTTAGGTTGCATAGCATGTTAGACTTTGTGGAGAAGAATCCACTTGAAATTCTAAATAACACTCCATGCTTAATTGTCTTGCACGCTGCAGAGGGTCTGTGGCATTAACTAAGAATGATTTACAGATGGGAGTGTAGAATTATTGAATTCTTGGTCATACAGACTAATATTCACAGGAGAAATAAAATACCGTGGCAATACAAAAAACTATACATTTAGGGCCACATTCTATTTCCACACTATTTATTTATTTATTTAGAAAATTTGTATCCCACCCCTCCTGCCATAGGCAGTCTGGGGCAGCTAACAACAATAAATATATAAAAATACAATAAAATAATTAAAATATTTTCACTAAATAACAATAATAAAAAACACAAAACCCCCACTCCACCCCCTCACCAAACTATACATATATGATACTTTCAATGAAGCGCAAGCATGTTTGAAGGTAAAATCTGTCCATAATGTTTGAAAGTCATCTCCTAAGTGCACTTGTTAATATGAAAATGATAGGCCAGATTCTTTGAGCATATACATCAGGTTACTGCACTGCATCTCATCGGATTTCAGTTAAGTTACTCTTGAATTAAGTGTAGTTAAAAGCAAGGCTAATGTGATAAGACTAAGTAATTCATTGAATAAATATTGCTTCTACTTGTATTAATTAATGGTGGTTGAAGATACCAAAAATGAGTTGTTGTTTATTAAGTGAGCCCCCCCCCCCCCCCATTTTAAAGTTGTTTCTTGTTTCTTGTTTTCCTGGTATTATACATTTTCTTAAATATTTAGATATCATGATTTTAATACATACTGCATCTGCAAGAACATTAGTCTGGGGGTATTATTAGACATCTCCAGTCTTCTTAAGAACAAATAATGGAAAGCTATAGTATCGTTTGCCTAGGTTTATCATGCATTTAAGATAAGAACATATACAGGAACCTAGGTAAGCGATACTATAGTTTTCTATACATGATTCAGGTACTGGATGGATTCAAGGTGATAAGCCCTTGAGAGGACCATAATATGATTATTCTGCAGAGAGCAAATAAGATTATCCATAACAAGCTTATCCACTGATGAGTTCATGCTGTGCTGATACAGAACAACCTGACACAATTGTAAGGTAATAATGGGGAGGGGGAGTGTGTGTTTGCAGGGGAAGAAGTAGTGTTTGAACTATGAAACCTCTAGTGATTAATGCAACATCACCTAAAGCCCCTTACACACTAGTATCATAACATTTTCTGAACTCCTCAAAATGTAGATTCCAACCTGGGGTGAAATCCTTATTCCACTGCAGTCTGTAGGGAAACTTCCATTGATTCAGTGGAGATGTGATTTCATAACAGACTTTTTGAGGATTTTGACTTAGACGAGCTTACGTTTGCCACTTTTTCAATGATCTGTGATTCCATAAGTAATCTCTCACAACCATCCATCCACTCTTCCATGTGGTAGCGATATTGGCTCTGCTGACACGGCCTCCTCCCCAAATTTGTGGCATTAGCGTAATAATTCTCTAGCTGCATTTCCCTTTACTGGTTCACTACCTTCATTACTTCCAAGGTAAAAGAAGTATATCTGCAATTTGAAGGCATTTGATAGAGACTTTCATTTTTTATATTTTTCTGCTTGCAAGCAATACATCAGGTTAAAAACAAATAGCACAACCAAGGGGCAGATATACGCCCTTTTCACCCAGACACTCTAACACTGATAAAAATGGGTGTTACATTTTATTATACATGTTGCAGGGCACCCATGGAGCACACCTGAAGCTCTGCAACATGTATAATAAAATGTAACACCCATTTTATCAGTGTTAGAGTGTCTGGGTGAAAAGGACCATATAAGAAACTCCCTTATCAAGACATATCTAATCCAGATTCTTTTTTCTTCTGGACATGTCTTCTGTTTCTGTGTAGAGGCAAGTGCTTGAATGAGCAAGCCTTTAGTAAGCAGCCACCACCAGCAGCCCTGCACGAAATCTTGGGGGAGAGTGATTCCCTGGTGCTGTGTGCCCATCATGTGTCACATCTGCTTCTTAAACTATCTTAGGTAATTACATGTGCACATTAGGTTTGATATGAGTATTGAGTTCATTTCCACATGTTTTACACTGCTTTAATTTCCATGTGGCAAATTCTGATTTGAACGATTAACTTCACCCATCATTTCCTGAATCTGCCTCCCCTTTGGGTTAGGTGGTGGCATTTATGTCCCCAGTTTGTACACAAGGAAATCTTGACCCAGACAGAGATTAAGTGTCTTGCCTGATGTTCACTGGTGTTACTGTTCACGACAGCCAGTAATAAAAACATATCTCCTGCTCCTCAGTTCCTGCCATAAGGATCTCTCCTATTCTGCTGGTATGGAGAGAGAAAATCCAGTGTGCTATTTCTTCCCAGGCTGTAGCACTGTGTATTGAACTACAACAAGAAAAAGGTAAGGGCCAGGGGACATAGCCACATCTCCGCTCACTCCCCATGCATTTTCTATCCAACTGGAAATGGAAATGGGAGGGAAATGGGATCTTACCGTGTGGAGGACAGGGACTAAAGTGCTAGATAGTCCTAACTCAGCTCTTTTCAGATGTCTGTAGGGGGATTCATATGTTTTTAGTAACAGGTCTGGCCTTAGAATTTATGGGTCCTGGAGAGGAGGGCCCAGCAGGGTGTGTGTGTGTGTGTGTGTGTGTGTGTGAGGCCACTAGAGGGGGACAGGGCTTACCTGGGTGGAGCAGCTAAGGTCCTACGTCTACCCCAGTAGCCTCAAAACCAGCAACGGGACCCTGGGAGCTCCAAAGGCTGCCACATGCCACTGCAGTTCTGGAGGGCACTGGGAGCCCTAGGCCACTGCTGAGAATGTCAGGAGAGGTGACCAGAAGAATCTCAGAAATATCAGGGGTGAGAGTGATGGGAGTGGTCTACAGGACACTAATGGAGAGCGGGGTTTGAGACAGTTTACCTTTTTCCTCACTCCACGGCCAGTTCTATTTAGGAAGTCATATTAGGACTAAACAAAAGCCAGCCCTGTTAGGGAAAATTGTAATGAGCATGCTTCCAAAAGGTAGTTGTAAAAATTTGTGCTGTAATGTAAAGAAAACTTTTGTTTCCAAAGTACATTTTTTTTTCTTTTCCTGCATTAACATAGCTAAGGATATGGCAACTTGGCAAGTCATCTCAATTTTGTTAGATGAAGAAAACCACTGCTGTAGTATTATCAATTTATTTTATCCCCTCTCTCTAGACATAACATCCATAGGACAAGTTATTTTATCATTCATCTAGTCACTAAACATGACTCCTGGGTATCCTATCCAGTTTCTCTCTCTCTCTGATTTGAAATTTAGGCTCCAACTTTTATTTTAATGTTAGGATCTTAAGTGAACATTTTAAGTGAGCTGCAGTGGCTTATGGGAGACAGATTTGAGTAGCCTTACAGCTTTCTAATGAGAGTGCTGGGGTAATTATTTTTAATTACCTTCCATCTCATTAGATTAGCAGATGGCAGTTATGTAACCTCACCATAAATTGCTGTTTGTTATATAATCACATCTTCTCTATGAATGCTAATAAAACAGCATTGTGTGTAGTGACAATCCAATGAAAAATTTCTTACTTCTACCAAATGGGAGGAGCTTATTTCTGATTTTACACTGATAGAAATTCTGATCAGTATCACTGAAGGGATAGTACAATCATTCTTATCCAGATACTTTGGGAGACATGCTTTTTCTCTGGATTATAGAGATGTCCATCTGAGGAGGGTGGGACGTTCTACAGTATCAGAAATGCAGTGCAATTGAAAGCTGTAAGGTATAGGAGGTCCCTTGCACATAGTAAGTCCTTTCAGGGGATGGACCCTACTCCTACCTTCTACTGTAAGCTTAGTCCAAACTGAATTATTTTCTGTTCCCAGCCCTGTGATATTCCAGGGCAGCTTAATGAGGAGTATTAATGAGGTGGCCATTTAAGAATGGCCTGTCCATCATTTTTGACTCTGCCATCTTCTAGGACTATAAAAGTAGCAGACCCCAGGCATCTGACAGTCTGCTACAGTCTGCAAGAGTGATGGGTGCTCTGGAAAACTAGACTTGTTGGTGGGAGCTATTCCCAGTACTGAAGCAAATATCCAAGATAGGTGACTGTAACCTAGGGAGGGAGCTAATTCTTCCAGCTAACACCAAAAGCAGAACTTGGAAGACAATTGAAAGGCAGCACCGGCCTATGGTGGACTCCAACCTGTTATGGTGCCCAACTAATTCCCACATGTATACATCATTCCTGATAAGAAATAGCACTTTCTTAGTTACATTCTTTTTTTGGTGTTATTTGACAAATACTATAGACAGTGTGGGGTTATAAAGAGATACCATGTTGTAAAATGTATGCACAGCAGATTAAAGTTAAGGATGACCAATTGGCCATTCAATCTTAGGAATTGTCTGATTATTACATGTTTGACTTTTCACTCTACGCAATGCATTCATGATAGTTTTTTGGCATGGAATATCTATTGGCGAAGTACAGGCCCAGAATTGTGGAATCCTTAAAAGGTTCTGATTTTAATTTTCCTCTCCTTGTTTCATTTCGTTCTCAGCTTGTTGCTTCCCTATCCCATCCTTAAAGATGAGTCCCACTGAAAGCAGTATTTCATTCCCTAACCTGCATGTACTGCTGATGTGCCAAGTGTTTTTCTTCTCCTATAGTGATGATGCAAACTGTACTATCTTCCTGCAGCAAAGGGACAGTGACTTTTCCACCTGCTTTGGAAGTGGTGAAATGAAACACTACTGTTGTATGTAAATTACTGTACTATGTAGTGATGGTAATAGCATTGTGTTTTCACGGTGCATTATTCCTTGATAATGTGGAGATGATAGCACTCGTCTTTAAGGACGGGATAGGAAAGCAATAAGCTGAGAAGAACATGAAACAAGTAGAGGAAAATTAAAATCAGAACCTTTTAAGGATTCCACAATTACAGGCTTTATCAAGGAATAATGCACCATGAAGACACAATACTATCACCATCACTACATTGTCTAATCAATTACATACAACAGTAGTGTTTCATTTCACCACTTCCAAAGCAGGTGGAAAAGTCACTTGTCACTTTGCTGCAGGAAGATAGTACAGTTTGCATCATCACTATAGGAGAAGAAAAATGCTTGGCACATCAGCAGTACATGCAGGTTGGGGAATGAAATACTGCTTTCAGTGGGACTCAGAATTTATATTCAGAATGCTTCAGTTGCTTTGAGGAATCACAATAACAATAGTACAGCACAGTTTCAAAGGTCTAATAAATTAGATTTTCCTTGGCTCAGTCAAAAATACTACATTCAGCAGTTTCAACAATGGCAGTCTCATCTAATTAAATTAAGTGCCTTACCCGCCCATGCCAGCAACACTTCTTAGGGCTGAAGCAGTAAAGTTTTGCAAGATTGCTAATCTGGCACACGTCCCAAAGAGACGATATACACTTTTTAGAGAGCAACTGTGGAGATGTCATAAATAAACAGTTGAGACCCACCAAAGAACATGGCACATATCAGGCCTCCTTGCGAAGGTGTAAGGACACAAAAAAGCAAAGGTGATGTATACATTATGAAAACAGCAGAATAATTTTGTATATCCTTTCTGATATGTTTCAGCATCTTTTTAAGGTCAGGTTTTATCCCCTCTCCTCTCTGCCCCCATCTAGTTTGGGTTGTAGTCACATTGGAACTTTTTACGGAGTAAAACATCTCACAAAATAGAATTGTTTGGCCCTTTAATTGTATTGGGGCTGGGGGGGGAAATCACCACATTGATTTTAGTTGGATTATTTCTAAATCAGGTATTATTTGATTTATTTTATTTTTTATATATTTTATTAAAACATTTGAGATCTCACCCCTCCTGCCAAAGGCAGCTCGGGACAGCTTACAGTATATAAAAGTATAAAAACACACATAAAAATACATGAAGAGCAATATAAAACATCTAAAATAGGGGGAAGAGGGAAAAGGGGGAAACATCCCCCCATAACAATAAAAACCCACCCTCACATATTTCCCCTCACCAAAGGCCTGGCAGAACAGCCAGGTCTTTCATTGACGTTGAAAAGAGGAGAGGTCTAGAGCCAGCTGGGCTCTGCTGGGTGGGAGTTCCACTGTCTCAGCACGGTCACCGAAACCGCCCTCTCCATACTCACCCCCAGGGATACCCGGGGGACTTTGGGAAGGGTGCTCCAGGTTGACCACAGGGGCAGAGTCAGAGCATGGAGAATGAGTCGATCCATCAGATATATTACTCATGGTAAATCAGGGAAGAAGAATCTGAATCATAATATTCAGTGTATGATTTCAAAAGTGCTGACAATTTTGATAAGCTTTTAGCATCAGGCTTTTCTGCCAATGGATCTTTGCCCAATTTTGCCATCTCATTAACTGGTCCAGTTAGCTCACATTTCTTTTAGCTTTAAAGATAAAGATACTTCATTCTTCCATAATCACAGTCTCCCTCTGTATAAAACAATTGCACTAAATAGACTTTTTTTTTTAATGACTGGTGGATACTTTCTGAAATATTAGCAAATCCTTTTGAAATTTTCAATAATACTGTTTTCTGTATAACCTTCTACACACTCTGTTGGAGAGAGGCATCAAAGCAAAGAAAATAAACACAATGCATCATACTGTATGGTAGGCAGGAAGGAAAATAAATGTGTGCTATCTTGAACTTATTAAGTTTGTATATGCATTGAGGTAGAAGTTAGGGGAGGTAATTATCTCAGAGAAAACACTATTCCCACGATATCTTACTCCAGCTTATAGGAACACAGAAGAGACCTGCTGACTGAGAACAAAAGAGCCGAGATAGAGTCTAGAGGGAGTTGAGGATCTGAGAAATGATCTGGTAGATAGGATGTGGCTGGTCTATTGAGAGCTTTAAATGTCAGGACTCAGGAGGAGAGCTTTAAACACAGACCTGAAGACAAAAAGGAAGTGTGTGTGGTGGGAAGGGGGGGGGGCGGGTATGGTGAGTCTGGGATAAAGTAACAATCGTAGTTTTAAAAGGCATGATTTAGCATAGAAGCATAATGAGCGGTCAATAGGGAGAGCAGGCTACAAATGTCAAATATCAATCAATATCAGAGTGCTGGACAGATTGCAAGTAGCAGCCTAAAGGTTAGCTTAAGATCCTGGATAATGCTGTGATCACGGAGCGATAAATAAGGAATTAAGCTGCTAAAGCCATTCAAATCAGTCTGTAGACACTGTAGTCCTAGCTTAGCTTTTGCATGAGAAGGGCAGCACTTTCAGATGTGCATTCAAGTGAACTTTACACTTACACTTAAAGCCACAGGTGGCGGCTTTGGAAAGGAGTGTGTTTTGCCAGTTACACCTGGAACGGTGGCTTCGGCTGTATAGCTCACACTCCGACCCTGCCACCATCATCCATGCCTTCATTACCTCAAGGCTGGACTACTGTAACTTGCTCTACATGGGGCTACCCTTGGTGACGGTTCAGAGGCTGCAGCTTGTGTAGAATGCGGTGGCCTATCTCCTCATGGGGACGGGTCGCCATGAGCACATAACACTGGAGCTTCGTTTGTTGCACTGGCTGCCTATAGTCTCCTGGGTCCAATTCAAGGTGTTGGTTCTTACCTGTAAAGTCCTATACAATCTGGGTCCTGCTTACTTGCGGGACCGCCTCTTTCCCTGGGTTCTGGATTGGCCCCTGCAGTCGGCTGGGAGTGCCCTTCTTGAGGTCACCCTATTGTGACCTCACACACACACACACACACACACTCCAGGCCACACACACATATTTATATTGCAAATCAAGGAATCATGGAGGGGTCATGGTGGATGCATGGCCTGACTGGGTGCAGAGGGATCAGGGTGGGTGGGTGGCCTGGAGGGGTGGAGAGGGAAACTATGCATTCATAGTTGGGAATGGATGGGATTGGGAACTATGTATTTGAATAAATAAATGGGGATACCCATCAAATATTTATTTATTTTTTATTTATTTATTTTTAAATTTATATCCTGCCCCTCCTGCCCACAGGGCAGCCCGGGGCGGCGAACAGCATTTTATTTAAAACAATAATAAAATTTTAAAACAATTTAAAATACACTACATGGGGAAAACCCCCATCCCTATCCCTACCCCCACCCCACCCCTACCCCCCACCAAAAGCCTGACGGAACAGCCAGGTCTTACATATATGCCGAAACAGCAGGAGAGTGGGCGCCATCCAAGCCTCCTCCGGAAGCGAATTCCACAGCACAGGGGCAACCACCAAAAAAGATCTAACATCGGTGGCCACCCACCTCGCCCGGGGAACCTCCAAAAAGGCTCCCACGGACAATCTCAAGGGTCGCACGGGTACAAGGGGAGTGAGGCGATCCCGCAGATAGGCTGGGCCTAGGCCGTGAAGGGCTTTAAAGGTTAAAATCAGCACCTTGAACCTGGACCGGTGCTTTATAGGCAGCCAGTGCAGAGCCCGGAGCACTGCTGTCATGTGCTCCCTGCGACCCGCCCCCGTCAGGAGACGGGCCGCAGCATTCTGCACCAGCTGCAACCTCCGGACCAGCTTCTCGGGCAGCCCCACATAGAGCGCGTTGCAGTAATCCAGCCTCGAGGTGATGAAGGCATGGATGACAGTGGCGAGGTCGGAGTCTGAGAGATACGGCCGAAGCCGCCGGACAAGATGTAACTGCCGAAACGCACTCCCCGCCACGGCCACAACCTGAGATTCCAAGCTGAGCCGCGAATCAAGGAGCACACCCAGACTCCGCACTTGAGACACCATGGGGGGGCGAACCCCCCCAACAAGAGGAGATTCAACCACCCCCAGGCTCCCCAAGCCCTCGCCCACCAACATCACCTCCGTCTTGTCAGGATTCAGTTGCAGATGGCTCAACCTCATCCAAGCCCCCACAGCTGACAGGCACTGGGAAAATAAGGAGACTGCATGGCCTGGGTCGGTGGAAAAGGAGAGGTAGAGCTGAGTGTCATCAGCATACTGATGACACTGCATGCCCTGAAACCCCCTCACGATCTCCCCTAACGGCTGCATATAGATGTTAAACAAGAGGGGGGACAGAATGGCACCCTGCGGGACTCCACACGTGAGGTCCCGGGGGGAAGACGTACACTCCCCCAAGACCACCCGGTGAGTTCTCCCGGCCAGGAATGAACGAAACCAGTCCAAGACCGTTCCGCCAATTCCAGCACGGTCCTGCAGGCGAGTCACCAACACCTCATGATCGACTGTGTCGAATGCAGCCGAAAGGTCTAGCAGGACCAGTAAGGTCTGACGACCCTGGTCCAACGCCAGACGGAGATCGTCAACCAAGGCCACCAATGCCGTCTCCGTACCATACCCAGGCCGAAACCCAGACTGGGAGGGATCAAGGAAACCGATGTGGTCCAGATGCTCCTGGAGCTGTCGTGCCACAGCCCGTTCAATAATCTTCCCTAAAAAGGGAAGATTAGAGACCGGCCGATAACTGGCAGGAGCATCAGCGTCAAGAGATGGTTTCTTGAGCAGGGGTCTAACCACAGCCTCTTTTAGGCAGTCAGGCACCCTGCCCTCCCGAAGGGAGGCACCAACCACCCCAGCCAACAACGGCCGTAACGTCTCCTGGCTGGCTTTCACCAGCCAGGACGGGCATGGATCTTGCTCACAAGTAGTGGCACGAACAGATCCCAACAAGGAATCCACATCGGCAGGCGACACCATCTGAAACCGATCCCACAAAACAGGACAGGACGGGGCATCCATAGCCCCAAGATGATCCTCTGCAATAACTGTGGTGCCGAAATCGTGGCGGATGCGAGCGATCTTATCTACAAAGTACTCGATAAACCGGTCACAGCGGTCACTGGATTGCTCCAGGTCCAGGCGGAGACAGGCAGGACTGACCAAGCCTTTCACCACCTGGAAAAGCTCCACTGGACGTGACTTTGCAGATGCAATAAGAGCAGCAAAGAACTGCTTCTTTGCTGCCTGCACCGCCACAGCATAGGCCTTTAAACTGCTCTTATGCTGCGATCGATCATACTGGTCGCGAGTCCGGCGCCACCGTCGCTCTAACCGCCTGCTCTCCCGCTTCAAACACCGCAGACCCTCAGTAAACCAAGGAGACCTGCGGGAGACTCGAGAGGGCAGCGGACGCCTGGGAGCCACCCTGTCTATGGTCTCGGCCAACAAGGTGTTCCAGAAGGCTACGAGATCATCGACAGAGCGGGTGTCAAGGTCCAGGGGAAACTCCCCCAGAGCATTCCGGAACCGATCCGGTTCCATAAGTCTCCGGGGGCGGACCGATCTAATAGGTCCTGCACCCTGCCGGGGGCTATCGTGCGCCAGGATGCACGTCTTAAGGAGGTAATGGTCAGACCATGACAAAGGCTCTACAGCCTTAACTCCTACTAACTGACCCCCCGCCTCAAGGCCGGTGCAGAAAACCAAATCCAGTGTATGTCCCTCCTCATGTGTGGGGCCACAGATGATTTGGGACAGGCCCATGGTTGTCATGGAGGCCATGAACTCATGCCTCGTTCCTCCAAGATCGTTGTCAGTGTGGATATTAAAGTCCCCCAGGACCACCAGTCTAGGGGTCCGGAGGATCACATCTGACACCAAATCAGCAAGAGCATGTAGGGATGCCGCTGGGCAGTTGGGTGCACGGTACACCAGCAGCACCCCTAATCTATCCCCGGCCAAATCCAACACAAGATGGAGACAATCAACACCTGGTGGAGTCTGCACAGGATATCTCCTAAAAGACAACGCATCCTTGATAACAATGGCTACACCGCCCCCCCCCCCCGGTCCCTCCAGCCGAGGCTGATGCTGCACAGAGAACCCAGCCAGAACAAGATCAGCCAAAATAGGACCCGATTCATTTTCCAGTCAGGTCTCTGTAATACACACAAGGTCGGCGTCCCACTCCGGGATTAACTCCCGGATGCATTATTCAACCTACCATTTGTGGATTGGCCAAGGGGCACTACTCATTTAGTATCCCACAAGTACCCATTTTGGCTTTAAAATGGGGGAGTGTGTGTGTGTGTATGCCTACTTACTTTATAAGGCTAGGGGCTCTCTAGTTCCACTACTAGAGGCTAGTACCTCTAGTAGTTGAAAGTTGAAACACTCTTGGCCGGGGGGGGAGGGGACAGGGAGTAGGGGATTTATAGTTTCCTAATGCTTTGAGGGTGGGGGAGTTCACATAATGTTCACTCCTAAGTCCAACCCTACTTACTGCAGTTAGCTGTTTAGTGTTAACTGTTAACATAACAAAGAGGTAGGTGTGGCAGCGGGTGGGTGATGCAGATGAATGTCATTCACTCAGCTCATCCTGTGACTGTAAGTCCGAAGGCTTGGAGGGGGGCATTCTTTCACATGGGCAACGTGAAATAAAGCCCGCCTCTCTGTGTTAAATGCCTGTGCTGGTAGCTGTCAGTCACAGGGAAGGACTGTGCTTATTGATGTGCGTCCGTTGCTAAATAAATGACCCGTGTGGGCGAGGTGGGGCTGGTCAGTCTGGCTACAGCTTTAAGTCGTCTCTGTCTATATGGTGGGAGCATGGGAGGGGACGGTCTCAGGCGGCGCAGCACGCCTCAGTAAAATCAGTAGAGACGCAGAGTGATCATTCTTGTTTTAAGTTAACAACTAAACAAGAAAAAGTAATTGTAGACTGACTCAACATACAAAGCACTGTATGGACTTTATCATTCATATCTTTATCATTCAGGTCTCTGAGTGTGACCACATAGACAGGTTTAATGCTATAAAAGAAACAGTCATGGAACACTAAAGAAGGCAAACTTTCAAAGATGCAGATGAATGTCATTCACTCAGCTCATCTCTCAGCTATGCTGTGACTCTGAGTGCCTAGAGGGGGAAGGAGAGGACACTGCTCGTTGTGTCCCAATAACACAACACGGCAATAATTTTATGATTAACATACAATAACAGTAATGTAAAAGTAAAAAAATAAATTTAAAAGTGACACGGAACAGTGGGGATTCGAACCCACAAAAGGACAACATCAAATTATACAACAAGCAGGAACCTTAACAACTATGCCACCATGCCATATTGATTTTGCAGCAGTTGTGAACTACAGAGTTCTGACTTCTTCTAAACTGAGGCAGTGTAACAAACGCCACTACTAGAGTTTGAATGAGGATTGTAACAAACTCTTCTGCATGGGCTTCATTCCTTCAGCTTTCTGTACTGGTCCGATGATGTAAAAAATGACTCAGTTGACCAATACACAGGTAACCTTAAACTCCCACCAGGAGTCTTGCTCAAAAAATTTAGTTTGGAGATCAATTTACGTTTACATAAAAGATCAATTTACCATTAAATAAAAACACTTTTTCTTGAATTCCTACCCTGAACATGTGCATGTATGTATTTGAGAAGAATGGGCAATGATTGTGGCACAGAGGGACAACACAACACCAGCAGTCAGTACAGCACACACATGCACAGCAGCGCAACAGCGCTGCAGACTCCCTTCGCGGAACCACGATAAACGCTTATGACTGTTAAATTGGCAGAAGGCGGAAAAAGGCTGCTGATTGTACGTGACAATGGTGACGATTGGAAAAAGCAATAAAGCACATAAATGCCGCATCTGCGGATTCTTGTAGCGTCAAATGCAGAATCACGGAGGTACAGGGCGGAATTCCGTGGGGCGCAACGTGGGATTCCGAGGTCTAGGAATGGAATTGCGGCACAGTAAAAGCTCCTGTCACATCACCTCTAGTCCAAGATCCTCCCAGTTCCCATGCCATCACTTACCATTATTCAGAACCCTCTTCATTTTCATGCTCTCCTTGGCTGCCTGTAATTTTTTAGGGTAGGCTCCCAGTCCCCATACAAAATAGTACTTAAGTCTCCATTGGGCATCAAAAAAACCCACTGAAGTCTGAAGTCCTAAGGTGTCTTGAAGACAGTAGGCATCCACAGAACCTGAATGTAGACTGAGGTCGCAGCACATCTGGAGGCACAGTGGTGGGTGGAAAATTTCATCATGTTGTTGTGGAGCTCTGTCACTGTGGAGGTCCCACTGCTGGTGTTTTGGAGGCCTCAGACAAGCCTGCAACATCCCATGCCCAGACTTCAAAAGGAAAGGCCAGGGTCATTTTCAAATGCAGATAATAATGCAGCAAAGATTGGAAACGTTTTTCATCAAAGCTCCAAGATCCCTCACCAAACACAGAGAGAGCAGACAGTTTAGACTCGAGAACAGCAACTAAAGGGAACACCACTGACTTCAATAAATCATTTTGTGGGGGTTCCAGCTCCAAAAAACGGCCACTGTCTTTTTTGCACATGCTTTGTGCTTGGGAGAGCAGAGGAGGGAAACCAGCAGTACATCCTTTGCAGCATGCATTGCAACTAGCACAGATCATACCAAGCTAGAGGTCAAATATTCAGCTGCTCACCTCGGAACATCTACTTTATATTCTAGGTCAGTAGCTCAATATTTGGCTTCAACCAACCCTTAAACACAAGACACATCAATCTTAATTAGGAAAATGCAATAGTGGTTTCCAAGAAAAAACCAAGTTGTTCACACTAGTAGTAGTATCTATCTCTGCAACAATAGCCTTTACTTTATTAAAGGTTAATGCAGAGATACTACTACTAGTGTGAACATAGGGTATTTTTAGCACTTGGAAATCACTATTGCATTACCTAATGGAAGTGACTGAAAAGCTACTTCTGCTACTGCTAGTATCAGAAGTAGTTGTGGTTTTTATTTATTTATTTATTTATTTATTTATTAAATGTATACCCCACCCTTCCTGAACACAGCTCTAGGTGGCTTCCAACAATAAAATCAATATAAAACAATTTAAAACATATAAAATACACTCTCAAATATTAAAAATATTCAGAACAGGGCCCAGGATACAAAAATCAATAGGGCAGGGTAGATAAAAATCCCCTAAACCCTCCCACCCTCCCCAAAGGCCTGGGCGAACAGCCAGATTTTACACTGTCATCAAAATACCAAAAGGCTTGGGGCCAGGCATGCTTCCTCCAGTAGGGAGTTCCAGAGATGTGGCCCAGCCACCGAGAATGCCCTCTCCATTGTGGCCCCCCGCTAAACACGGGGGACCTCCAAGAAGGCACCCACGGCAGACCGAAGGGTCCGCTCCAGGGCGCGGAGGGCTAGGCGCTCCCTCAGGTATGAGGGGCCGAGAGCATGAAGGGCTTTGTAAACCTTGAACCTGGCTCGGCACGTTATCGGCAGCCCGTGCAGAGCCCGGAGCATAGGTGTTATGTGCTCCCGATGACCCGTCCCCAAAAGGAGACAGGCCGCCGCATTCTGAACTAGCTGCAGCCTCCAAACCAGGCACCAGGGAAGCCCCACATAGTGCGTGTTGCAGTAGTCCAGCCTCAAGGTGATGAAGGCATGGACAAGGGAGGCCAGGTCTGGGTCGGAGACGAATGGACGCAGCCTCCACACCAGATGCAACTGGTAAAAGGCAACCTTTGCAACTGCCTCCACCTGCCGCTCCAGGCGGAGGTCAGTGTCCAGCACCACCCCCAGACTCCGGACCTGTTGAGCTACAGGAGGGCTAACCCCCCCCAATCAGGGGGGCTGACACCTCCCTCGCTCTCCCCACCACCATCACCTCCGTCTTATCGGGGTTGAGATTCAGTCTGCTCTGCCACATCCATTCCGCCACGGCCTCCAAACACTGGGATAGCACCGAGATGGCAGGGTCTGGGTCTGTTGAAAAAGAGAGGTACAGCTGAGTATCATCAGCATATTGGTGACAACGCACCCCGAACCCTCTCATGACCTCCCCCAAGGGCTGCATATATACATTAAATAATAATGGAGACAGAATGGAACCCTGCGGAACGCTGCATGATAAGGCGCAGGAGCAAGATGTTTCCTCCCCCAGCACCACCTGCTGGCTTCTCCCCAAGAGGAATGAATGGAACCATTTAAGAACAGTCCCAACCAGACCCCCCAGGTCACGCAGCCATCTCAAGAGCAGCCCATGGTCCACGGTGTCAAAAGCGGCCAAGAGATCTAGCAGGATGAGAAATGTTGAACATTCTGCATCCATCTCCTGGCGGAGGTTGTCGACCAAGGCCACCAACGCTTTCTCGGTGCCATAGCCGGGGCGGAACCCAGATTGAAATGGGTCCAGGAAACTGATGCTATCTAGATGCGCCTGGAGCTGGATTGCCACCGTCTGTTCAATAACCTTCCCTAAAAAGGGAAGGTTAGAGACAGCTTGGTAGCTGGCGAGGGCATCCACATCTAAAGATGGTTTCTTCAGCAGGGGGAGCACCACAGCCTCTTTGAGACTGGGCGATAACCTCCCCTGCTGCAAGGACGCATTAACAACCCTCGCCAGCACCATCCCCAATGTCTCCCTGGAGGCTTTCACCAACCAGGACGGGCATGGATCAAGTTTGCAACAAGTGGCCCTCACAGACCCCAAGACATCCGTCGCATCGGCCGGCGTCACTTCCTGAAACTCCCCCCACAAAGATGGACCAAACGGGGCCTCCAGCACCTTGCGCTCTCTACCTACTGCTCCTAATCCCATGTCAAAGTCGGTCTGAATCTGAGCAATCTTGTCTGCGAAGTAGATGACAAACTCCTCACAGCGGGCCTGGGACAAGTCCTCGTCCAGGTGGAGCGAGGCTGGACTAACCAACCCCTGCACCACCCGAAACAGCTCCGTCGGGCATGACTTCGCAGACGCTATGAGGATAGCAAGGAACTTCTTCCTTGCGACCCTTACAGCCTCAACATAGGACCACAAATGGGCCCTATGGAGAGGATGGTCGGAGTCAGATCGAGTCAGACGCCAGCGTCACTCTAGCCTCCTGCCTACACGCTTCATACACCACAGCCCCTCAGTAAACCAAGGGACCCTGCGGTGACGAGACCGAGGCAGAGGGTGTCTCGGAGCCACCCTGTCAATGGTCTCCTCCAGTAAGCTTTTCCAATGCTGGACTAGCTCATCCACAGAGTGACTGTCCAAGTCCAAGGTTAACTCCCTCAGGACCTCTTGGAACTGCTGGGGTTCCATCAGCCTCAGTGGACGGACCATCCTAACTGGTCCTTTCCCCTTCTGGGGAAGTCTGTTCCTTCAAGTTAGAGTACACCACACAGCAGCAAGTTCAACTTTACTCAATTAAAAATTAAGAATTAATGACTTGAGGCAGCTGGCAGCACATTCACATTTATTTATTTATTTATTTCAATCTTATCCCGCACCCTCTTGCTCACAGAGCAGCTCGGAGAAGTTTACAACACACACAATCAACAATTACAATTCATAATTAAAACATACTATTACTCAAAATTTAAAAATTTATTTAAAATATCCTAAAAATACTAAAAATATACTAAAATAGCAGAACCAATCTGTATGCAATAACCATAGGTGATATCATCCCATAATAATCACTATTTATTATAACCTCTCCCCTCCTGGCTCCTCCTTCCCCCCCCTCCTCCCAAGACAAGTCCTCCAGCCTATGTCCTCCCCCCAAAAGCCATGGCCAAGCCCCATCTGGGTCCCCAGTGTACTCACTCAGCAGGCCCGAACCCAGACAGGGCAGACTAGGCTCAGCAGGGTCTCCTCCTCACTGGAGGACAGGATGCTGGGCTTGATGATGGACCCTTTGTCTTACTCAGTATGGCACTACCTAACTTGCTTCCTTGAGATGATTATTAATAATGAAATATATATAAATAAATATAATCTGAGAGTGATCTGTAATTTGAATGAAAAAGATTCAGTCTGACTACCAGCTGGCTAGCCAACTACAAACTCTCTCTTACTTAAGAACTGAAAGAGAGATAAAATGGCACCTGTGGAGTCACCTTTATATATGCTCTGGTCTCTGGAGCAGCAGGCAGCCCCCACCCTCACACCACGGGAGAGCAAAAGCCCACACTGAGTGAGACACTGAATAAAACATACACACAAAAAATGCATGAAGCACTCTCCATTACCCCTCCCTCCCTGCGGTTGCTGTTCCACTGGCCAATAGCGCGCACACACACACACACACACA
>QEPC01013489.1:40330-51053 GCA_003113815.1 Sphenodon punctatus | reverse complement strand
TGCATATATACATTAAATAATAATGGAGACAGAATGGAACCCTGCGGAACGCTGCATGATAAGGCGCAGGAGCAAGATGTTTCCTCCCCCAGCACCACCTGCTGGCTTCTCCCCAAGAGGAATGAATGGAACCATTTAAGAACAGTCCCAACCAGACCCCCCAGGTCACGCAGCCATCTCAAGAGCAGCCCATGGTCCACGGTGTCAAAAGCGGCCAAGAGATCTAGCAGGATGAGAAATGTTGAACATTCTGCATCCATCTCCTGGCGGAGGTTGTCGACCAAGGCCACCAACGCTTTCTCGGTGCCATAGCCGGGGCGGAACCCAGATTGAAATGGGTCCAGGAAACTGATGCTATCTAGATGCGCCTGGAGCTGGATTGCCACCGTCTGTTCAATAACCTTCCCTAAAAAGGGAAGGTTAGAGACAGCTTGGTAGCTGGCGAGGGCATCCACATCTAAAGATGGTTTCTTCAGCAGGGGGAGCACCACAGCCTCTTTGAGACTGGGCGATAACCTCCCCTGCTGCAAGGACGCATTAACAACCCTCGCCAGCACCATCCCCAATGTCTCCCTGGAGGCTTTCACCAACCAGGACGGGCATGGATCAAGTTTGCAACAAGTGGCCCTCACAGACCCCAAGACATCCGTCGCATCGGCCGGCGTCACTTCCTGAAACTCCCCCCACAAAGATGGACCAAACGGGGCCTCCAGCACCTTGCGCTCTCTACCTACTGCTCCTAATCCCATGTCAAAGTCGGTCTGAATCTGAGCAATCTTGTCTGCGAAGTAGATGACAAACTCCTCACAGCGGGCCTGGGACAAGTCCTCGTCCAGGTGGAGCGAGGCTGGACTAACCAACCCCTGCACCACCCGAAACAGCTCCGTCGGGCATGACTTCGCAGACGCTATGAGGATAGCAAGGAACTTCTTCCTTGCGACCCTTACAGCCTCAACATAGGACCACAAATGGGCCCTATGGAGAGGATGGTCGGAGTCAGATCGAGTCAGACGCCAGCGTCACTCTAGACTCCTGCCTACACGCTTCATACACCACAGCCCCTCAGTAAACCAAGGGACCCTGCGGTGACGAGACCGAGGCAGAGGGTGTCTCGGAGCCACCCTGTCAATGGTCTCCTCCAGTAAGCTTTTCCAATGCTGGACTAGCTCATCCACAGAGTGACTGTCCAAGTCCAAGGTTAACTCCCTCAGGACCTCTTGGAACTGCTGGGGTTCCATCAGCCTCAGTGGACGGACCATCCTAACTGGTCCTTTCCCCTTCTGGGGAAGTCTGTTCCTTCAAGTTAGAGTACACCACACAGCAGCAAGTTCAACTTTACTCAATTAAAAATTAAGAATTAATGACTTGAGGCAGCTGGCAGCACATTCACATTTATTTATTTATTTATTTCAATCTTATCCCGCACCCTCTTGCTCACAGAGCAGCTCGGAGAAGTTTACAACACACACAATCAACAATTACAATTCATAATTAAAACATACTATTACTCAAAATTTAAAAATTTATTTAAAATATCCTAAAAATACTAAAAATATACTAAAATAGCAGAACCAATCTGTATGCAATAACCATAGGTGATATCATCCCATAATAATCACTATTTATTATAACCTCTCCCCTCCTGGCTCCTCCTTCCCCCCCCTCCTCCCAAGACAAGTCCTCCAGCCTATGTCCTCCCCCCAAAAGCCATGGCCAAGCCCCATCTGGGTCCCCAGTGTACTCACTCAGCAGGCCCGAACCCAGACAGGGCAGACTAGGCTCAGCAGGGTCTCCTCCTCACTGGAGGACAGGATGCTGGGCTTGATGATGGACCCTTTGTCTTACTCAGTATGGCACTACCTAACTTGCTTCCTTGAGATGATTATTAATAATGAAATATATATAAATAAATATAATCTGAGAGTGATCTGTAATTTGAATGAAAAAGATTCAGTCTGACTACCAGCTGGCTAGCCAACTACAAACTCTCTCTTACTTAAGAACTGAAAGAGAGATAAAATGGCACCTGTGGAGTCACCTTTATATATGCTCTGGTCTCTGGAGCAGCAGGCAGCCCCCACCCTCACACCACGGGAGAGCAAAAGCCCACACTGAGTGAGACACTGAATAAAACATACACACAAAAAATGCATGAAGCACTCTCCATTACCCCTCCCTCCCTGCGGTTGCTGTTCCACTGGCCAATAGCGCGCACACACACACACACACACACACTCACACACACACATTGCTCCCCTCCTGCCCCCTCTCTTGCCCACAGAGCGCCAAGGGCTACTTCTCATGTAACATTACTGTTTCTGCTGGTTGCCTCTCCATAGAATTCCATGAAATACTTTCCCAAGTGAGCCTGGCAATGTGTTGCTCTTTGCTATGCACATATGGTGGATGTCACTCCCTAACCGCCCAAATTGCGTTCTGCCAACATTTGACTCTTACGGTTTCCCTCTCCACCATCTCCTCCTCCTTGCTTGCAGTGAGCTGAGTCCCCCTCCTCCCCTTCACGACCTGGCCCAAGGGAGGCATCATCGCTTTGCAGTTTGCATGTGCACAGGGCAAAGGAACATGCTCACGCATGCGCAGTCTTGAAGCATGCTTCTTCCAGGAAGTTTGGCGCTCCGGAGCGACTTGACACAGCTGCGCTGGGCCCTGAACATGCCCACCGCACTGGGACCTCGGGGGGGACAAGTTAACTTTGGTTTTGGCGTGCGGGAGGCCAGTAGGGGCAGTGGCCCTGGTTCCCTGGGGGTAGCACTGTGCCTGGGAGGACTGTCATTCCACCGCATCCAGAATCTGCAACTCTAGTCCCAGGACTCACCGTCAGGGTTCTGGGGTCATCATTCTGCTTATGGGGAGTTGTTATCCTACCATATCAAGAATCAGCCACTCCAGCCCCAGGACTCACAATCAGGGTTCTGGGGCCTACATTCCAGGCAGGAAGGACTGTCATTCCACCACATCAAGGAGCTGCCACTCTATTCCCAGAACCCACCATCAGGGTTTTGGGGGTGTCCTCACATCCTAGGCGTGTGAGAACACCCAGGGGTTTGGGGTTCGGCCCTTTCAGAGTTTGGGCCCCCCAAAACCATTTGGGGTTCAGGGATTCTGCCCGAACCTGTTTGGGGGGGCTGAATCCATTTGGGCAGTGGGCAGGGTGCGGGAGGTAGGAGGGGACCCACTTTCCCCTCCCTCCAGGCTGTGCAGGTGGAAGGGGCGCCGGAGCTCACCTCACTCCCCACCCTGCACAGCTTACTAATTATTATTTTTTAAACCTCCCATCCCAGGACCCCCTTGCCTAGTGGCACTGGGGCTCCAGCGCCAGGTCCCATTGTGTTGGCAGCAGCGGTGGCAGCTGCCGCTGCTGGACCCAGGGCCGGAGATGGTGGTGCCAGGGCTCCATCCCCAGGTCCATTGGCAATGGTGGAGCTGGCTCCAGTGGCGGCAGCGGAGTGCTTCAGACATTACTAGGCCTTCTGGGTCACCTGACACGGTCACCTGACACAGAAGGCCTAGTAGAGGCCTGAAACACTCTGCAGCACCACCAGAGCCACTGCTGCTGCCACCATGGGATCCAAGGGCAGAGTCCCGGCACCACTAGGTGGGGGGGGGCCTGGGTTGGGTTTTTAAAAAAAAAAATTAGTAGGCTGCACAGGGTGGGGGGGAGGTGAGCTCCGGTGACTCTTCCACCTGTGCAGCCTGGAGGGAGGGGAAACTGGGTTTCCCCACCAATCCCCATCCCCTCCCAAATGGGTTCGGAACCCAAACTTTGTTTGGATGGTTTGGGTGGGGGGCAGGTCGGGTTTGGGGGGTTCGCAAATGGGCCCAAAACCCTGAGTTTGGCCTGAAGCCACGAACCACATTTGCACTTCCCTACAGGACCCACCATCAGGGTTCTAGGGTCTACGTTCCAGGCAGGGAGGACTGTCGTTCCACCACATCCAGACACTGCCATACTAGTCCCAGGACCCACTGTCAGGGTTCTGGGGCCACCGTTCCAGTCATGGTGGGCTCTCTGTTCACTGCATCCAGAAGTTGCCAGTGCAGTCCCAGGACCCAACATTAGGGTTCTGGGGCTATCGTTCCAGTCAAGGGGGGGGGGTGCTGTCATTCCACTGCATGCAGAAGCAGCCATTCCAGTCCCAAGAACAATCATCAACTTCTCAATTTCCTCTATTATAAAAGGCATCCGCTGCTGCCCACTGCCAGATAATCTTTCTCTCTATCTCTGGCACCCTCACACATTTCCACCCAACCATTTCTAGGGATATGAGACAAGTCCATGTGAGGATGGAACACAGGGTGATGTGACAAGAATGATGAGAGTCAGCACAAAGAACCTTTTTTAGGAGATAGAAACTTTCTGGTTGTGCCCAAGCAACTGCCCACCACCATGGCATGTCTGTCCTGATGGCCTCGAGATCCTTTCTAGGCTAAGAAACACTCTCCCTTTCAGAGTGACATTTCCATCCAACCCTTTCTAGGGATATAAGACAAGTCCCTGCAGGGATGGAATGTAGGGTGACACGGTGAGAATGATGAGAGCCAGCACAAAGAAACTTTTTTTATGAGGTAGCAACCTGCTGCTCATGGAGAGAGAGAGAAAGTCTCCCCGCTGCTAGGAGAGAGACAGACTTGCTCCCACCCATGCTGTCACCTGCAGTACATGACCAGGGAGAGATGGTCATGTATCTCTAGAATGAGGGAGATGGGGGTTGAGGGGTTGAGGTGAATCCAGTTCAAGTTGCCACCTCCCAGAACCAGTGAGAGATCTCATCTGTACTCATGCTCAGTGTCCACATCCAGCAGCAAACCTACCAGAATGAGATGGAAATTAGGGATGTGCAAACAGAACCAGGTTCAGATGTTCAGCCGTTCGGTGGTTCGGGTCGAATTTTGAGTTCAGATTCAGTATTCAGTTCATTCAGACTCAGTTTGGTCTTTAGTTTGGTGCAATCAAAAACTGAAAATGACATTTGGTTTTTGAAATAAAAACCTGAAAAACATATTTCCCACTATAACATTTTTGTTTCTTATTCGATTTTGATGGAATTTGGAGAGATTGTACCCCCGATGGAGGGCACTAATAATACCAAAACATGAAATGATTAGATAAAGGGAACCGATTTCAGAAGCAATTGAATGTTGCGATTTTAAGAAAAGCTCCATACACATTCATGGCTACAACCTCTTTATCTTGCATCCAATGTTCATGAAACGTGTGCATTTTATGTCTCTCCATATGCTTAATACTTCTGCCAATTTTCAGAAAGAGTGGACATTTGCAATGATCTAAGATCACGCAATAAAATGCATTTGATTTGATTTGATTTGAAAGAGTGGATAAAGGGTCCCAAGGGTATAAGACATTAATCTGAAAACACATTTCCAGCTGTAACATTTTGATATTCTAATCCATTTACATATTTGGCAAGAATGTATCAAATACCTTTCCTGCCATTTCAGCAAATGTACAGGAGATTTTGATAAAGGGACCCAATTTTATGAGCAATTGATGTTGTCCCTGTGAAGATCATTATTCAGATGAATATCAGCATATTCAGTGCCAGTCAGAGGCAGGCACCCTGCATGGCACGGGGAGAGAGACTGTAGGAGGAAGGATGTGGAGCAACCCCAAAGACTGACAGACACATTCAATGGCCAAACACATTACTGCAAGCTTCTAGTTTTACAGGACCAATTGGTAGTGGCTTCGAGGTGGGCATAGGGGGCGGCCCTGAGGCTGGCATAAGCAACATAACTGGGACTTCTGAGATAGCATACCAGGGACTGGCATGACTGCTTCAGGTACAGTGGAATGACAGCCCATGGGAGTTGAATGATGTCCCTAAATTTGGTGCTTAGTTGGGCACACTTCATTCAATCATTGCAATAGGTGGTACAGGGAGGTACAGATGGTACAGGGAGGCACACAGGCAGGGGCGCATAATTACGTTGTGTGTTATTTCCATCTCATTCTGGAAGCTTTGCTGTTGGACATAGGCACTGAGCATGAGCACAGATGAGATCTTCCGCTGGTTCTGGCAGATGGCAGCTTGAGCTAGATACACCTCTTACCCCTCCCCCCCCCCAGATCTCTCAGGTTCTAGCAGAACGGAGCCTATCTCTCCCTCTCTCTCTGGTCATGTACTGCAGGTGACAGCATGGGTGAAAATGTGTCTGTCTCTTGACTTCTAGCAGCGGGGAGACTTTCTCTCTCTCCACGAGCAGTAGGTTGCTACCTCGTAAAAAAAGGTTCCTCACACTCGCTCTCATCATTCTCACCACGTCACCCTGCATTCTTTCCCCACATGGACTTGTGTCATATCACTAGGAAGGGTTGGGTGTAACTGTCACTCTGAAAGGGGAGAGTGCTGATTAGCCTAGAGAGGAGCTCAAGTCTATCAGAGCAGGTTGCTGCCTTAAACACCACAGAGTGGCTTAGTTTTATGGAAGAAGGGGACCCTGACCAATATATCCCAGACCATTGTTTATTCAACCCAGGCCTGCACAACATACGAACTGCATATAGATAGGTCGTCCTATCCACAGCTTCCGGATGCAGTTGAATGACGGTCCAATAACCCAGAAGTCTGATGGTTCTTGGGACTGGAGTGGCTGCTTCAGGAATGGAGTTGAATGATGTCCCTAGAATTAGTGCTTGATTGGGCACACTTCATTTAATCATGCGATAGGTGGTAGCAGGTATAGGAATGCACACAGGCAGGCACATAATTACATTGTGTGTTATTTCCATTAGGGATGGGTGAACGTGGTTTGGAAGTTTGGAGTTAAGACCAAACTCAAATAGTTTGGTCAACTGAACCCAACGTGTGAACTGAACTCAAATCTGAACGTTCAGTTTGGAAGCGTTTGGTGAGTTTGGAATTGAATTTCCATTGGTTTCAATGGAAAACACATTATCAGCTGTAAAGTTTTTGTTTTTTATGCTATGTGGCTTAACATTGGGGAGCCTATACCTCCAATAGAAGGCATTAGGTGTACCAAATTTCAAAATGATTGGCTAAAGGAATCCGATTTTAGAAGCAGTTGAATTATTGTATTTTGCAATATTCTACATGTACATTATTAGCTGTAACATCTTTTCCTCAGACCTAATGTAAGCGAAACATGTCTAGTTTATACCCCTTCCCATATTTACTACATTTGCCAAATTTCAAAAGGATTGGAAAAAGGGTCTTGGTGGTATAAGCAATTAACATATAAATGTATGCCTGACTATAACATCTTCGTAGTCCAACCAGTGTAATTAATGAAATTTAGCAGGGTACTATATTACACTTTAATGATCATCTCTGCCAAATATCAGAAATATTTTATAAAAGGTTCCAATTTTATATGCCTGTACAATATATGTAGAGAAGGGGCCTATGCCTGGGATTCTCTTATGTCACTGTGGTATAAGATTGGTTTGTGATGCGCATTGGCCAACAGAAATGTCAACCAAATATCCTCATTCTGTGCTGGGACCATCCCAACTTATCTCCTCCACTTGTTTGTGGGAAGTCAGAAGCATCTGTTTAGGAAAGACTCAATAGAGATTCTCTTATGTCATCTGTCTCAGTGCTGCAGGATGCGATTGTGATGATAATTGGCCTGCCTGGATGTGTTTAAACTATGTCTCCTAAGGCAGCAACCTGCTCTGATAGACTTGAGCTCCTCTCTAGGCTAAACAGCACTCTCCCCTTTCAGAGTGACAGTTACACCCAACCCTTCCTAGTGATATGACACAAGTCCATGTGGGGAAAGAATGCAGGGTGACGTGGTGAGAATGATGAGAGCGAGTGTGAGGAACCTTTTTTTACGAGGTAGCAACCTACTGCTCGTGGAGAGAGAGAAAGTCTCCCCGCTGCTAGAAGTCAAGAGACAGACACATTTTCACCCATGCTGTCACCTGCAGTACATGACCAGAGAGAGAGGGAGAGATAGGCTCCGTTCTGCTAGAACCTGAGAGAGGTGGGGGGGGGGGGAGGGGTAAGAGGTGTATCTAGCTCAAGCTGCCATCTGCCAGAACCAGCGGAAGATCTCATCTGTGCTCATGCTCAGTGCCTATGTCCAACAGCAAAGCTTCCAGAATGAGATGGAAATAACACACAACGTAATTATGCGCCCCTGCCTGTGTGCCTCCCTGTACCATCTGTACCTCCCTGTACCACCTATTGCAATGATTGAATGAAGTGTGCCCAACTAAGCACCAAATTTAGGGACATCATTCAACTCCCATGGGCTGTCATTCCACTGTACCTGAAGCAGTCATGCCAGTCCCAGGAACCATCATCAAGATTCTGGGACCATCATTCTGTCAAGGGGGGTGGGTTCTGTCTTTCCATTCCACTGCATCCAGAAAGTCACTCCAGTCCTAAGAACTATTACCTGGGTGCTTCTGCTGTTCCTCCCTGATTAGTCAGTGGCCACTGGCGCCCTCCTGCCAGCCTGCCCCCCCACCAGCCATACTCCTCCGCAGCCAACTGCTGATGAGTGGTGTGGCTGCTGAAAGAGCCCCTCCGCCCACCAGCACCCGCCGCCTGCTGCCCACTGCCAAAGAGTCTGTCTCTCTTTCTCACTGGCACCCCCTCACAGAAAATATGATATCCCTGGCAGTGTCTGGCTGCTCTACCTGGGGCAGTGTCTGCAAGTCTGCCCTCCCCCCCCCCCCGGGCAATCTTTCTACGAACTGAACACGCCTCTCCACTCAAGGGCTTCAAAGGGGCCAACCGACAAATGTAACTAAGTATAAATCACATCTCAGCATCCCAAGACCTCCCCCCCGCGGCGATCTCTCTGTGAGAGTGGGAAGTGCACTTGATGATGCCTGCTTATGCCTCTGCCAGACTGCCACAGCCTCTCTCTCTCTCTCTCTCTCTCTCTCTCTCTCTCTCTGGCACACCCACACAGACACAAGCCCTTCCCCTCCTGGGTGACTGTCTGCAAGTTGAGACACTGCTGGCACATCTTGGAGCTAATGTTCTACATGTGCTGCTGCTGTCACATAGGGATCTGGATGAGATTCTGCCCCCTGCCAGAAGAAGCACAGAGGAATAAAATATTGGACAGGTCAAACTCAGCTGGTAACAAATATAACTTTTATAAAAACTTTTGAAAAAAACAAGCATTAACAATATAAAAAGACATAGAAAAATAACTTAGGGGTCTGTGGGTCTGTCCCCCGGAATGTGGGAGAAAGGAGACAATGGTGTATGGGACCAAGGTGTGGGCACTTCATCCTCTTATGTCCCATGTCGCCTCACAATATTCAGGGTCCCCTCCATGAATGCCTGCCTTCCATGGCACCAGGGACTGGCAGAACGATTCCAGCGTGTCCTTTGCAGTCCTGTGGTACTCCCTGTATGCTTCAGCCTGGCGCGCCCTTATTTGGAGCTCCTCAAACTGCTCTACCAGCCTATCCTCCATATTTTGGGCCCTGAGGCGTCTGCCTTGATGGGCCTGGAGCAGCGGCATCCTCATCATCACCCTCTCTGAAACAGGAACACATAAAAATCTACATAATATCATGCATTCATGGTGATGCCGCTAGTTCTTCCCAGACCAATAACCATTCTCCCACACCAAGTGGATGGATGGTGCTGCAGTGCTGCCTGCTTGCCTCTTTCCCTTTCTCCCATGTACACCACCACCACCTGTGGTGCTGTAGTATCTGCAAGTTGAGAGTCTGGTTGCTGCTGCTGAAAGAGCCCCCTCCCCCTCTCACTCTGGCAGACCCAGAAATTAGGGATGTGCAAACAGAATGTGGTTCAGATGTTCAGTCGTTCAGTTCAAAATCCGAGTTCAAATTTGGTTGTTTGGTTCAGCAGAGTTTGGTTCAGCCGAAGTCACCCAAAAATAGCACTACCGATACCGAAATCAATTTTTTTTTGATATTGGTATCATTTTGCCCTGAAACCACCCCTGGTATCTACCCCTGGTGCCAGAAAGTCTGCTCCTCAGCTGCCTCCCCCTTCCAGACATGTTTTTCCTGCCCAAAGTCACGTTTTCCCCACCCCCAAACTCATTCAAACTCATCTGAACTTTTCTGAACTGCTCGACCATTCAAACATTCAGTTTGGATGTTCGATTCGGTCATCCGAACAGGCCAAGTTCAGCCTGAACTCTGAACATCCGAACCACGTCCGCACTTCCCTACCAGAAATAAGACACGTGCAAATCCTGCCATTCTTGGGGTGCTACTGTTGGCAAGCTGAGACCCTGGCTGGCATGTGTCTGTGTGGGTGCTGCAGGAAGAGGTGGGTGGGTGCTGCTGGAAGAGCCCCCCCTCTCTGTGGCAGACCCAGAAATAAGACACGTGAAAATCCTGCCCTTCTTGGGTTTGCTAGTGTTGGCAAGTTGAGACCCTGGCTGGCACGTCTCTGGGTGCCACCCACTCATGGAGATCTGTTCGAGCTGAAGATGCCCTGCCAGTTTTGGGGGAGGGGGTTCCAATGCTGCTCCTCTGGGGCAGTCTCTGCAAGCTGAAGCCACCCTACCAGTCAGGGGGTTCCAATGCTGTCTCCCTGGGCTGTTCTCTGCAAGTGAATACCCTGCCACTAGATTTCGGGGTGCCAATGGCAGTGCCACTATCTGCTTCCTCTCCTCCTCCTATGCCTGCCTGTCCCTGCCCGCTGCTCTTGCTCCTGCCAGTGCATATCTCTCTCTCTCTCTCTCTCTCTCTCTCTCTCTCTCTCTCTCTCTC